>NW_017547112.1:6169354-6233864 GCF_001854935.1 Bemisia tabaci | reverse complement strand
GAGGCCAATTTTGCTATTTTACCCCTAAAAAACCACAAAAATGCGATTATTTTTCGAGGAGCTCCGACAACCTATTTCGAAATTGCCCAAAAACCCATCAGGGAGTACCCCACTACAACCTCCAACTTGAATTTTTGATGTACAACAAAGTCGCATTTAAAGTGAGTTCAGGGGCACCGTGCCTGTTTATCGATACTTTTCCATAGGTTTAAATGGCCGATCAATCGATATATCGCAAAGCACGCCACGCCACTGCTTGACACGCTCCTCGCGGGTTGTATGGGACCGGTACGTGCGAGCTTAGATAAAAGTCTATAAGTGCATCCTAAAAATAGAATCAGACATCAAACTCGAAATATTAATGGAATGCCAGGGAATTTTTGCGACAACCTTCCCTAGAAAACTCATGTTAGGTCAAATTGACCCAACTTACTCTTCTGATGGAGTTATATAGGGCCGGCATGTGTAATATAGGTCTATAGATACATCCTACAAAGAGAATCGGACAACGAATTGAAATAAACAGAAAAAAATCGAGTGTCGACATTGCCGATGATAAGAGAGACGTTTTCGAGCCTCGTTTTTCAATTTTTCGCCCGAATCCGAGCGACACCTCATTCATAGCATAAAGCGGAGCATCGCGAGTTCACGCCTCGCGCCATCGCGCCTTCAATTTCGCAGATACAATACGGACATCCATCAAGCACGAATAGTTGTATCTCTGCGCCTTCATCAACGTGTGTTCTTTATCATGCTCCATCTCCATATTTTGTTGGTTTCGTTTGTCTTATTTGTTCTGGTGCTTCAAGGGCTATGTGAGCAACACAACCGAGGATTGAGAGACGTATTCGAGCCTCGTTTTTTCACTTTCATCCTGTATTTGAGCGACACTTTATTGGCAGAGTAGAGCGGAGCATTACGAATTCACGCCTCGTGCCGTCGCGCCTTCCATTTCGCAGATGCAACATTAACATCCATCAAGCACGAATATTTGTATTTCTACGCCTAAGTTGAGGTGTTTCTTATTTTTAAGATTGGAAATAAGTGAGAGTTCAGTTAGCTCGAAACATGCTATGTAGGGAAAAGGGGGGAATGGGAAGGAAATAAGGACAAATCTATCGGGATCAGAAGAGCGTGTATGAACGTGAGAGAGGATCAGAAAGACAAGTGGTGGTGCGTAACCATAGATACATACAAGAGATATATACATGATACAGTCAAAATCGTACATGCTATGATGTGTCTAAAGTGAATCAGTGAGTTCGAAAACACACCAACTCGGGTTTTTTTCGATTTTCACTTTTTTACGGTTTAGTTACACTTATGGATAGAAGCATCTGCATGTAAAAGGTTCACTTTTTTACGGTTTAGTTACACTTATGGATAGAAGCATCTGCATGTAAAAGGAAATTTCGAAATTGCAATCGGAAGTGCTCGAAACAGCAACGGGAAAAGGGAAAAATCGAAGTATTTCATTGGAAATTCCAATTTTTGGCCATTTCAAGGAAAACGGTTGACCATCCGATCTTGCGGTTTTCTTTTTTCGGTTCAGTATACCTTGTACCAACAAGTTATATAAATATTCAAGCGTTATTCAGGTCGAAAAATATAAATTTTTCTAGGCAGACTATGAAAAATCAGTATCTGAAAGTCGGTGGGAACGAAAACACACCAACTCGGAAATTAAACGCTTAATTCTCTGTCATCAAACATGGTGTATCGATTTCAACTTGGTGCTTTACAATGTCTCTAAGTACTTGTCCTGGCACCAAAAAGGGTTTTCTTAAACTAACTTCTTCGCCCGCTGCGCAGTTTTAGGTGTTTCCTGAACAATTTTTTTTTTTTTTTCGAGTTGGTGTGTCTTCGAACTCACTGATTCAATTAATAATCATTCTGAAAAAAATAGTGAAAATTTGTTTGGGAGTCTCTCAAGTATCCCCAAAGGTGACGCCTGCCTGAAACTTGTCATTTAGGCGAGAGTTGTGCATGTACAGTGTTGTGCATGTACATTGTGTTGTGCCAGGGATTTTTATGTTTTGTTTTGATGACAACCCCCAGAAATCTCATGCCGAGTCAAACTGACCCGGCCATATCCCCTCAAGAGGAGTGACATTTGGCGGATGAGGAGGGAGGTCGAACTGGAGTGAGAAAGCGCCATTAGGTTGTCAAAGAGATGGAAATTTCAAAAAAAGTATTATTCAACTTCAAAAATATAGTAATAACATAAAGAATATTTCAAAAGCTATCAAAATCAATGTAATTTTTTTGCGGACCAAATTGACCCGACTTTACTCTCTGCGCAGGTATAAGGAAAGGTCTGAACATCTAAGGGTTAGAATGTAAAAACGTGGAGATAATCACTGCTGGTCGAAGACAATAAAAGAACTCGTACTTTTTCCCAATTGGAATTCCATTTCATTTTTAGTAAATTAGGGGACGAAAAGTACTGAATATTTAAAATGCCTTATGAGAGAGTCTACATTTTTAAAAATTGCCCAGGCCCCTTCTCAGTTTTTGAGGAACACTCTACGGGGTGTTTCTCAGATAGATCCTCGCGGAGCATCGAAATCGATGATCGATTTCGGTAATTACACACACTGATTGTATACACTGATTACAGTATACATACGCGATTACATACACTGATTGTAGGGATAGCTATTTTTTGACAAAACCTAAGTCGGTTTTGCTCAAAATGTTCCTATTTTTTGCATGCACTCAGGAGAAAAATTAATGGAATTTCTGTCTGAAGTGCCCAATATTTTCCAAATGAAAATATAATTTACGATTGGAAATGTAGCGTTGAAATGAAGTCACTTTCTTCCGTTTGGGAAGCGATGAATTGGACTACGTTTTGCAATGAGTAACTACAATTCTGACTCATGGATGAAAACATTCATATGCAGAGGGGAACTAATTACGCTCATGTTGCTTTTAAAACAAGGCAGAAATTGTAGCTCCTAATTGCGAAATGTTGTCCGATTGATCCAGTTGAGCTCCCGATCAAATCTGCAGCCTGGCCTTCGAAATCATTTTTGGCTTCAATGGCGAGATGAGACAAGATATAGCTCCGTCTAAAAATTGAAAGTGATACAAGCATTTTAACGAAATTCGTTTTCGATAACTCGACGCATTCTTCCACCATGGGTCATATTAAAAGAATTTTTTTTTTTTCCAGTTTTATCTCATAAGAAAAATGTTATTCTACCAAAATCCACGAATCTTTGATAGACAACGGTCGAATTTAAAATTACTTTAATACTTATCATACAAGACTCTCATTGCATAAACATTCTGCCCAAAAACAATGAAAAAGGGGTCGTACTAACGATAATAAGCGAGGACTAAGGTAAAGTCAGTCAATGGTGGAGAAATATTCTTTTCCATTTTATCTCGTAAGAAAAAAATCCAAAGATATTTTATAGTTCAATTTCGGTCGAATGTAAAGTTACTTCCATACTCATCGTACGAGACCCTCATTGCACTTACATCCTGCTCAAAAAAACGATGAAAAAAAGGTCATACACCAACGATAATAATAAGCGAAGACGAAGGTGAACGCCGAGTCAGTCAATGGAGCGCTGCTAGTCAGACGAGCAGCGACCGCTGTTTCGCTCCTGCTATCCTAATACTTTTTTTTAACAGTGTGTAGAAACTGGAATACTTGTGAGGCCGTGCCGTGTGTTTACGGCGTCCGCGGAACTGGGGCCGTGGCGTGAGGTTTCTTCGCTTCTTGCGCGTGGTCCCAAGAGAAGGCAGCGCTCAGTAAATTACATAGCACCAACCACCGACCCTCCAATTATGTTTTCAAATTGAAATCCATACCACCCTGGAGGGGTTGTGAAGGGGAGAGTGCAGTGCCCTGCTCTGTATCAGGTAGGGCAAAGCCTCTCTGGGAGGGATCGTGTCTCCTCGGTTTATTTTTCGAGGGCTCATTAATGGGCTCGGTTCCTTTTCGTCTCACTGTTTAAGATGATTCGATGAACGCCATAGTTTTCGTCAGAACGCCATGCGATACATCGCAGCTATCGGTCCCATTTTTTCAGCTACTTATCATTTTACTCGAATTTTGAGATCGCATTTCTGTTGACAGGAGACTAAAGAAATCTCTCACCAATTTTGACAGACAAATTCAGCATTATAAAGGAGTGGGTTTTTGGAGGAAAAATATCGCATTCGATACTGATATCGAAACTGCACTCGAATACGATCTTTTTCCTCTAAAAAACCACGCCTTCATTATGTTGAATTTGTTTGTCAAAATTGGTAAGTGAATTCTTTAGTCTCCTGACAACAGAATTGCTATCTCAAAATTCAAGAAAAATGACGAGTACCTAAAAAATGGAACTAATGGATGCGATATGTCGAATGTCGTTTTGACATAAAATATATCGTCCATTGAATCACCTAAGGGATGCCTTTTAGGGGGCCGTTCGATTGTTCGGCCGATTTTCTTAAAACCTCTCTCCTCCACTTTTTCTCTTTTGAATTGCGTAAGACTGGCTTAACCTTTTCAGAAAATTATGCATAGAGCCTACAATAGGCTGCATCAAGGTATTTCTATTTTTTTTTTTTTTTATCTTGATTTATTTATTATTTTTAAAGTGAAAGACTTACACTGAAAAAAATAATATGCTGTTTTAGCACCTAGGATGTCAAAAATGTGTCTAGTGGTCCCAAGATGCTGCCTTTCCAGCCCCCGAAGTTAATTTTACATCCTGTGAATGCAAATTCAACTGCGTGGGCAGTCAAGGCAGCATATTAGGATCACCAGACACATTTTTGACATCCTAGATGCTAAAACAGCATATTATTTTTTTCAGTGTAGCTCTGCTGGCTTACTCTACTACGGCGCGGCTTATTTGTATGCTAAAAGTAAAAAAAGTAGGAAAAGTTCAGCTCCCCAGGTTATTCCTGTAAATTTGTAGACCAATCGAATCATTTTTAGAACTTGGGCCGACGACTTATTTTTTACAAAAATCTTTATTTGCCAATTTTTACCATTGAGTAACCTGTCCCCATAATCAAAAATTGTTTTTTATTCTAAGAAAAGCGCATCGCGGCGAAAAAATGCACAAAAACAGAGATGAGGAACGTACAATCTCACCCTCCGAATGAATTTCTTTTTTTAAAGTATCACTGATTTAGTGCATCCTTCAGAGCAGATTTCCTTCATGATAAAAAAAAAAAATTGTGCTTACTCTCCGTTTGAACACGCGGAAAAATATTTTCCTAACATTTCATTAGGTTCCGGAGGTGATAAAACCAAAAAACTGTACTCAAAGAGGCAAATTTCCGTTGATCATCTTTTCATCACTTTAGAAGAACTCCAAAAACACGGCCTACTACTTTTCAAGCAGCCATGTAAGCTGAAACGCCCTGTTTTTACTGAGGAAAAGCCTTCGAAAGAAACTTATGTTAAAATTGGAATGATAAAATGCCTTAGGCACCGATCGGTGTGTAATTTTCTTGATTTCAAAACCGCGCACCTTAATCATAATTTTGAAAAATTAATTGGCACATGGCTGGAGAACTGAGAGAGGAGGGAGTAGAGCATTTAAATTCTAGGTGGCGGTAGCCACCCCGGCCCAATCCTAAAAAACTCCCCCTAAAAATTGACAAAAAATTAAAAAAAAAAAAAAAAAAAAAAAAAAAAAAAAAAAAAGAAAAAAAAATGACATGTACGAGCAACGAAGACGAGGACTTCATCGACATACTGGACAAACCGAACAGCTAAGGGATAATTTTTGAGTACCTACTCACCCTGAAAATAAGTCAGTTTTTAAAATAAAATTCAACGTTTTATTTTCGGCTGTGTTCTTAAATATGACCAGCCTTATGATAAGAAAAATTAGTACCTGCAGTTGAGAGATATATTCCGATTTTCTTTCTCATCCTTTCCTTTTTACAAGAGAGAATGTAGATCAAGAGCCGATCGCAAGCACCGTAGTGGGAACACTGGTTTTCCCAACACAATTTGAGAACATTGATAAGTACTGCAGCAATAATTAGTTTCTCCAGCAACACGGCAACACCGTTACTATTGTTTTAGCACGAACTTATTTAGGGGGTCAGAGAGCTTATAGTAAAGATAAATGCTGCCATAACACTGCAAATATATGTTGCTTATATTGCTGATGTTTTGTCTGATCGCTTAACTTTAGATTTTTACTAACTTTTAACTAACGATTAAATGTCGTACGTTGTGAGAAAAGAGCGACGTTTTGAAATCTTGCGCCAAAATTCGTAATCCATCGAATACCGCGCTGCAAATAGCGCGCGAACGGATTTGATTGGCCGTTCACGCATCTGATGAAAAAGCTCAAAGCTTGCTGAATGCTGTTTTAAGGTTATGTTATGAAATTTCTCTCCCGTCTCGCCCTATTTTATTCTTATCCATGTCATGAAACCAATAAAATTTTCCCTTCCCTTTACATTTTACCGTCTGTATATGTTAGATAAGTTGAGTTTACCCTCTAGTCTTGTCAAATTTGACTGCGTGTGTGAAATTAAAGTGTTTCCTGGAGCTGCTATCCCTTAGAAACTTCATGGAATATCACCTTATTTGTAAGTTCAACTATTATTTTGCCCAGAATTATTACCTGAATGCGCCTGGATTTGCCCAAAACTAGAGGGATATGGTAGTATGATCAGTTTGCAATCATTTATCTCAGCAACAAGTCTTCACCAATTCCAATACTTCGCAATTTGTTCATGTTAGGTACTATGGGAATGTATCATATGTACATACCTTCACAATTCCCATTGTAAATTCTGCACCAATCAGTTCAGCAGCTGCTAACTTGGAACGTTGTCTTTTTCTGCAATTCATCAAGAAGTTGTGAAGAAGAAGGTGTCAGGATTTAAGTGGGTAAAATCATGACTTAGCTGCTAAGTGTAACGTCGCTAAACCCTGCACACCGTCTCTAAAATGTCTTGAAACTTTTCAAGCATGCACAAGTTCTTACCATATCTCAAATCGTCACTGCTACTGAAATATACAAGGATGTTCAAAGAAAACAAGCTCTTGTATGAAGCATGCTGTTGATGCTTCCCAGTTATTTTTACCGTGAAAAACCTCTCCTGCTTAACGAAGGAAGAGTTTCGACTGGTTTGACAGCATGATTACATACATACACCATGCAAACTTTTCATGACAACTCCTTTTTTAAGCAGCAGTCACTAGTCTGAAAAACTCTTCAGTCAATTATATAAGCACAGTCTAGAGTAACTTCCGCCTATGAGCAATGAGCACCTTTACTTACACTAGGAAGAACAGAAACATAGTTATTTTATTTACATCAATCAATTTACTTACACATTTAATTCATGAATCAAATTTTCTTTGATGCAGATGGGACTCAAAGCTTTGCGCAAAACACATATACTCTGTAGAATTGTGATATCGCCTTCTATGTTTTGATGATGGAATTGCTTCTTAAATCTTGGAGTGTTGATCAAAACATAATTGACAAATTTATCGGTAAGTGTTGATCTGTTGACACCCCTTTTCGCCGGTAAGTATATTAGTTGTATACTTTTTACTGGAAACATTGTTATAATCTCATCTTTAAACTCCTTTTCCTACTAGGATTGAAAAAAAAAAGTATGTTTAATTAGGTATGGTCGATGATATTGATGATACACAAATTTACCTTGACCTTCATAAGCGCATCTTTTCATTGAATTAATTTTGACCATAACACAGAGAAACTATTGCTTTTACTAATTGAGAATTGGTCCTCTTTGAATATTTCCTCACATTCTTCTTCATTTTCTCATTCTATCATTTATAAGGTCATGCAGAGGCATCAAGGACCATTTCTATTACTACTTCATGCTCCAAGCGTGAGAATTGAGCTAAGAATAACATGATCCAAACCCCCCCCCCCCCCNATTTTTAAATAGCCCTCAAGGTCAATCCTGCGCTTATTCCCCCTCTCCCTTTACACTCAGCCCTCGGTGACCATTGCCATTTGCAATTTGAATAATTGCTAATTGAGTATTATGTACTTTAGGCAAAGCCACTTAGAAGAGAATATTCAGTCATGGAACTTTGCAAAGCTCCTTAAGCATTGTCATGGACATTCTCTTTCTTTAATGGAACTTGTTTGGTCGAACTGTTGTTTATGGATTTTTTTGTTTTGTTTTCAGAAGCAGATATTGACTTGGAACTTTTGAAAGGCTTGGAAGATAAAGATTATTTATCATTTTTTCCAACTGTAGGTAGCAAAATTAGGTTTCGTTGCAAACTTGAAGAATGGAAAAATAAGAATGCGGCACAAGAAGCAGCCTCATCTAAGGTGAAACTTTGTTTTTTGACGGCTCAATTATAGATTAGTTCAATTATGACTCAGCAACATGAAAATTGATTTGAGAATCGTATTTTTGACTCTAGCAGTAACATCCTTGTCCATAATGAAAAGTGTTCATTGTTTTTTTTTGTTGTCAAAGAAAGTGACATCATTACTGATGTTGATGAAAATTTGACACATTTCTTGAGAGTATCACTGCGTGTTTCATTTATCACCTTTTTTATGATTAATTATATTTCTATACTCAGTCTGTATCTGACTTCACTCAACACCAAATCTACCTTTGAAGTATTAGGTCCTCCTTAAAAATTGCGAATGTAGATAGATTCGTATAGCTCAGTATCGTTCAATTATTATTTAAGAGAGTGAAAAAAACTGTAAAAACATTTCAATCCTCTCGAAAAATATTGAGTTTGTTTCATTGGTGTTGTGCGTAAAATCTCAAGAAATTCCCAGCTTTTCCTTCTTGTGTAATCATATTAATGGCTGAACTCAAAAGCGCAGTATCTTGATCTCTGTGTTTCAAAATTTTTGCTCTAGTTTCATTTTTTCACAACAAAAATACTTAAGGCAACTTCTCAGTTTGCAATTTTCTTAGAATATTCTTTGAACAGAATAAAATTCTCGAAATTATAGATGCATGGAAGTTCTACAAAATATACCTATACAAGACAAATTATCTTTTTTCTAGGTTTTGAATAGCCTTCATTTCTTCATCGTTAATTTTTATTTACTCTTCTATTTGTTGATAGGAGTCTGATGAATCTGTTTCCCATGAAAATGACGAAGTAGTTAGCAACTCGGAACCAACAATGGCTATCAACTCGCAGTTACAACGCCCATCCAATGTTGCCGGCATGAGATACAAGCCACCGTCTCATGATGCTATTAGAAACGATTCCATTCTAGAAACCATAGCCCAAAACTTGTCTGCTGATTCCGAAAACACAAGTCTGAAAGAAAGTCTCAGTAACGTAGATGACCTGAAACAACTTCTCAGAGATTCTATTCTTGGTTGCGGAATTCTATCTTATTATGAGTCAAATCAGTGCTTAACCAAATTTTACGAGAAAGAAGTTTCTAAGATTGTAATTACTCACGAATTACAGTGTGACAGTAGGAGTAAGATCACATCAGCCAAATTGTTAATATTAAGAGATTTGCTTGTACAAGTATTTCCCTCAATTGAGGCAGAGAAATGGTATTCTCCTTTTAAAGTGGGACCAAGTGGTGAGAGGCACTACGCCGCAGGAAAACTCCAAGAGCAGTATTTGTACATAAGGAAAATTCTTTTAGGAAGTGGTTTGACTGTCAGCTTGAAGAGGCAGAAAGGGAACCAGCCATCACAGTATTCTGGAGCTGGAGAAGGTAATGAAATCAAGATAGAATATGTGATTTTTAACTCCTATCATTCCTAACTTCTTTCCAACTTACCCTTTCTAACTTTTATCCCCCTCTCTAATTTTACGCCTCGATAATTCATTGCCTTCCTATCTTAGTGCTTTAAATTCAAGCTGGAATGCACATTCTTTTTGAATCATGAAATCGTAATATTGATTGGCTTATCCCTTCAGTCAACTGTTGCATGAGTCAGAAATTCTGAAGACTGTCCAAGGTTATAATTAATTTAATGGCTTAGTTTTTACGTTCAAACTAATATTTTTTCAACTTCAAGTTCTTAAAGGCTTCCCTCTCCAAAATCATTATTGTATTTAACAACTTTTTCGTCCATTTCAGGATCCAGTGGTTACAATATGTTTGATTTTCTATCGTATGATGATGATTCGAGGCCTGAAATGAGTTTTGTCGAAACTGTTACATCACCTGGCTTTCCTAACTCGGACTCACTGTCGTCTCATGAAGTTGGAGGATTAGGATCTCAAGCATCTACGCCAGACATTAATTCGAATTCCCCTGAAATATTTTTTCGTTGTGCTGAATACGACAGTAATCTACGGAAACGGTTTTTCAGTATGTTCTCCACAGGACGAATGACTGATATTACAATTGCTTGTGAAGGGAAAAGAATTAAATGCCATCAAGTAAGTTGTGCAGAGAATGATTTAAAATTTTCCAAATATTTACTTTAACGTGATAGAGACAAACTTAAATTGTCACCCTCTGGCCGAAGTATTACAAGCGTCACCAGTGCCCAGGCATTTTGTTGCCAAACTTCTCGAACTGTCCAATTGTTCACAGAAAAGCAACGAACAAAATCACCTAAAAATTTAACTTCATATTTCTTTTTTCATCAAGATTAATCCCTGTAATTTTCATAAAAGAATGCTCATTTGAAAGAAAAAATTATTATAATATTGAGATGTCTGGCCACATAGCATAATAAACAATAATGGCACTTGTGATACTTTGGCTGAAAGGTAAGAAAATCAGAATTAAGACTGCAAATGCATACAATCCAAATGGTTACTTTTTGCAGGAAATCACACTTCAATTTCATTGGTAAAAGTAAGAAAAAAAGTAAATACAGGTGATCGTCACTGTTCTTTCCAAAAATTGGTGAGAAACGGGGGGGAAAAAAAATTGCCAATCAAAATTTTGCAAAGGCGCATGTATACGAGGAGCATTTGGAGAAGAAAATGCAGAAAAAATTCATAGATTTGATGAGTTCTCACTTTTAAAATTTTGAAAATGTAATTGCTCTTCATTAGAAGCGCATGAAACTTTGAAAAGTATAAAAATTTGACCATCCCTGGATTTGATATCCAGTATTTGATAAAATGCCTGATTTAACTGTTTGCTTTTGACTTAAATACTTTCTCATTAATGAAGAAAATTCAGGTTTCTTCCTTCTCTTGCCTACTAAAATTGTATTTAATTTTTTTTTTTGTATTTGTGGCTGTTTCAGCTTATGTTGTGTGCTTGCTCACATTATTTTGACGAACTACTTTTCGAAAATCCAAGCCAGCATCCCTTGGTTTTCTTAAAGGATGTAAAGTTCTGGGAACTTCGAACCATCATAGACTTCATTTATACCGGTGAACTTAAAATAAGTATAGAGAGATTACCTATGCTCTTAGCCGCAGCTGAATGCTTGCAAATCAAAGGTGATTAGCTTTTTAACTAAATAAAAAGAAACAAGGTGGTAAAATACCTCTGGGCCCACACTATTTTGCAGGGGAAACAAGGCCATAAGTTATACAAATTTCAATTCTATTTAAAAGTTTGAATACGAATGAATATCAGCACAAAACTAAGGGGAAGAGTGCTCAGCTGAGGCAGATGCATTGACAAGTTAAGCTGGGGTCACTCTAAAAGACCTATATCGATTTAGATCAAAATAGTGTGTCTATTCAGCAGTATTCTACTACCTCATTACTTACAATTGAGGTCACATTTTTTGTGTTTTTTTCTTATCTAACTAAAAAGTTGCACTACTTTTCAAGAACTCTAAATTCCTCTACCTTTGTCATTAACTTAGAGCTTAGATAGAAATCCTAAGTTTTCAAAACATGGTGTAACTTTTATGTTAGCTACAGCAATATTCCTTGTTTATAAAAAAAAATCCTCTCTAAAGTCTTCAGTTGCTTTTTGTCTTTTGGGTCCATTTCAAGAGCAGGCATTTCATTTGTTGGTATTAAGAACTTGACTTCATTTCTGAATACTCCCTGTAATTTTAAAAGCCATTCTTTTCATAAACGTCAACTTTAAATTGTAAACAAACAAAAGTTTACATTTTAGTGATGAGTAAATAGTACAAGAACATTTAAATTCTGCCAGCACATTCAGATAGTCCATTCTAATGGGCTTTTGAAACTTTACAATTTAAATAACCATATTCAACGACTGTTTCAGACTTGATTGAAAACCTTAGAATGCCAGACAATCAGTCATCTAGTAGGACCAAATACAGTGATTCATCGAATAGTGACCTAAATTATTCAGCTCGAATTAGAAGTAACTATCATCAAAATGAAGGAAGGAGCAGAAAATCTCATCGCCAAAGTGGTGTTGATGTGGATGTAAGTATAAAATCAGTTTTGCACCCTTCCTCATTTCATTCTACTCTTCATTCAACATTGAGCAAACTTCATTTTTAAGCATGCAATACAGACACATGGAAAATAATAAATTAAGGATGTCACTATTATACTGGGTAATATTTTTTTTTTCCCCCTAAACTTATTTTTCAGTTCAGCTCCATTTGGTATTTTGAAAGTATTTTATCAATTGAGTGTATCATAATGTTTTCCCATCCAATTAAGATTAAATTATGACTCTTCGATTTTTGAATTTCCTAAACCTCAAACTCACTGAATCTCTTTCAGTGAGTTTGATTGTTGTATGCAATCTATGCCCTCCTCGAAATATGTATGTCCTTTAAAGAGGATTACTTATTTATTGAAATTCAAAGATCATAAGTAAATAAGGAAAACCTGTTCTTCGCTCATTCCCTAATATCAAGGAAGTTTTGTCTTTCTGTTGTAGAAAGTAATACGTTCAAGCTGATTGACTTTATCCAAAGGTCAACCATATACAAATTTGAAAGAAGCAAAAAAAAAGTAAAGTTTGCCTGCATTTCTTAAATGCATATTTTGATGCAATTTCTGCATTTATGTGTAAATGTATGTTGTCTATGCCAAAATTTTAGATTGCGACAGAAGATCCTCCATCTCGAAATTTTCATTCACTCTCAATGCTCAACTAAAGGCAGTTGACCCTCTTTTTCACTCAAAAAATATGACTACTTATGACATGGATTCTAGCTAGTTTCAAATTTCTCAATAGTTTAAATCATGAACAATAAAAATGTCCTAGTGAAGAATAATATTTGTACCAAAATTTCAGCACATTCTCATTTTCTAACCCATTTATGGTACTGATTTGATCATATTCCCTTTTATGCTTTCTTTAGGTATCGAATTCTTGCCATACCTCTAATATTCATGATCGACAGAATCTAAAAGCTCCAAGTGCAAGGATTAGTGATGCACCCTCTTTAAAAAGAATTAAAGTCGAGCGCCCTGACCATCATACAGATTATGAGGTAAACTTTTTTCTTTTCTTCGACCATCTGTCAGAATGAAAGATTGATGGAGTTCTCACTGGTACACCTATTTCAGTAGCTATCATATCTTCAATATAGATTTTGGGGAGAAAGAATGAATCTCTGCATTAAGTGTCAAACTATGTTAGTTATCTCGAGTAGGTAGCCTGCTGATCGTTAAATCATATTTAAAATCAGTGCTCCGAATTCACATTTGAGTTTTAGGAGCCGTCTGGGCCATTAAGTTCAAATTGCAGTGACAACATGGCTCCTGAAAGATCTTCAGAAGCAACGTTGAATTTATGCCCATATATCATGGGTGCGTTGTTTAGTGAAAAGTTTAAAGCAATTTCTCTCAATCTGCACTTCCTCTAGTGCAACTGCTTGCCTTACAAATTCAGTGCTGTGTTGATTGATGAAAAATCACCAATCAGAAAAATTAGGATCACAGCAATTTTTTATGGAACACATTTAGTCAGGATTTTCAATTTAAAGGCCACTGTCGATTTTGTAGGAGTACTTGGTGCAATAGCGCCTGTGGGTTTGAACCACTGTTNATCAAATGTATATGTTTCCGGTTGAAATTCGAGCACTTTTTTTCCAACTTTGAACCGGTCTGGCGGCCCTTAAGCAACCGATTTCGGCTGCCAGACCGACTGATCCTTAATCAGGAAGGTTTTCCGCGTTAAATGAGCCCAATATCAAGTGTATATGTTTCCGGTCAAAATCCGAGCAATTTTTGGGCTTTTTAGGGGCCTAAAACTTTCTTATTGCAACCGGTTTGACCTGCCAGACCGCCTATTTCTTTTTACACACCAAAATCCGCTTCGAATGAGGTGGGTGGCAAATTTATATTATTCCGGTTGAACGAATCGTCATGAGCTCTCGGTCTAGTAGAATTACATCTAGAATATATACTCTTTTTGAGAAGAAAAAATTTATTCAATCAATCAATTAGCTGATGATGAAACAAGTCCTGATTTTAAGAGATGAAGGAACCAAGACGTAGCACAGATACAATCCTATGATATCATAAAAGGTTACAAACTCCTCTCTTGAGGTAGACAGGGCTTAAAAATCAAGGCAAATTAAATGAGATGTTATTAGAAAAATAAATTGTTTTTCTGAAGTCTGGGCAAGATACAGATTTTTATATTTTAAAGTGTTCAAATGAATTTATTATTACCTTCATTTGTCTTTAATTTAGTATGCTTATTATATGATTGTTTCAGATGCAGGGGAGTGGCAATCAAGGTTATGAATCTTGGCCTTCCTAAATTTTGGGAAATATTCCTACTTAATTTTTAAATCAAACCGAGTTGGCTGTGATATGTTTAGTGCCAAAGCTTTTCGAATGTTTAATAGAAGTAAGTTATTTTATTTAATTTTTGTTAAGTATGTGTCTTTATTGAATTTGGCACTTATTTCTAATGCGTTGAAGCAAAGCAAAGTATTTTTGGAAAGGTTTCCTAGTCTTTAACCGTGAATTACATGTGGTATGGTGAGATTTTTTTTTTTTTTGACATATAAATTATAATATTTAATAAAGTAAATATAATTTTATTCTAAGCAAGAGGCAGAGGGTTCCAGAATATGTTGATCATTTGTAATGATTAACGCAAAGCACATTTTACGTTAATTTCTCAATTAACATGAATTTAGAGCTTCAATTATGAGATCAAAATGGTTTTAATGGGGTTAACTTAATGTAGCCAAAAATGAAATCAAAAGAACTCAAATGAAAATAACTCACAAAATTTTGTACTAAACATTTTGATGAGCTAAAGAATTCCATCAGCTTAAATGCTATTAATTAGGCACTGGTGTTAAAACACAGCATCATCCTATCATATCCATTTGCTAATGTATGAATGTGTGTGTGCAAGATGGCAGTGGTCGTTGATAGTGCATCGTTCTTCAATTTTTGACTGGCATTCATCCGCTTATGATAGATTTTATCGGATTGATTCCAAATTTGACGTGGTTGATGGTCTTTGTTTGGAACAGGTGTTTGAAGAGGCTGAAAGTCCCAAATTAAAAATTTCTAAAATGTCCGTAAACCGTATTTCCTAGTTTTTTTCAATTAAATAACGTGAATTAACGGAAAATGCATCAAAGTTTCAGCCAACCTGAGTGCCAATGATTTTTGCATTTTGCAAAATATTCTGTTCATGGACAAATTTTGAGTCATCAGTGCCTGAAAATGTCCAACCGAACCAGAGTTATGGGACGTTGAATGTTGCAGTTCTAACACGTAGCTTTGAGGGAAAGCTATTAAAAATTTTTATCTGCCATGTTCAGAAAACAAGAGTACTGGATTATAACGTAGCCACTAGCCATACGTCCTCAATCGGTACAAAATTTAACCAAACAACTGGGAACTTATTCTTTGGGAAGTCAGAGAGATTTTTCCATCTAAATCTCATAATCTGGCTTACAATCCAACTTGACAACAATCATTTTATTTGAAATTTTATGTTTGTTGGCTGAAATCTCTTCTCTCGTAGATGGTTGCTTGGAATAAAAGTGAATTACTACCAAATAGCAGTAGCACCCAATGAAAAAAGTCGTATTGCAATTTATTTGCGCAGGACTCCCTCTAAATAACGAATCTGCAAGGGACTAAACGATTTTTCTTAATGGAGAAATTTTCATTATAACGAGCAGTGCTCATCAAACATAGAAAATTTATTGGACCAGACGATTCCTTCACTGTAGAGAAATTTTCATTTTAACGGGTGTGGTTTTGTGGAATGATGTCTCTCTCAGCATGGGTCATGCCTTGGTCTTGTACTGGGCAATTTACATTTTGTATCCAACAACTAGCCCTGCAATGCAACTTGAGATTGTTGTTAACTAGAAGTGTTGAGTGAAAACCTGTGATTCAATAAAATGCCAGTATTAAGCTTTTTTCTGCCACATAGGGAACATTGTGAATACATATTGATTTTTAATCTCTCCGAATTATTTCAAAGAATGAAAATGGATATATCATTGAAATGCAAATTTTAAGACAATATGTTTTTTTTTATTTTTACATATCTTTTACATAAATCAACAAATATAAGTCTTACACATTTTTAAACTTAATTTATTACATTTATAACAACAATGGCCAAGAATCTTTAAAAATGGTCTCTTGGCAACTTTTTGCTCAGCTGTAACAATGCAGCTCTCTTTGAAAGTTTGTTTCAGAATGACAGATGGTTTTTTTTTTTCTTACGCCAGTTATTATCTTGAGTTTTCTTCAATTTTTTTTCAACTAAAGAAAAATAAGTAACATCTTTATGATAAAATGGGAAGATTGGCAACAAAACCGGGATCAGTATTTGAACCATGAGTGATCATAAGTTGGACTGTGGCAAGAAAGTAATCTAACTTCCTTCAACTAACATCTGCCAAATTCAGTCGCACTTTGCGAAACTCTTTTTGAAATCGATTCTTCTGCTCTCAGTCAACTTGCATCAGAGTACTCTTAAAAGGAAATATGTGACTGAACCCTATTTTTTGTAGGGAGAAATAATTTTGAGTGTTTATTGGGTGTAAAAAGTTCCTTCCGACTGATTCTTCTTGGTTTTCTTTAAAATGTTTATTTACAAAAGCCAATAAAAGATTCCACTATTCTAAAAATAAATAAAGGAAAAAAAAAACATGAAGCATAATTTGTTTTTGTAATGTTTGATCGTGAGGAACTAGTTTTTTTAAGTAGGGAAAGCAGTTATGAATGATCCAAATTATCGGTCACACCTATCGTAAGAAATTTTCTATAGCCTCTTTTTCTTTTTGCAAGATGGATCTCTCTTTGAGGTCAATGGTTTTTCCAAACGCTATTGTATCAATTACTCTCAGGCAGGAGTTGAACGTTTATGTTACACAATGGATGGTTGCTTGATGGCACGTAGGAATTCAGTTGATTCTACAGGGAGACTCTAACTGTTCAAAGTCATTTGCTCCCAAAAGGCTATATTATCGTGAAGCTTTGGCATGTTGGTAGGAGTCGGGGATGCAGTGCCGCTGTCATCTGAAACGTGCCCTGAATCTTCCTTGCTCATTTCAAGAGGCTTCGTTGGCAGTAAAACATTATTTCGCATCACATTATGACTGCATCGTAGTCCTTCGCGGAACTCTCGAGAAATACTACGAGCTGTCAGGCTATGAATCTGAAACATAAAATTGAAGCGGTCAAAACTTAAAAGTGGCATAAGAAATTGGAATGTAACTTTTGCTGGATGTGATAAAAATACTTATATATCATGGATACTTAAGTTTAATTAGTCATTATTATATCAATATGCCGTGTCCATTAGTTTACTTTTATTTGTTTACTGTAATAAAGATTTTAACTCGTTAAGTTATTTCTTATCATTGTCAGAAAACTATGCAGGCGGGAACTAGGAGTTTATATCACTACACAACTTTTTGTCACGAAGTAAAAGATTTGAAAAAATTATTATCACACTCGTTTGCATACAGTTTTTTTTAAAAGTGCTTTTAAGTTCCGGACACACTTTGGAAGCCTTTGCTCCCATCATCAGCGGCGTGACACAGCTGATGATGGGAGCCTAGGTTTCCGAAACATGTCTGGAATTTTAAAACAAGTTTAAAAATTTTCTTTTATGCAATTGAGTGTTATACAAATTTTTTACAATCTTTTACATTGTCAGAAAACAATGCTCTAGTTTCTACTGTGAAAACAAGTTGGTTAATCAGGGTGTCTGCCATTTGGATTGCATTTTGCAAAAAGGAACCACTAGCATTGCAATGTTGCTAAGATTGTGCAACTTCTTTTGTCTTGGAGGAAAAACCTGATTATCCCTTAATAGTTTCTATTTTACTCGTTAAAAACTGTAAATTTAAGACAAAAATTACCATCTAAATTTCATAGTTTTTCACAATTTCCGCAATTTTATTGCAAAGGATGAAGTTGCACAATCTTAGCATCATTGCAATGCTAGTGGTTCCTTTTTGCAAAATGCAATCCATTTGTAAGAACCAGAAAAAACAGAAAACCTCAGGAAATTTGATGAACATCAGAAAAATTGGTTACAAATTTGGAAAGTGGGAGTGCATCAAGTATTTTTCAACTATGTGCAGTTTAGCATATACAAAAATGAAATATTTGATTTCATTCATCATGTGTGTTGGTTTTCAAAACCAAACAAGTGTGAATTGGACTGCATTTTGCAATAAGGAACTGTTATTTATGGCCAAGCTGTAAAAGCACCTATCTGCCTGGGGAAAATAATGGCATACACCTTGTTCCTAAAATGTAGCCAGAATAATAGCTCCTCGTTGAAAAATTTAGTCCAATTCATTGCAAAAAAAGTCAGGAAATTCCCTTTAAGGTATCAGAAAAATCCGCAATATAATTCTATCAATGGACTGAGAACAGCGGGAGCTTTTTAATTTAATTGACTCGCAACTCTTAACAATCCGTTTTCCCAGAGGCAGCTAAGGGAATGCCTGAGCAACATATTAAAAAGATTTTCCTAAGTAATTTTGATAGCTATTACTGATGTTAAGAACTCGAAGAATAAATGGAGTCTACTATTTTCAATCAAATGGAAATTTAAGATGGTTCTACAACATAGGTGCCAATATTTTTACTGTCTCTAAAGGGAATGCGTGAAGAAAAAGGTACTTCAGAGGAGGCTGCTAACTAACCAGCTCAGTGGAAGATAATTATTGTGGATTACAGTGATTTTTATTTAATATTTTTTGTAATGAAAGTACAAGAAGGTATTGGTATTGTTCATACCTACCTATGCAACACTAATAAAAACTTTTAGGAAAATGTACGTCAACTACATTTTTAAATTTTTTTCTGGTAAAGTCTTACCAAGTTAGGAAGATTCACGTCGTTTTTGAGGGCAGCTTTTTCCTTTGCTTCAGCATGAAGCAGAATAAAATCATTGAAATTAATGTTCATTTAAATGATCATTTATATTGATGATGAGATAATGTCAGTTTATCGTTGCAGCTCTGACTTCTTAACTCAGTGACGATAGTGTATTGGAGAAATGTGCAATGTGCTTATCAAAATTGGCGATTCATTAGAGATTGATACGTTTTTTGTTTTAATCAATTTTATCTGTTTGAAATCTGTATCGAATTCTGTTGGCTGAAATGCAGTTCTTTGGCAAATTTTTTAGCAAGGTATTTGGTCTGGCTCTGCCACAAATGGGGAAGATAAATCATAAGAGCCATTTCAACTCCCTGTGTAATTAATGGGTTTTTTATAGGGTGCATGAGAGCTCATCTTGCATTTGTGGCATTATAATTTATTCTCTTGAATTTGTAATTTCTTAAGCCTTGAAGAAACAGGCACCAGGAGCTAATTGGTACTTAAAGAATTGTCTTTGTTATCCCCCCCCTTTTATTTTGTGGATTGCCACAGTTTGTCTGTAGAAGCTTCAGTTTTATCTAGATCTGGGTACACAGTTTCATAGTGTGCAAAAATTGAATAGTACCTAAATTTTAAAGGACCTTACCTGTTTTGATGGGTAGTTGTGTTTCATTTCAAACATTTTAGGAATGGCTGGAACAACAGGCGTCGGCTGTAAGAAAGAAAAAGAAACTTTTGTCAGTCATCGAAAGAAATCATTCCTCAACTAAAAACGCACTTCAATTGACATTTTTTTTTCACCATATCCAAACTATTGATACTTCTTAATGTCTGTGTCATTAAATCCCTTCAGGGCTGATCCTAAAGTAGAAGAAAAAAATATTTTTTTACATCAAACATTATATTGCACTATTGTTCATCACCATTTCTTTCATTTTGGTATCATTAATTCTCTTGATTGGGTATTCAATCAGGTCAACTTATGATGTCCAGCATAAGCATTCGAAACGTACTCTCGTCACGTTATTTTTTGTAGGGAGTTAAGGCTTTATTTCGTCACCTTCCCGCCGAAGTATCACAAGCGCCATGCGACATTTTAAAATTTCCGCCGCCATTTTATTTTTTACAGAAAAATTGTTGGTTGGATCTGTTTGAAAATTTCGCTGAATTTTATCGGCAGCACCAAGAAAATTCAGTGAAACTGCTTCGTTGAACAATTTTCCTGTAAAAAAAATAAAATGGCGGCGGAAAGTTTTAAACATTGCGTGGCGCTTGTGATACTTTCGGCCCGAAGGTGACGATTTATAAGAGAAACTGCCGCTGTTGGTTTGCTTCTTTCCATCCATCTTTCACTGTAGGTAAAATAATGAAGAACATTTGGACGTATTTATGCTAAAAGGAGATATGTGCAAGTGGAAAGATGGGGTGTGCTCGTTAGTTGGGTCATAAGAAACAATGTAAAAGTGGATATAGCTCCTTTTGAGAAAATTGAGAAGCGGGATTTGACATTAAATCAAAAGGAGCTAAACGCCAAAATATGCTAACTCATGAGCCGCGGGCATGGCAAGAGAGCCTTGTGCACAGGGCTCACGAGTTACAGCGCCCCGACGACCATCTCCCCGTCGTTAGAGTGCGCACTCATTGCCGCTGACGTCACTGGCGCTTTCTATTCCCCATTCATTCTTATGGCCCGACCACTAACGAGCACACCCCATCTTTCCACTTCCACATATCTCCTTTTCGCATAAATACGTCCATTTCTAACCAGGCAAGATTAGTACAGTATTGCCGCACGCTTGATACTTTACCCAGGGCTGTTGATTCCCAAAATTTATTGGAAATATTCAAAGATATTTACCTTCACTATCGTATGGTTTTTCTCGTTTTTATCCCCTGTTGAGAAGTGTTTAGCTAATTCCTTGACCGACGGCAAGGAGTGGCACTCGTCCAATTCATCCGTTTTCTTCTCATTATCAACCCAAGAGCTGATTCGCACCCCTGGTTTTTCGACTACCTCCAACTCTTTCTCTTGCCGGCATCCATTCATCTTGTTCATGTTGACAGTCGTTTGAATGATCGGGGAGACTTGAGGCGAATCGTCCGGTGATGTCGTAGATTGGTGTTGTATTATTTTTTCTGCAGGCCACACATCCACCTCTACTCTTACAGAAACCTGCGCAATAAGAATTATACGTCTCTTAAATGATAATTGATTCAAAGCACGAAGTTACAATTTATCAAAACCAGCTTGTATAAATACATAGAATTATAGTTATATTGTGGTTAGCGGTTTTCAAGTCATTCACGATGTTGGATTAAGAAGGTGGTGAAATGTTTCAATATTTTGAAAATTAATAGCAACAAATAAAAAAAAGAGAAAAAAAACGAGGGCCAACAGAGCCGAAGATAGGAGAGACGTATTTTAACCTCGAATCTTAGCGATATTTAATTCCTGGCTCAGAGCAAAGCATAATGAGTTTACGCTTCGCTCCATCCCGCCTTCAATTTCACGAATGCAACACGGACATCTATCGAGCACGAATAGTTGTATCTCTTCGCCGTCATCAATGCGCGTCCTTCTTAATGCTCTATTTCCTTATTTCGTTGGTTTTGTTAGTTTTATTTATACTTATTTGTGATTCAAGGGCTACGTGCGCAACACAGCCTGTGATAGAAAAGACGTATATTTTGGCCTCGTGTTCTAACATCTTTCCCGAATCTGAGCGACACCTCGTTGGCAGTGTAAAGCCAAGCATTGCAAGTTGACGCCTCGCGATATCGCGCCTTCAATTTTGCAGACGCAACACGGACATCCATCAAGTACGAATAGTTGTATCACTGCGCCGTCGTCAACGCGCGTCCTTTCCCTTGCTGTATTTTCATGCCGTGTTGGTTCCGTTTGTCTTATTTTTACATCAATGCTTTAAGGGATACGCGAGCAACACAGCCGAAGATAGAAGAAACGTAATCGGGCCTCATTTTTTCCCCGCGCGTTTTCTCCCGTCGTTTTTTTCACCCGAATTTGAGCGACACCTCATTGGCAGCATACAAAACGAACAGTGTATGAGCGATGCACGGATATTTGTACCTCTGTGGTTTCATCAACGCACGTTGAGATCTTATTTTTAAAATCTAAGAAAAGTCAAGATTAAGTTATCTCAAAATATGCTATGAGCACTCTTAGAAATCCTATGCGGGATCAAATTGACTCGATTATCTCTTTTGAGAGAGTTTTAAATGGTGGATGAGGGGAGTAGGGCGAGAAATTTAAAGATGATTATTTTTCACCTTCAAAAACTATCAAAATAAATGTCAGCTTGACCCGACTTAGAACTTTGCGTTTAATGGAAGTCTTTAGCATCTAAGAGTAAAAGTTCTTGAGAAAAAGCAAGAAAAGGAGACCTCACTGCGATAGCCTAAGCAATAAGATAATGTGTATCGACAGAAGTTGTATTTCATACCTGTTGTGAGCCTTCACAAGTTTTTGTCTCTTGAGAAATTCTTCTTTCGGGCATTGGATTCTTTGACTCCGGATTTGATGTTCTCTAAATGGGAATAAGACAAGAAGGAAATTAAATCAATGAAGTTAAAAAATACAGATTGTTCCAATATCTTTGATTTTTTTTTCAGTTTTATCGAACGCTAATGTAATTACTTAAGTATGACCAGAAAATTAAGCTTTTATCAGTTTGAAGAATAGTTTGTTGTGACTTTTTACGGAGGAGAAAAATCAATCCCTTACATCAATTAACAACAACATCAATTTATCCAGTCCTATCACTATAATTATGCTGATAGACTTTTAAAATTTTGAACTATCAAACTTTTTTTCATCGTATCAACTGAAAATAGATAGTGCTGTAAGTAATTACGTATCGATGGACAAATTGCAGAACCACGTATCTCTATTTGCAACGTTGCAAAATTTCTGTCATACTTTTTTCTTCTTTGGAATGCTAGTCAACGTAATTTCTTAAAAACGCCCGCAATTTTTCTCCTCTCAGCAAAATCCTCTGTATTGTTTTCAAGCTATAAAGTTAGCCTGCTTCATTTTGAAAAAATAAAATAAAAGCAGAAATTTTGAAACATCTCAATACAGGTACATTGTTCCCGACCTTGACCATCGGTATCCTGCTTTTAAAGATGACAAAAGAGTGCCTGACTTTTCAGACTTGTCATGCATAGAGTAGATACTCATTCTTTTATAGAGTGAAGTTGATATTGATGAAACCGAAAGTAAATAGACAAGGAAGAATCATCAGGACAGCTGCATTTAAAATTTTACAAAAAGTATCTACAAATGTGCAGAGACTATTTTATATTACAATATTGAATTCTTCTTAAATGATCAATTTGAATATCTTATCTTATTGATTCTAGGAAAGGGCAGAAAAAGTAGGTAGAGTTTCAAAGCAATGCAAGACCATATTTCTAAGTTCGTCAGGTTTTATAACATTTATATGTGCATAAAACATGTATCATTTCTACAGAGTGCTAAAAAAGGAGAAATTCCCTGGATAAGCTAAGTGTGGAATTTGTGAAAGTATGACAGACATTTTTTGGCAAAAATTTTCAACCTTTTTATTAAAAAAAAGAGAAGATAACATTGTCTTGACCGTTTCAGGGCCGTGATGTTGTCTGCAACCAATCTTATTTCACAATGATCTTTACAATTAATTAATCGTTTAAATCGTTGTTGATAATCTATCAAGTACCCATTACAGTCCCAGAGCATAAAATTACGTATGTTTATTTATTTCGAACACTTCTCTCTAAATGTACAAAAAAAGAAAAATAAAATATCCCAAAGATGTATTAAACTCATGCTTAACGCACAGACTGATTCTGAATTGTTGGCTGCCATGTGAAGCTGGGTGCATATACTTGTTTTATTTACTTCGTGTCTTACTACAGAAGTATTTGTTCTTCCCAATATAATGGGTAATCAAAACACAGTATCTCTATTCCATGCAGATTCAAGTCATTTTGCTCGCAAAGTTTTTGCACCTATGTCCAAGTTTAAGCAGATTTATAGCGTAAAAAAGAAAGTATTTACATCGTAGCTTGCTGATTCACCCACAGAAGTAAAGTTTTGACATAAGAAATATCGGCTGATTGAGAACTTTGATCTTCCCTCACCCGAAGAATGCACATCAGAATGCGCATCAATCTAAAGAGAGTAATCATTTTTAAGAGAAAATAGATTCCTTCCAATTGTGTCGACCAAAAAAGTCTAAATAATTAATATATCTATTTACAAATGTGATTCAAGCATAGCGTCAGGAAAGAAATGAAAGATAGAAATAGATAACGAAGTAAGAATGGAATAAAAACAATTTTATTTTAACGAAAAATAACGGTAACATTCGTAAAATCAAGAAAGTAAATCTAGAGGGTTGCAACTGGTAACTTATGTGGTAGGATCCTCTGGTTTCATCACTATAAAAACTGAGTTAATTGATGTTTAATTTTTAAAAATTTTGAAGATTTAATGTTTATTTTTGAGGAAAGTCTCATGTTCCATTATATACAGTCTTCTTACACATGCTAGATTGGCGCAGCCTCTGCATTTTAAATTGACTGTCTGGAATAAAATTAAGGTTTTTATGACTCCTGAAGGCTATTAAAGAGAACTTTTCTACACTTAAAGTTCCGATTTTGTCATGGTCAACTTCCTCTATTGCTGCAAAAAGTCTAAGCTTAGCTTTTTTTGTCTGAAGTAATCAAATCACACACTTCATCTCTTCAATCATGTTGAAAGAATGCTGATTCTTTTTTGCTTTTCAAATTGTACATGCCGAGACTGATTATATTATACCTAATCATTTTTATCCTCAATTTTATAATTATGATCACAACAGAGGGTAACTTTAATAATAATAAAAAAAAGAACCCTAATGTTTAGTTTCTCAAATATTCATTGTCTGAATGAGCATGGTATCACATTTTAACAAAAAAAAAATGTAACTGTAACACTGTAAAAGTAACTTGCGTAATGAACTCGAGTGAAATCTCAAATATTTGACCTAGGTGGGTTAACAGAAAGTAACAATATTCTCTTAACTAAATTAAATTCATTAAGCGTAAAACATAAAAGTAACTTAAACGTATTGTTAGCGTTCATCCCTTGAGCATGAAAGATTGTCAATTATTTTGATTTTCTCCCTAAAACTACACTGTGTTTACAATTTTTCTGAGACATAAAAGTCATTATAACCTCTCCAACGCGTAACTTAAAGCCAGTGTTTCTCAAGTTCTTGTTCAGAATGCTTACTAGAGGAGAGCAGTGGATCTGGCAATCAAGATTTTATCAATCTACTTTGAATAAGCTCTTTTAAAAATCCTCCTTGAGAAACACTACTGTGATTGAATTTTTACAAAAAAATTTAAAAACTGGCTAATTGTCTTCCAAGATCCACGTAAAATATATCAGGGGAACGTAGAAAAAGAAAAATAGCATTTCCCTAAAAATACCGACGGGAAATTGTAAGAGGGCGATTTTTTGTAATAATGCAATTGACAGTTCAAGAAATCTAGTATTGATTTCTGAAGAAAATGTTTAAAATACTTGAGCAATCACAGGTACATTTGTACAAACAAATAATTTTAAATTAGACGCATGCTCAATGCAATGAATGAAGTATGGGTATTGCATAATTTATGGCAGAAGGTAACAAACTTACAAAATTAAATGCAGTTAAAGCTTGATTTTGTGAATAATTCAGTGAAAAACATCAGTATGTTAACTGCTCCTTGGTGTGGAATTAGCTTATGTACTTAAATTTTTATACAGTAAAATCAAGCTTTGACTAATGCACCAAAGACTTTTTACCAAAGAGCATAGAGAACCCGCGTTTCACTGCAGCATCATCCGTCACAAATGTACAAAGAAAAAAGGAAAAATGTTCAATAAATTACCCGACTATTTTAATGAACAATTAAATGTAATTATCAATAACTAATAACCTCACAATATTGGTCAAAACAGGTTCAATGACTGCTTTATCTAGTCTTTCAGACTTTTCGTACTTTAAATTGAAAATAATTTATCACTGATATGCTCTCATTTTTAATTCTATTCCGAAATTACTTGATTTTTCAATGTTATAAAACCATTATTTGAACTTATATCTTTCGGAGCACAACTCGTTTCTAAAGTGTAACATCCCTCAAAGTTTCAAAATCATGGAAACAGTTATAATATCTCGGTGTAAATTGGTATTATCTGTACATATATGGGTGAATTAAATGGGTCATATTTTGGTACACCAGTTACACAATTTCACCTTTCATTTTGATTTCCAATAATGAAATGTGAAATTGCATCGATCTGAACGTCAGTTTTTGAAATTAGTTTTCCGTTCAAGATGGTTCTAAAAAAGTGAAATTTGCAAAAACATAAATGATACTCGCATCTGAGAGCTTACATCCTGGTATCCATTTTTTAGTAATTTTGCGTAAGATGTATAATTTTCAAGATAAATACCGTTGTCATTTGGAAGCGATCATTTCCTGCTGTGATCAATACTAGGCACTGAAGCGTTTCATGAAAATATCACCAATTTAAAGAGGGGGATTTAAAGAGTCGCAAGCTGCCGTAATTGTGGAACATTTTTCGTTTTTTATGCGAGCGCAGTGAGAGAGTGTTGTTCTGCCGTAAACTCCTCAAAGTTTCGAAATGCGTTTCAACAACCACCGGTTTAGGAAGAGCTAATCGTTCGCCACTCACCGAATCTGCGGAACTGGCGTATCCTGACTCCAAACTATTTACATTTTTACTTGAAGGCGATGATCGGTTTTCTCTCAGCGGCAGCGAGTCCAGGTCACTATCGTCAAACATCGGGTTCTTCGTGAAGTGCGGTGTGGAATGCTGAGCACGAAAAGCTAAGTGATCGATATCAGAATGCACAATGGATTTCTCTAAATCGCCATAAAAATGTTTTCTTAAATGACTTACCTCATTTTGATCTTCGTCAGTGTTAATGTAAAAGTCTCTGCTGTATCTGCAAACAAAATAAACAAAAAACACAGTGGAAATTGAACTTGTGGCCACTTATGTCATAGGATAATTCTATTGATTTACTCCCAGATTAACTTCTCCCAGAAGCTTTTTCTCGGTATTTTTTAAATATTTTAAAAGCTTCCAATACTGAACTTTCAACACATTCACTCAAAATGATTTTAAATCATATTTTGTAAATAATAGAGACTTTGTTTTAACACGCTGTTTTTTTTACTCAAAGAACTAAACACCCAGAGGTACTGATCAAAATTACAGTGAAGAAGAGAGGGCAGATGATGTATTCGTATTGTAGTTAAAATTATATAAATTACCTTTTCATGTCGGGTAAATTGCTGCCTACGTGAATGGTTTGTTCTGAGATGAATTCCCTGAAAAGGTAACAAAGTTTTAACATCAGTGAACTGTAAAGAGTAACACAAGAAAATAATGGAACGTAATTACAAAAATGACAAGGAATTTTCAATGAGTTGTCGCGGTAAAAATAAGTTTTGCAGGTGCCTATTTTTAATTTTAAGTTTGATATTGAAATAAAATTGTCGAAAATCTATTAAGTTTTTTCTTTAAAGCTAAGATACCTGGTGTTTAGGTTAACATCGGAAAAGAAATGACCACTGAAGCTTTTGGTTTTAAAAGAAGCAAAGACTGCGTTGTATTTCTCTGAATGCTGAGTCCTCAAGAATTCTGAAAACATACCTCGAAGTTGAATTTTTTGATGCAACTTTTCAGTCACCAAATTTTGTCAGTATGTACATTTTTATGGCGTAAAATAACTTCAATTTACTTACAGGGGTGTATCACAGTTCGCTCGATTACTGAGAATGAAATTACTCTTAAGTCTTTTGTCAATGTTTTCTTTAGAGTATGGATTATTAGCTAACGGAACTGCCTTCTCCCACTTCTTATGTTCTCGCTCAGCAATGGTTCCTGAAAAAGAAAAAAAAAGAGGCACACATATATTATTGAATAGGCACGTGAATGTTTTAAAATATGGAGATTGAGTGCATACTTACCGATCAGATTCAAAATGCTTGTGTAGATGCCAATCAAACTGATAGGGCTTTTTACTCCTCCTGCTCTCTGGCATTCCTTATTATTAAACCTATAGGTACTATAATACAGTGGCGTGGCGTGAGTTGCGATATATCGATTATTATGAAATTTAAACCTAAGGTAAAGAATCGATTATTAAGGTGTTCGGTGCGAACACCCTGTTTATCGATCCTTTTCCATCCGTTTAAATGGCATAACAATCGATATATCGCAATTCACGCCACGCCACTGATATAATAGCGTTTCCTTTTTTGTTTACGTATGATGTTGAAGTGTTTTCGAAAAATTTCAAAGTTTAAAAAATGTAAATTTAATTTTAAAATCATCATTATGAATGAATTTCCAGGTAGTTTTCTCAGTAAGTTTATTAGATGTTGGTTCTTAAAAATGTGATTGGGACAATCAAAATGGGATTGAATATGAAAACTCACACGGTTTAGTACAGGGAGGAGCGCCAAGGCTCTTTACCAGTGCCTATTAATTAGTTCAGGGCCGGATTAGCGCTCAGGGGCCGGAAAAGCCGGGATGCTGGTCATTAGGGGCCCCAAATCCTAAAATCTAAGGGTTCCCAAAATGCCAGCCTTCAGCCTCTGTAAATCCGTCTTTTAGATTTCGAAGATCCCCAGAGGATCCAGACTTTCGACGAACAGAATTCTGACTTTCCCACAACCATTACCTATGCAATTGATGTCTCTTAATATGCACTTCTGTATATTTTGGGAGTCAGAATCATAATTATTATTTTCTTTTTTCTTGCTAAATCTTGTTACTCAGACATACTTATAAATAATGAAATTTAAAACCAAGATATTACCTGGCCGAGGAGTTGGACCTTCATCACTAGAGTCTTCATCTCGACTTTTTGTGGACGACTGTACGTCATTCTTTAATCCACCGAATCTAAAAACATCGAAGTAGAAAAGTTGTCAAATTCCGGAGCAATATGAAAGTTTAAGCGTTCTTCAAAACTAATCTTCTATCAAGTGTCCCATGAGTACGCATTCTAAATTTTTTTACGACTTCCAAAAACAGAAACATTTTTTTTTAAAAAATTCCTGTCATTTCTTTAAGTGTTTTAAAAAAAACGTTTTCAAATGTGTGCCTATCCTTCGAAAGGGGTGGAAGAATAGGAAAATAATATTTCAACCAAGTAATATTTTCAATTAAACTCCAGATACACTTGATTTGTTTAGTAACTCAACGTTCGGAGTCATGTTTTAACATTGACATCGGCAAGTGATTCTGACAATACACAATTCTAGCGATTTCTTTTTTTTGACTGCAAAAAGTGAATATCTTTGCCTTTCCTTGTCATCACTATCACTACAAATGTACCTACCGAAGCCATGAGGTGCTTACGTCTTGCTCAAGAAATGGGAAAACTAAAAAATTAGCACTTACTTGGAATCAGGTACAGGATGTGTCTGTGCGACAGTTGCGACCGTGTATTCACTATCGCGTTGCTGCATTTCAGCATCTATGGATTCATCCTCTGAAATCAGTAAAAGTCTCTTTTAGAGAAGAACAATTTTCTCTTTCTCCTTTGATGACGTAGGTAATGTATTCATGTTCAGTATATGAATTTAGTGGAGCAGATAGCGAATATTACCTACATGGCGCAAGATGAGATGATACAAGTTTTTTTTCCTCTCTTCAAAAAAAAAGGAGGGGGGGGGAGAGGGAATGAGGAATTATGACATAGTTGCACTTTTGTGCTCGTTATGTTGAATGTAGGGTCGTCTTATTGCATATGGCAACTGGAGGCATTACGTTTTTCTTTTCATCACTGACTTTCATCAGACCTCATTCGGGGAATTGAACTTTTTTTTTGCTCGCCCCTATTTCGAGATATAAACTAGCAATTAACCTAAAATTGCACAAACAAAGAGAAAGGTAAGAATAATCAAAGACTCAAAAAATTAATGTGGCCGACTTACCAGAATCATGTTGTGATAATAACACATTCTCATTTTTCGCTTGTACTATATCTCCACCCGATGGTGAGTCTTCATCATCACTCTCAGAACTTGAATGTGAACTTCTTGACAAGGAGTAAGCAGAATTTTTCAACTTTGTGGCTTTCTTTGCGTTACTGCTTTCGTTCGGAACACTATCTTTGGTCATCACTTCCGATGCTTCGTGTTGATTTTCACTGTTTCCTGTTGTTGTCTCAGAGCTTTCTGTCGGTTTAGCGTTCATTGTGATGTTAACAGTTTGCTCTATACTGATGAAATTACTAGTTGCATTCTCTGTCTCATCAGTCTCAGGAGGAGCACTCTGGGTATTAGGACTTCTGTAGCCTGGGAAGAGAAAAATAATACATTTTATTAAGAGACCACGTCTTGTTTAAGCAGTAGGTCAACATAAATTGAGAGACTGTCACGCTGTGAGCTTGATACAAAACATGAAGTATAAAAATTCTGACTTTAAACAATCACTTAATGAGCTCCATGTATTAGAATGATGGGCAATTTGCGATACAATGAAAAATTGCAACTCATTTCAATGTTATTGCAATAAATTATCATAAGAGAAGCCCCTTCAATCAGAAGATAGGCAACACACACAACAATTCGATGCAATCAGTCATTTTACAATGGAATCGAATGTGTTCCAATCTGTTCTACTTGGGGAGTAAGTAATTCAGCCCGCCTCCTGTTTATAAAATTGGTTTTATTTTTCTCACAGCATCGCAGAAAAATATTTCTCTTGCGGTTTTTAAAACCCCCCTTTTTTATTTTATTCATAAATTGTTATCCTTCACAGAGGAAATTTTGAGACCTGTGTTTGTTGTTCGGCTGATCACTATCTCCCGAGTCTTTCCCAAAATATTTGATATATTTTTATTCCCAAATCATATAATTTGCTCGATGAAACTTGATAGATGCAAATTGTGGACATTTCTAAATTTTGAACGATTCTTTCTATCATTCCCGCGGCATATTTTTCGCGCAGTGCGCGAAAATTGAAATGACGCTCGAGTGCGATAACTGTATTTGTAGCCCTTTAGTTACGTCAGCAAACTGCGCGCATACATACTCTCTTCACATTAAACGGGAGGTTTTTACGATCAGAAGCGAGAAAAAACCGAATTGCTGCATGGCTTAATCATCGTCGCTCCTCTGATGTAAGGGAAGGGCGCATCTCAATTTCAACATGAGTCCTATTCTCCGTATAACTCTATGGTTGCCAGGGCTCATGTAGAAATAGAGGTACGCTCTTTCGTTAGAGGTGCGACGTCATGAGGTCCATTTTTCATGCCTTGTCCACCTTTTCGACGAAAATGGAGATGTTGCATGTGTGAGGAATTTGCGATTTGACTGTTGATTCTTACGTAAAAGTTCGCGAGAAACACGATGGTGCCACTGGTTTTCTCTGAAATCATCTCCCAAGCTCAGAAAAAGCCCTCAAGTTGAGGCCAAAATGGAGGGGATATCCCACGCTATCCTGAGAGTCCACCTCTACATCAAAACAAACTCTCCATGCAAAGGTAGGGAGCAAATACATCAGCAGTGATGCCGTGTTTTCAGTTTTAGAGTCCCCAAATAAAGTGGCAGCCCTGTCAATGTATTTGCTCCCTATCTTTGCATGGAGAGTTTGTCTTGTGGAGGTGGACTCTCAGGGAAGGGTGGGATATCCCCTCCATTTTGGCCTCAACTTGAGAGCTTTTTTTGAGCTTCGGAGTTGATATCAGAGAAAACCAGTGGCACCATCGTGTTTCTCGCGATCTTGTACATAAGAATCAATAGTCAAATCGCAAATTCCTCACACATGCAACATCTCCATTGCGACTCGTAAATTAGGTTAAACTTAGATAGTCACCATGATCGATGGTAAGAAACTCACTCGGTTCATCTATCAGTTGTTCCAAAACAGAGTCACTGCATTCAGATAAGTCTGACATCTCATCCGCATCGACATCCCCAATCAGCGCCCTGTATTCGAGAGCTGGGTTCGGCACCAACATCGGGACTGGCACAGGCTGATGACATGAATTGTTTTTTGCTAATCTTCTGCGTTGGAACAACCAGTTTTCCTCCCACGAGTCCACTGGATTAACTATATCCAAACCATCTGTGCTATCGTTCTCCGACCAGTCATCATCCGAGGAGGATGCAGCACCCGCTAAAAATAACATCATTCGATTAGCTTCACAAAAATATGCCAGGGGGGATGCCCCCTGGCCGCTACGCGGCCTAACCACCGGAGGGTGCTTCGCACCCTTCGCGAGGCCTTATCGTGAGTCAAGTTTTCAAAATCTGAATTAAGTGGGCTCATCTAAAGGCCTAGATACACACGACGATTAATCGCTGCGCGTGAAAGACGAAAGCGAATGGAGAGCCTTGATTTCGATCCATTGACGGCGATATATCGAAATCAAGGCTCTCCATTGGCTTTCCTCTTTCACTCGCGGCGATTGATCGCCGTGTGTATCTAGGCCTTTCGGACTATCACCCGTCGCTAACCGCATAAATTATGAAAATCGGCCCAAAAGAAAGCTAGAACGACAAAAATGAAAATTTAGGTGGTCAGAAAGTTCATAGTGATGATAATAATTTGAGAAACCTTGGAGGTATCAAAACAATTAGTTAGTTAGTTAAGTTATTTAAAAACATTCAGCATCTCAGGCTATTAACGTCTTTACTAAGAATTTGGAAGATGGGTGTATTTATAAAACTTTAGACTTTTAAATTAAAGGGAGGCAGAGAGTTTCAGAAGTTTGGTGGTGACATTGGGTTCATCGCATGTTAGTGGGTTTGAACGTATTATTGAGAGTGTTGATGTACAACATTATGGTGGCAGTACTTAGTGTACTTTTTTATGTTAGGTAGCAAGTGCTATGGATCAAAATGAAATGGTTAACTCACATTAACTAAAAAATGAAGTATTTATTAGTCACAAATAAGAACTTGACAAAAAAATTACTTCATTTTTATGTTAATGTGAGTCAGCAATTTCTTTTACCCGATAGCACTGGCTACCTAACAAAACAAAAAATTAATAACGATTTTTACACGAACTAAATTTCAATTTTACTTAGGGCATTGCTTCATTTTGAAGAGATAGAGAATGAAATATCAAGAAAACTGAATGAATACTCGAACGAATTGGTGAATTGTCAAAACTGGAAAATTCATGTTTCTTCCTCTTCCATATTTCCTTTAGTTTTTGATATTAGTCTTGTGTGTGTAACGCTTGAAATCCAAAAGATAAAGTATGTGTCCACACGCTTTACTAAGTCATCGGAATTCGTCCCAACACTTTTAAGGGCACTGAGTTTCGTGTAATTTTAAGCAAGGGTAGTGCTGTTATTTTTCTTGTAGGAGTTGGCCGTTCCAACAGTTTAAATAATTCAGAGAAAATGTAAGAAGCAAGCTCAAATTACACTTACCATCCACTATATCACAACCTAATTCAGGGCATGGCGCGCGCTGCCCTTTCAAGAAGTTCAAATTCGATAAGAAATTGTCGAAGTCTGATTTTTCCTCATCATCAGAGCTATATCTCGTAGTCACTTCTTCAATGTGTTCTTCAACCTGAAAAACGGAAACCCCCGCATGAGAAACCGATTCACTCTGATTATAAAAACAGGTAGGCTATAAGTAGCTAGATCAAAAAAAAAAAAAAAAAAAACCCTCCATCTACACAGGGCCGGATTTAAGGGGTGGCCAGATGGGCCGCAACCTATGGCGGCAAATTTTGCAATTTTTTCAAAGGTAGGTGTCACCAAAAATCGGATCCAGAAAAAAATTACAAACGAGAAAAGGTGATCAAGTCTCTCATTTCCTGAGAAGTACAGTAACTTCTAATTTGTTCGTCTTTCGGTGATACAAGAGACAGCACCTTTCATTGGTCTGGTTGAGAGAGAAACCAAACACGCGATTTGGCCCGGAGCGGCGGGGCGCAGAGAGCGATGATGACGACGACTTGAGATAAAAAGGAGGAGCTGTTGGCGCGCCGCGCCACATATTAGCGCCTACAAGACTGCATGGATACCTTGCGTCAAACGCAGTGCGGTCAGGAGCGGTCGGCGTGAAATGCATAGCGTCTACATGACTGAAGGGATACTTCAAGCACTACGCCAAACACAGTTCGGTCGGCGGAATTCAAAATTATTAAACCACATCCATGTTTATTTTTTCATAACTTTTTCGCTCAATTCTTGTAAATGAAAGGCCTTGTCCACACAGAGATAGGTTTACGGAACTTAACTTTCGCGCAAAGTTCCCTGAACTTTTGCTAGTGTTGACAAGGCTTTCACAAAAAAATGTGCCCTACACAAGTAAACGCGTTTTATGCACCCCTCCTACTCCGGGACGTTCACTTGATGGTTTGTATCGATGTTTCAAAACGAATGAGAAGGGGTCGACAAACAGGTGGCCCAAGGGCGGCAAGTAGGTAAATCCGGCCATGCACCTACATCTGATGTTTAACTTGTAATAAAGGAAAGAATGTTGGTACCTCAAATGAGAATGATGTGTTTCTTTTAGTGCGCGGTTTCTTTTCACCGAAAGGAAAGTAATCTTAGTTAAATTGTTGGCTTGATTACTTAATTACTTGGGACTTACCTTCAAAGATATAGGGTCTGACTGCGCAGAATCGCTCCAACTGTAATGACTTGTTCCATTCATGTCAGAGCTGTCACTCGACAGGAGCTCTGTAAAATGTACAACCATGAATGTAAATATTCTTTTTTTTTCTTTTTTAAAGAAAACATTTTATGTAGGTAAAGTTTGTTCCACGTACTTATAAGTAAAGAAAAAAGACCCGATTTTTCATGTAAGAAAAGGCGGTTTCGTTTCTGAACAAGTGAAATATTTAATTGTGGTAAAAATTTGTTGATTTTATGTTTGTGATAAAGAAAAACAAGCAGTGAACTCCAACACANAAACTTTTTACACGCTTTGGAAAATCTCAGAAGTTCGCGGTAGTCACTTTTCGGTAAGGAACTAGGGGACTCGGTTATTGTATCGGGGGGGGGGGGTCGAAACGATCGCAAAGGCGGTATACTACGTATACGCGCCAAAAAATATTGAGATCATTCAAATTTTATGAGTGCGGAAAATCTCAACTTTACACCTACTCAGAATATTTCACCGAATTCTTTGTAATTTGCTTGTTTTCCACCGTTGGTATTTAGAATGCGGTTAGTGAGTAAAAATATCAAGAATAAGCTAAAAATTTTCCCGCATCAAAATTTTGATACCAGGAATAATACAAAAAAAAAAAAANAAAAAAAAAAAAAAAAAAAAAAAAAAAAAAAAAAAAAAAATCGGTTGTAACCGTAAGTCCGTATTTACGGTATGGTGACTCTTTACAGCTGAATTGACTTCACTCACTCATTGTCTTCAGCATCAAAGTTACACGTATGTCTTATTGCATGGTTGGAAATTGAAGGGGAAATATCAGCCTAAGTTGTAATGACGTTTTTGGAATTTTTTCAATTTTCATCGTAAATGAACCGTTCACATATTCTTCTACATCGTCGAGTCCGTAGTTAAACTCCATTTTAATAATTCTAAAAATTTCAATATTCTAGAAAAATAAATGAATGCCACCATCGATTATCAATTGGTTCAGCTGATTTAAATAACTATCGACATTCATTCATAAGTTTCATAAATTATTCATTAAAATATGTATCAATATTTTCTCACTATTCGAGTGTCACTTACTATGAAAGATGACGTAACATGAACGATTAATGACATTAAACTTTTACTTACTGTTTCTTTTACGAATGAAGTTAGGCGATACTGTCATAGCTAGGTTATTTTTACTGTCTGTTGGGCTGCCTTGTCCTCTTTGGCTTTTTTCAACCACCTGTAAAGTTTCAAAATACCTACGTTATATATATTCTACTAACTTCTGAGACTAAAGCAAACGATTAAATAATACAAGATAGGGAGAAGGTGTTCGAAGAAGGTGGGCAATAAACGGGCAGGTTAGGCAGTAAGAATTGATCTTTTAGATGTGCGACTAGGTATTGAAAGAATAGGAGGAAAGAAGGTTCACAAATCTAAGGTATTTTACAAGATGAAGACCTACTTCAGTGAAGAAAGTTGTCGTCTTTGATACTGTCCTTTATCAGAGAATATTTGAAAGCAAAAAACCACTGTTTAAAAACTCTCGTCAAGTGTTACTGAGAACCAAGTAGAGGAAGATAATTATTAGGAGCTGTATACTTAAGAGAGGAATCACTTTAATCATTGTGAAGAATTGCAGAAGATTTGTGAAAAATCGTTTCAAAGAAGGCGAAAAAATGAAATTTAACAACACTATGACTCAAGAGAGAGCTCATCGCTAGCTTTCAGAATGCCGAACTGGAAATGCGACAAACGGAGATAGGGTGAGAGTGAGGGTTACAGGTCAGTGTGTTCCAGTGCAGAGAAGGTGTAAGGGGCGTTTTGCAAGGGAACCCATATCAATTGCAACTGCACTGTAGGTCTTCTGTTGATCACTCTTGAGTGAAGGGTTGAACTGCACCGGAGTAAATCCTGTCATTAAACTGCCGACAGTTTAAGTCACTCATAATCATAACTCACACCCAAATAGAGTATTCTTTCATAACTTACTATGTTGTGCTTTTCCCACCTAGGTTTGATTCTTTTTGGTCAATTACTTTTGTCAACCGACGTAAAAACTTGAAAAATCCAAGTGGAAAATCTTATTCAACCATCCCCTTAAGTAATTTAAAGCTAAGCACTGAAAAAGAATGGATTTTTTTATAGAAAAAAAAAAACCCTGCACATTGCCTTTGATTATACAGGTATTTGTGTAGAAATTGAAAAAAATTCTCATTGATTATCGAAAATACATAGGTACATATATATAGTACACCTCTTTCGAAAGTTTGAGGATTTTGTGCAAAGCGATTCATGGAGTTTTCTCGCTCCAGTGAAATTAGACATTTTTTTTTTATTTTTTAATTTTTTTTTCAGGTCTAGTAAACAAATTGCTCGTCTACTATTAGTTAAAATCATTAAGTACACATACTTTGTTGATGATAGCTTTCGCCAATATATCCTCGTACGTTTGTCCATCTAAATTGACTGTGTTCACGGAACTTTTTGATATGAAATCCTCATCCTGTAATTTGAAAAATATTTTATTAAGAAATACTTTTTTAAAGAATATTAGAGAAAAGAACTAACAGTAAATGTAGGAAAATTGTAACCAAGATACTTGGCTACACTTCATTGATATTTTTATAATGTGTGACAGAGTTAGGCTAGACATGCCACAAGGATTAGAATGAAAAATGAGATACAACACCTCCACGTGAAAAAATCAATTTTGCAGCCTCAGGCGCTAAGAACTTCCAACATCCCTACAATTTACACTTTTTGAACAATTTTGTTTGAGGACAAAAAACGGCAACTTCAAGAAAATCACTGTTGAAATTAGAATGATTCACCTCAAATGCTTATAACATCATTAATAATATAAATTATAGTTTGAAACTTCGACCCGAAGTTTTTGAGACAAGAAAGTATAAATTTAGCATCGAAACTTGAAAATTAATATTTTTGACCTCAAACCGCGAGTTTTTCGCTGAACTACCTCGTATTATTAAGCACCTCGCTCGTGGGGTAGCGAGTGACGCTGAGGCTGAGGGAGAGGGCCCATCAAAAGGGATTTGGAATGCTCATCCTCCAGAATTTTACGCAGAATATAGCTCCAAGCAGTCTCCTTGGTGATTAACTGTAGGTGTGCTCAGAATGAAAGAGACAGTGATTGTAATGACTTACCAAAAGTTCTGGAAGTGTCAAAGCTTCATCCGTTAGTTTTTGAACTTGAGTTTTCAGCTCGGATGTGACTGTCGATGGAGACTCAAGTTCTGGCAATGGCTTGTCTGCAAAGGATATGAAAATAAGATAGATTCATCGAATTTATAATTTCAAGGATAGAGGTTGCTAGCACATTCTCACCTTTTTTTCTCTTTTTTCTCGTATTTATTACTTTTATATTTTTCCATTACACTACTTCTCCACTTTCTCCGGAGATTTCGTAATCCTCGCGGTGGTAAAATGGGGGTTAGATCTACTTACTATTCCAATTTCCGTCAATTGTGCTGGAATAGTGCTAAATTTGTTAACCAAAAAGTGCTGAATAAATAGTTAAATAAAAAAAAAAATTCAAGTTCCAAGTTTTGTTTTGATATATATTGATGCTTTTCCCCCACTCGATAACATACAAATTCGTCGAGTACTCGCAGAAATTCGAAATTTTGACCAATAAAATTGCTAAGTTTTGCTTGAAAAATTTTGTGAAAGGAAGGGAAGGAACTCTGACAGTATAAATAAAGAGAGATAATAAGAATAATTTAGAGGAGGAAATCGCATTTCAAAATACGCTAGCTTACTTGCGATGGCCATATGCAGGCCGAATGAGAGGCGAGCAAGGGTGAGAGACAAAATTTCTTGATGCCGATCACAAAGTCCATCATCTGCAAAATTATACACATTTTGATCAAACTCTATAAAATTATTGAAATTCAAAAGTATAGAGGTAGAGTAAAATGCACCGCAAATGTCGTATTTTTATTGTCTCGTGAGTAATAAACATAAAAATGTGATGTTATTTTGGATATGAATTGTGTAATCCGTTTCTGTTCCTTCTCGTATGAGAAAGGGGGAAACGCATATCGACGGTGAAACTACCAAACCACGTATCTCGTTTGCGGTGTTTAAAAATTTACGCTCACATTTTATTTTTTTGAAGTAGACCAAATCAATATCATTTCTTGAAATTTTCACAGAATTTTCTCTGCACGAAGAGGAAAAATCACAGAAATTTTCAAGACTGGACGTTAAATAGTTTTTCATTTAAAAAAATAAAGTATGGCAGGAAGTCTGCGACGTCGCAAACCGAGATACATGGTTTGGTAGTTTCACCGTCGATATGCAAAACCACATTTACATTACATCATTGCGATCTTTTTTTTTTTTTTTTTTTTTTTATTAAAGAAAAACCTAAAATTCTTGCGATGCTTATTAATTTTTATATGTGTGAGAAATATTTTAAGGCGGTTCTAAGTTGCAAATGTAGTGCAAGGTAATGAGAAGTCACTCAAATTTTCCAGCCATTGCAGTTTTAATCTGAGTTTTTTTAAAAGAGCTTTAAGGGTTTTTTTTCTTCTTCTTCTTTTTTTCATAAGATACATTTAAGATGGATGAAAATAGTACTGTACTTACAGTCTGGATGATCAGACAGTGGAGTGAGTGATACGTCATCAAGACTTCCTCCAACGAGAGTCTCGACGAGACGTTCCATAAACTCCCGTACTTCTCCATCGAGATCCGAGTTATTTGCTATGGCCGCCACTTTGAGGTTGAATTCTTTCTGGAGTCGTTGATAAAACCAGTCCCCTGTCTTCCGATTTTCATCTCTGAAAAAATCAAAGTACGTTTTCGTCAACATCCTGCGCTCTTGGAAAGTAACTTTTTTCAGTGGTTTACCAGTGTGACTCTATAGATTCTTTCAGTTGTGACATCTTGGGAGGGACTTTGATGCTCGGATGGAAAAATAATGTTAATGGTTACAGTGGATTCCTAATTGCCTCTATGTAGATGAATTTCAAGAAATCCGTCTTTAGCCATCGGTATAATTGTTCTTCAGTAGCAATGAATTGATAAACGCCTTTTTGTTGGATATGAAATATTTATTTTTTCACTTTCAGTTTGATTGTAACTGAACACTTAATTCCTTGTGGCTTTGAGAAGTTTCTTTTTTTTAACACATTTGAAAAGAAAGGTACTGAGACACCTATGGGAAAACAGAATCCATAAAGTCCTCTAAACGATTTTGTTGTCGTTCTTATTATTGTTGTTGTAAAATTAAGACTGCATTGTATGAAAAACAAAGTGAACAGTAAGTGATCCTTAGAAACTAGGAGAAGAAGAATGAAAGATAGAAAAATTAAAACAATAACATTAAAAATTTGTAATTCTCACTAACTACCCCACTACTACCCGAACTACCCCGAGGTGCACCATCTTTTTTCCGGAACATCTTTTGCATAAGCATTTACGAGTACCATGTTAAATTAGTACGCCCATACTATTTCAATCTAGTCTAACATAAAATTCAAATGAAACCATCACCTCTGTAAAAACCATAACCTCGTAATCGTCCATTGGAAAGGTCAAAAATACTGTAAGTGAAAAAACTCAATTGGCGTACTGTATCCCTTTCACCCGACGTGTAAGAGCCCTGAGCGACCTCATCTATGTTTTGCCTTACTTCAAATAACTTTCGTGTTCAATGACATCGTGTCATCTGATATTTTTCAAGTTTCAGTCACTGTGTCATGTGTCCCTTTAATAATTCCACTAGAAATATCATTACGACTTTTTACAGCCCTCTAAATAGTAAGTCGGGACGAATTAGATATTCACCGGACTCCGGAAGACAGATCGATGCGTAAGAAACTCGGGTAATGTAGAGAAGATACATGCGGAAGAATTCTAATTGAGCGAGGATATTACCTTGGTATCCTACAAGTGGAGCAAAATCCTTTGTAGGAACATGCCCGGCATACTTTCATACGACACTTGAAGCATTTTCGACGGAGTGGGGCCGCTTTGTAGCACCGATTGCAGCTTTTGCGCGGCTGAACCGAGACTAGAGTCAACGCCTTTGAGGTGGAAACGGCGGCGGGGCTTGATGGATACTCGAGGGATGGCAAGTCGAGGATCTCTCTCAGCCGACTGTCAACAGAAAATTATTTTCATTAGTCTTCAGCTTGACTTCCGTCAATTTATGTGCAAGGAAAACATTATAATGCATGTACAATTATTTTACACCAGGGGCTACGCCACCTGACCGCTTCGCGGTCGAAGCGCCTCGCGTCTCAGGCGTTATGCGTTACACGTTACGTTTATAATTTTATATTATATTAAAGAGTAAAATATAATGGGGCTGGTTCTCGTAAAGCTACGAGGAGCCAAATAGCACAGTATTGAATTTATAATGCTATTTAGGGGTGTTTGGAGAGGACAAGGGTAATTCTTCCCCTATTTTCAATTTAATACTTTTGGGGCAATTCCGGAGCATATTTTCGACGTTTTTGGATGTTTTGCCTACCTCAGCAAATTTTGGCTGCTCCCAATAGATGCCTTGGCCGAACTAATGCATGCGTCTGACGTCATTACGTAGAAAGAATCCTTCGAGAAAGTGGCTTATGTAAAACAATGTATAGAATATTATAGTAAATACGGATTTTTTTTTTTTTTTTTTTTTTTTTTTTTTTTTTTTCAAAACTCTCGATTTTTAAGCCAACTCTGAGTGCATCACTGGTGGAACCAGTATTGAAGGAGCCATGGCAATTCTCAGCTTTCTTTTACCTGACATCAATTGGACGTCATTTTGCAATTCGGAACTGTAAATTTAGACCCATCTGTAAAAGCACTTATCTGGATAGAGAAACTAGTGGTGCATACGATGGTTTTAAACTGAGGCACAATTTATAGTTCCTAATTGCAAAATGTAGTCCAATCGTCTTATTTTCCGAAGAAAGGACTCGAAACGTGTCCCGTCGTGCGTCGTTTTTTTTTTGGTAATCTGTACTTTAAGTCATAGAAACACGGTTCTGTGATTAGCGCGTCCGACTCATTATCGTTGGTGACTATGCTACATCTACTCGTAAAAGCTGCGATGAAAATATTTGAAATTCCCGCAAACGAATTTCTGTATGAACTGAAAAGTCCATCAACTACCGGGGAAGAAAAATCGAGGAGCTGGACCGGAAAATCACGGGAAGGACTGGGAGATTTATCTCCGAACTGTGCCAACATCATCACAGCTCAGTGCGGATTCGATTCGGAGTCGGCAATCAGTCAGTCAGCTAATTGTCTAATGGACCGTAAAAATATGTAGCACGAAGCGAGTAATCCCTTTTCCTCCTTGTCATTCGAGCTGTAATCTTAATCGTTGGTCGTTGCCGGCGATGTAACTAGGACTCCGCTGCATTTTGACCGGCGAATCCGGAACACCCAGGAATTCACTGGTTCGCTGCTACCAGTTACCGGCCCCCGGCGGCGGAAAACTGCACTGTAACGGTTTACTCGTGGATTATTGGTCATTGGGTTTTTTGTTTCCCTACTCTTTTTTTTATTCGTTCGTACAATTAAAGTGGTTCGAATCGTTGCTGATTTATTCGGGGCACAGATTCAGGAAGACTTGCCGGACCTAGAGTCCCTTTATACTGAGAGTCAAGACAACACCCTTTCATGGAGTCACAAACGGGAATGAAGATTACAGAAATTGAACGTTTTTTGTAATCTTTGATCGGCCCATTCTCGAATTCCTTTCTCCGTTCCTTCTCTTATTACGTTTGTTCCTTGCCGAACCCGTAATTCCCCGGTCCATTCCAGATTATAATCTTTGCAATCGGTGAAAATGTAATCTTTATTCCCGTTTGTGACACTGCGAAGGCCTAAAATACGGGAACCAATCAGAAATGGATTCACATTGTCTTGACTCTCAGTATAAAGGGACTCCAGCCGGACTCAGGTCTTGCAGTCCGGCTCCGGCCCCCGTCTTCAACACAGTGGCGCGGCGCACTTTGCGATATATCGATTGATCTGCCATTTAAACCAATGGAAAAGAATCGATAAACAGGGCGTTCGCAACGAACACCTTAATAATGGATTTTTACCATGGCTTCAAAAGGAGAAATATCGAAAATCGATCATCCACGCCCAGCTATTGCTTCAATAATGGAGCACCAAATCAAACATGTGCACATGTTCCCTGTTCTAAGTTGCAATCAAAACTGTGCGTAGAAAACGGTGGAAACAATCAGCATTTCAAGTTTTAGATTGTATATTAAAAATTAGCGTTTCTTGTTTTTTTTTTTCAAAAAAATTTAAACTTATCTCCGTTAAAAAATTGAAGTGATCATGAACAAATTTCGAACTAAATTAATGCAACTATGATATTTAATAGAATAATTTTTGAACGTGCTGGATTTTTCTCGATAAGTTTATGTGCTTCATGCATTAGAGGCAAGAAAATTTTAATGAAATTCATTTCCGGCTGTTTTGCCGAAAAATAAAGCTCGTCATGGTCAGTTGGACTTAAGTGCGTTGATTTTGGTTCAGAGTGAGAAGTTTGAATCAGTTAAACGTTCAATATTAGTGTTAATCCACCACCGATGAGTTAATTTTGGAAGTTTTTAGTGCCCTCAACGAAAAAGTTATGTGAGATTACGTGTTTAGTCATGCTCTAATTTTAAGACAGTCAAATGGCAATTGGATCTGGTGTTAATTGCAAGAATTCACACCTCCTTTCTAACGAAAACATGGTACATGCTAAATTCATTACCACTTTGACAGTGTTTCTTTCAATCTTCCGCTAGTTAAATACTCAACTACGCTGATGCGCATGCAAATATTGTAACAGGTACCGCGAAATTTGTGGCTCTCCTTCTCATTTTTACTTTACTTATAACTAGGGATCTATCAGGCCAATTTCCATGATTTTTCGACTTTCGGTAGGATGAAGAAACTTCCTTCAAATTTTTTATCTTTGTCCCAGGTTATTATTGCCGCAAAGCGGTCAGAGGGAGGCCCCCTCGTTTCATTCACTCTTTCAATGTCAATCGACTACGATAGAGGTGTTTTCCTAAGTGCGTTGCAACACAATTGCATCTCAATGCAGTCTCGGATGAGCGATGAGAGGTGCGTCCACTTCATCATAACCGTAACTATCTAACGGGTGACGTCATATGTCGATGTCGATGCAACGCACGTTACTATAGGGCGCGTGAGCTTTGCATGCGCATGCGCGTGGCGCGAGTGCGCGACGTGGACCAAAAGTGGAGTTCCTGCCTCGGCCGCACCCGCGCTCAAACACAACGGAAATAGATGCGTCGAATACGCATTGTTGCTAGATAGTGCTGAAAAATTAGCACTCCCCCCATTTAAACCCACATGAGGTAAACATATCGTATTGCACGACCTGACAACCTTGCGAACGCACGAACGCCCGGCCGAAACGCAAACAGCCGAGCGCACTGTGCCACGCATTAATGTCACCGTTGCTCATCATAAACGTGATGTCTATCGTCGTAAGATTCGAGTGTGTCTCGGTGTTGAGGAGCTGGGGGCGACTTCCACGGATCGGTCAATGTCCCATTGTCCCCTCGAACTTGACGCCATAAGCTTTAGAGACGCTAGAAGCGAAATTTTCTGCCGTGGGGTGAAAGAAGTCCGGTTTACATTGTACACCAAAGTTAATTGGTTCAGGGAACTAAACTCACAGAAGTCGAACTTTGGTTTAGCTAACCCAAATTTGTCTCCGATAATCGGAAACTTAGAAGGGCTAAATGTAAAAACGACTCATAAACTTTGAATTTTGTTCATTAATGAGGTGAAGAGCTCTCTAGAGTTTTTTCGTAGACATGGACATGATGTGTCTCGAAGAGTTTACGAGTATTTTGATCCAAAACTCCACTAGTTAGGGATCCAGCTTTCATTTGAGACCCGTCTGACGCATAATGTATCACACAGTATTACAGCACTCACTGACTTAAAGTACTTTAGGTACGATTGCATAGCGTATTTTTGATAATCCAGAGACAAAACCTGCTGCGGGTAGAAAGAGGGTTTTCTCTTATTTTATGCTATTCAAGACTGATCGTAGCTTCTACATCTAAAAATGGTAGTAAGATCTTTAATCTTCATTTCGCACATAATTCAACGAGTTTCCAAAAAGAAGAAAGGAGTGAGAGTAAACTTTAAGCCCTGCTCCTAAAGATGAAATCTTCCATTCGCACGACGACGCGAAGAATCATCGCGCCGGTCGAGAAAAAGAGGAGCAAATAGCCCCGGTGCACTGATGTTATCTACCATATCCACGGCTAAAGCTGGTAGCCAGAGTGCCGGACATCTGATTTTGACAGAGTTGGAGGGTGCCTAGCTGTTCATGAGTAAAATTTTTCTGTCGGTTAAATGGTGAAATCGTGGCCTTAGATATTGTTGCCCCCACTTCAAGCGAAATCTAAGAACAACTTTAATCTTGAAATGAGGAAATTATGAGCAAATCGGGTAGAACACGGCTCAACAATATAATAATAATTAAAAGTTGTGCGCAATGTCAGTACCAGTTCAGTTTGATCTCTAGTAACTATTTCAACTCCCCGGAAATCGAAATACATATCATGAAGAAATGAAGGCGCTTTGAGTCAGTTGGTTAAACAATTTAATAAGCATTAACAGCTTCGAGTGCGAAAAATTGTTTAAGTTCGCTTTGACCTCGATCAACTACAGTAACTCCCCGGAAATCGAATTGCATATCTTCCCAAAATGAAGGAGCCGTAAGTGCATCGGGTGATTCTTGGCCCCGTGTTCATATTTGTTTCTGTTTGTTTGCTGTTGCTTGTTTTGACGCGAAATCAGTAAATGTTTCCTTCCTAAAAAAAACACATTGGAAAAAATACTCTTGATTCAATCAGATTTTTGCTTAAATCCAAGGGAAATCCGCTGAAACTAAGAGGCTTGGTTCTTGATTTAAGCAAAAATCCGATTGAATCAAGAGTACTTTTTCTTGTCAATGTTTTCAAGAGTCTGTACTCTAGATCCAATGTGTTTTTTTTTTTTTCCAGTGTATAAACCCTTGTAATAAATTCCTGTGTGAATTACATTGCAGAGATGTAAGTGGTCTTAGTCACCTAAGCTCTTGAAAACACCTCTTACTGATAAACATAGCAATGTGTATGTCTATTCTTCGCTGTTTTTGCAAAAGACGGGAATTTTGCAGTCTCGCATCGAAGACGAATGTTTTTAGATTAAAAAATCTCCATGGTATTCTCCTATTTGCGAGGTTGGATTGAGCTAGGAACGAAACTCTGCAGCAAGCTCGAGTGCAAGCGAAGATGCATGGAGCCGGCGCATCTAGGCGAGCGTCTCGGGATCAAGCGATCGAAAAGTCAATTGAACCGCCCTCGATTGATTGGAGGAGGTCAATAACTCTAACGGCTCCGCGTCGAGAGGGAAACAACTCACCGGCGAAAAAGTAGACTGCAGCTTTCAAAATTTGAAAGTCCCCGCCCGTCAGCATCCGAGTAGTCCGGAGCAATTAAAATAATTGACATTGAAAACGCCCGCCGTAGTCAGATGGTGCTGCGATCGTCGAGATTAATTACAAAGTTTCTGCAAGCGATAATGGAGATGTTGCATGTGTGAGGAATTTGCAAATTGACTGTTGATTTTTACGTAAAAGTTCGCGAAAAACACGATGGTGCCACTGGTTTTCTCTGAAATCAACTCCCAAGCTCAAAAAAAGCTCTCAAGTTGAGGCCAAAATGATAGGGATATCCCACGCTATCCTGAGAGTCCACCTCTACATCAAGACAAACTCTCCATGCAAAGATAGGGAGCAAAAACATTGACCGGGCTGCCACTTTATTTGGGGACTGCAGAACTGAAAACACGGCATCACTGCTAATGTATTTGCTTCTTATCTTTGCATGGAGAGTTTGTCTTGATGTAGAGGTGGACTCTACATAAGACCTTTCATGAGACCTTATCCCTTAGCAAAGCAGTATACGAGACATCTCTTATTTTCGCTCGAGCTAAAGTTTGCAACAAACTTATTGTTGCCAACAATCGGATCGGATCCTGTGAAGTTAATGCAACGTGAACGAAAACGCGCTTACGCAACAACGATGTCTTTGGAGGAGGAGGATTGAGGAGCAATTAATTGTGACGGATGAATAACCTTGTAGCTCCGGATTGAACTTTCACTGGGAGGGTCTAGGTCCTTAGCGTGATGCCCCGATCGATTCGGCTCGAATTTTTCGTGACCTCCCGATTTGGCGATTTGGGGAGCCCTGCTCGTGATTCGCCGTGAATGGTGGCTGCTCTGGGCACGGCGCTCAGTGGATCGAGTCAATAGGAGAGGTCGGACAAAATTTAGAAACTTTAAACGCTTATAATTTTATTTATACAAAACTTTAAGATCCTGAGGTGGTTTCGTTGGTTTCTTCATGAAATTTTCTTCTGGGTGCACCCCTTGAAATTCAAAATACAACAAAATAAACACCAAAATTTGCAGTTTCAGTCAAAAATTTCATATCCGACCTGTCCAATTGACTCGATCGACTGTACGGCGGTAGTTTGTTCCGACCTCAACGAGACGTGATTTCTGCTGTGCTAAGAAAAACGCCTTATGAACCTTTAGGCGTTGCCAAATTGCCTTCGATAAAATACAGACTTATCGAGAAAATTGTCGATGATTTTCTTCCAATTTTTCGGATAATATTGCTCGCAATTTAATCTAAAATATATGAAAGTTTTAAAGGAAAACATGCTTAACTTTCTTCTAGAATGAAGTTGTCATGAGGGAAATTTGGCAACATTCAAAGGTTTATACGGTGTTTTTCCTCAACATAGCAGATTTGCACCTCGGCTGTCGAGTGTCGCGAGGGAAATGGAAAGTTCGCTCGACGGTGAAATTTTAAGCCGCTCTCAACGCGGGCGTTATTATGAGCTTTAAGTTCCATGCGATAATACCGCCAAATACGTCATCGGGCCAATTTTAATGTAACTTCGCCTCGTCCGTGGCGCAAGGATTGCAAACTATTGAACGTACAAAGAATGATTCGAGATTTCTCTCCAAGGAGTATTTATTTCTATGATGACGTCGCATTTTCCAGAATTGACTACCTACTAATTTTACACAGGCTCATCAACCAAAAATTTGAAAATAAAATCTTTAGGCGGTTTGAAATATATGTGTATGAATAGCCAACGTCTTCTGTAAAAACTCCTTGCTTTGGACTGTTGAGAAGTTAGTTTCATCAGAGCTAAATAATTTGAGTACCACTTTGACTACATTTTGCAATTGGAAACTACAATTTCTGGCTCATCCGTATAAAAACACTTATGTGCACAGGGAAACTAATGGTACCTACGTAGTTCCTAAAATGAGTCAACAATTGTAGTTCTTAATTGCAAAATGCGGTCCATTTCACTGAAATTTCGCTGAGTGCGTTATAGAGTGCGTTATAGGTACTTTGATAGTCTGGCAGAGAGAAGACGATCCCTACATAGCTAATAATGAAATTGCCTATCACCTGTGAAGGCTCATCTAGCGAGATAGATCGCTGAAGAAACATTAACTTACGCTGAAGTTTTCCTAATCGTAAGATGAAACATAATAATAACCATTATTTGAAAAAATACATAGGAATAAGCAAATAAAACCTACGTGTTATATATTCTGCCCATTAAAAGAGTTGCAATTCTTGTAAAATACAATATCATACTCTTCACTGATCAGAATGTACCTCAGAATCGACCGATAACTTTCTAGGTGTGCCACTAAAGTATCTTTAATTATTAGAATTTGCACTAGTTGGAGCACGTGCGATAAAAGGAGTGGAAGATTAAAGGCATAGAACTACTTTCGATCATTGTCCAAGTAGAAAGGTCAGCGTTTGCGGCTGTGAGGACTTAAGAGGCGCATTATTATCGATGATTAATGCTGAGAGAAAAATGGCGGCGAATCTGGGTTGAACGCACATCGGTTGAACGAAACGCAAGTGCGACGCAAATACAAGCGCAGCGCCCGCCGTAGGGCATAAAATGCAAGATAAATAGAGGTCCTGTGAACGTTGAAGAAACCTTGAATGTCCCTGAGACTTTCGTATCACTTTCTTCTGGGACGTCAGATGATATTCAAAACGGAGCCCTCAGCCGCCGAGTCTTGTCAGATGCAACACGCGATCAATTTCCTTTTACATATGACTTCAAGTCATTTTCCGTGTGTGTGCCTACACTGTTAAAAATTTGAAAGTGAAACTCTTCACTCCGGCGCCTACTTTGTCCCCCCCCCAAAAAAAAAAAAAAAACTTGAGCGATTTGTGCCTGGAGCGGAATTTACTGTTTCATGAAGTGAATGTCGCTATTTAGGGGCTTATTAATTACACTTCATCGAATCTAAAAGCACGACCTCGTAAAGTAAATTGAGTGTAATGGAAACTTTAAAAACTTAAAGAAATTACTTCACTCGCCGAAAATTGCTCTCCTGAATTTTCATCCCTATAGATTGAGATTCTACTTGAGATACTACTACTATCAAGTGACTCTGACAGCGCTTTTGTGCGCTCTGTGACACCCAACCGCCACTGATAGCGCGATCCTGCCAGAGCTGCCCCGGCAGATCGCATCTCTTCATTTCATGCCTTATACCTTCAATCCACGATTTGGCAGGGCATCCTCTACATTTTTTGGCCAGGGGGACCCAATCCATAACCTTCAATCAAACCAGAACCTTCGATCAAAGACATAAAATTACTAAATTATACCCGAACCACCAACTCATATTCAAGCTCATCGCAAATGCCCACATTTTTCTATTCCTTTTGAGATTTCAGGCAATACTCATTCGCGAATAAAAGCCAAAAAACAATGAGAGAGAAAACTTTTTTGATCATTAGGAAGATTACTCAACGAATTTCACGGCCAAATTTTAAAGCGAAATTGGGATGCAACGGAAGCGCCGCAGTCTCGAATCCGAGTCCTGCGGAAAGTGTTAAAAGCTTAGCATCACTCGCTCTCGAGAATTGATGTACCTCAATCACTGCGACAAGATTCAGCGCTTATTATCGTCCTCAGAAACGCCTTATAAAGCGAGCTTCTGAGGTTGTTGCAAAGGAGACAGTAGCATAAACTACAAAATAGGTGATTCTCTCTTCCCTCTCGCCCGGAGAAAGCTGACGGTAAAAAGTCCAAGCCCGAACCTCTATCGGAATGAGTCCCCTCGATTTATCCTGATAGATCGAATAATGTTGCCGTATCGTGCAAAATTTTTGGAATCCCCCCCCGCTAATCAAGGTTAAATACGTGAAATTGACCAGTCGTTGGCAACATTGACAGTCTTTACGACTAGAGCATCTACGGGGAAAGCACTGCCATGCCTGTGACGCTCTGCAATATTGTGGTTTCAGCTGTTTTAGCCTTTTTCGGAGATTTAAGTAAAGGACTGATGTAAACAAAATCATTCCTGTAATGTTGAAAAGTCGTTCACCATATTTCCAGTTCTAATGCTGCCGTGCTAAGGAAAAACGCCGTATGAACCTTCAGGCGTTGCCAAATTTCCTTTGATAAAGCACTTAGTTACTGGTAAACTTATGAATATTTTCTTTCCAATTTTTCAGATGATTTTGTTCGCAATTTCACCTGAAGTTCCTGAAAATTTCAAGGAAAAATATTCATAACCTTCCGGAAAAATAAACATTTTATCGAATGAAATTTGGCAACTCTCGAATGTTCATACGGCGTTCTTCCTTAGGACGGCAGAATGGGTCAGTTGCGCTGGTCACAAAATCGTGTTTTGACGTTTGATTCTTACAGATAAGCCGAAAATAATATGATCTCTTGAAACCGCAACTCCCTACGTTCAGTACCAACCGAGATATGGCGCTTTGAAAAATTCGGATTATGACGTCATCCACCACGGTCGTGACACCCTTGGTTTCTTCCCCCTTACTTTATCCGAGTTTCACGTTGCGTATTAACCAGTGCAAATGTGTGTCCCTCTCACTGATGAAAGCAAGGTGGAAGAAACAAGGGTGTCACTACCGCGGTGGATGACGTCAAAAACTCGACTTTTCAAATGGCGTTATCTCGGTCAATACCGAACGTACAGAGTTTCGGTTCGAACAGATCTTATAATTTTAGCTAATCTGCAAGAATCAAGCATCGAAAAAACAATTCCGTGACCAGCGCAACCAGAGACAAGAGATCCTCCACTATAGTATCTTGGCCATTGTTGAAGCTTTTACTTTCGGGAGTAGCTTAGAGTTAGCATTCTACTGTTGACTTACCTACATGGTTGATGTTCAACAACGTGTCGGCAGTTTCGCTTTGCAAACAAGTCGAAAATGGCCGAAGTTTGTGAAACTTGTTTGGCTCATGACGTCACCCGAAGCTTATCATCGACCATGTAGGTAGGTCAACAGCCGAAATTAGGGTGATGACTGTTGCTTCCTAATAACTGTCCATAAGGAATTGTTGAAACCCCAAAAGTAAAAGCTTCCACCTGTCGCTAGAAGGCCAGTGGAAGGTCTCTTGTCTCTGAGCGCAACTGACCCATTTTCCCCTAAAATCACAAAGTTAGCCTTAAAGTGTCAACGTCACCCAGAGAGAGGCACAAATTTCCTGTGCGAAAAGTTTGCAGGTGGGCGTTCAGTACCTACTCCCCACACAGGTACTAGTTGCAAGATATTTTGCCTCCTGGAAGCGTTGCCAACCGAAACCGAATAGGGAAAATTTTCCTTTCGTGCTCATTGCTATGCATCGCATGTGCCGCGTGATTGAGTGAGTCTGGGTTGGCAGTTGGCAACGCGGATTAAAGAAGAAAGTGGAAGAAAAACAAGCGTCGCGCCACTCCCGTCTGTTAACGACCTCTGACAAACAATTAAGCGCCGGCTACTAGAGAGCACATTTCAATTACACTCTAATAACCCCTTCCTGCAACGACATACGACCCGCAGACCTACAGAGGCTGAGACCCTTTTGACAAGAAAGTGACCCTTCCCATCTCTAATCCATGTATCACTTATTTAACACAGAAAGAAAGTGGCTTGATCTTAGCAAAAAAATTCTTGAATTGGTCGCCATCACTGGAAAAGAAACTACATTGGATCTAGAGTCCAGACTCTTGAAAACATTGACAAGAAAACGGACTCTTGATTCAATCAAATTTAAGCTTAAGTCAGAAGGAAATCCGCTCCAATTAAGAGGCTTGGTTCTTGATTTAAGCTTAAATCTGATTGAATCAAGAGTATTTTTTCTTGTCGATGTTTTTAAAAGTCTGGACTCTAGCTCCAATGTGTTTTTTTCCAGTGAAGGAAAAGGATACAAGATGCTCATATTTAGGAAGCTAGTAGCTTACATTTGAGCCATAAGATCTGCCAGATTCAAGCAATTTTCTTACTTCAAGAGAAAATCTTCTTGACGGCAAATTCAAGAATATTGCTGCTTCAGTAAAGTCCTATTTTTCTACTTTCCCAAGAAAATCTAGGAATGAATTTTCATCCGTATATTATATTCTTATTGTCAATCACAGAATCAATAGTCATCACCCTGCGAATCGTATGCTCTTTACGTTAATCAAACCATCATTAAAAGTGTAAACACTTCAGAGTTTGAAAGGGAACATGCCTGAGGTAGCGAGGCATGGGTAGGCAATTTGCAGTACATTTCCTTGGAGACTTTAACGCAGCGATAGAAAAGAAAGAGCAAAGAACTGAAAAATCGCTCCAAATCGCAAGGTTGAAGATAGACCTGTCGACCTGTACATACATACGAGGTTAAGATTTGTAGATGACACAAGACACATTGTCTTATCGATAGCTGTTGCTGAACGGGGAATAGTATCTGGCCTACCTCGAAAATTGAAGGCGACATAGCAATTTTCGTCTTGACTGTGCAACCTCTCAATTTCCAGTTAGTAGGCACCGCACCGCCGATTGAACGTGCAAGTTTAGCGTTTGCAGTTTTAGACATATTCGTAAGATTTAACCATCAAAACACCATTTTGCGGAAAGCACGACTGACCTATTTCGCTATTTTCAGCCATCCTCGCATAAAATTACTCCCCAGGAACTTTCCAGCGGGGGGATAAACCCGATCTGTTTTCACGGATCTGGTCACAGATCGATGAATAAATTATACCTGATATTATTGCTCTCCACGTTTCTCTCTCCTTCTCTGGCGGGAGAACATTCAACCAATCATTTGCACTTTCTCCCGTGATCTATTGTGCCGGGGACAAGGAACAAGAACACCCACGCTGTTACGTCGACCACACCGCGCGCCGCGCCGTATTATACGAAAACAAAAACGAGCCAACTTGGCCGTTTCTTCTTAAACAAGGCGTCTATTATCTCTTTCGGTTCTCACCCGCGACAGGTGTTACGAAACGTTTTGAAAATGAGCTATTTTTTAGAGGTTGATGATATCTCGTGTAAGTCGTGTAATCCTCTCCTTCGAGGGTAAAGGTAATTAGTGGACCGGAAATTAAAAATGAGACTTGCAATTGTATATTTTTGAGAGACCTCATGACAAAATAAGATGGTTAACCCCTTCTGTGATTAAAACGGCAATAGCGCTATATGCGCGGGAAAAATTTCAGTGATTTTTAAATTCTGGATTATGATACTCGAATTGGACCGCGTTAAACAAAAAGGAACCAAGCCACATCAGCTTTTGCCAAATTTAATAAGGCAATTTAACTTTTTACATGAAAACAGTTGTACAGATTTTTGTGCAAATTTCTATGAATTTTCCCCCCTAATACAAAGTAAATTCCTTAACATTTTCAAAGGAATCCGCACAAACGTTCTCTCGTAAAAAATCGAATTCCCCTGTTAAATTTGGCAATAGTTGATGTGGCTTGGTTCCTTTCTGTTTAACGTGGTTCAATTATAGTATGCAGGAGATATACTATCCAATGCTACATCTCTGACAGTGCTGGTTACGCGGCTGGTAAATGTTACCAAAAGCACAACTTTTGACAGAAACATAGTCGTGATTAATTTTCATGGGGATCATATTTAACGTAACAGGAATCTAGTTTTTCCTGAAATTCTTTTTTATCCGTGTGGTTTTTGAATTACCTCAAATCCTGACATCAGTGCCAAAAAAGACTGATATCAGTGGCAATATAACGCTGATGTCAAACTTGATCAGTATCAGCTCAGCTCCTGAGAACTAGCGTGGATATCACTCTTAATGAGCATTGAACTTACAATTATCAAAGCTGACATTAGTGGTATTTGCTAGGGTTAAGATTTATCCATTAATATACTCTCCCCTGCAGAAATTTATTGCGCCCCCAATAGCATATATTAAAACTGCATAGAATTGTTTACGCAAGTTTTCACCAATGCTCTCGCTAAATGTTTCAAGAACGAGGTATGTGCGATAAGGAAGACAAAGGCACATTCAGTGACGGAATTTCACCCAGCGCTGTGATGGGAAAACAGTTTTTTTGTGGTTTTCTAACAATGAGAGTTTCTTCCAAACTTTTTTTTAGCACCACGTGATACCATTTTTTCACCTACTTTAGAATGCGAACTTCCAAAACAGGAAGTTCTCTGGGTCTCTTTTAATAAATTAAAAGGCATTGCCAAATTGCGCAGAGGATTGGATTCCTCGGATTTTCTAACCACGAATGTTACGTATTCATCCTGATCGCGATGTCAATTCTGTTTGATGTCCATGTATCTTTCTTCCTCTCAAAAGTTTGAATAAGTGAATTGTTCTTGATTTAGACTTCTCGATTGCGCCCACCAAAAACCCTGATGAAAAAATCGTTAATTTACATGTGTCCTTTCAGTTCACTGAAAAAAAAAAACTCCGGCCGCGGGAGCCGCAATTACGGGCTACATAGACATACCGTCCGTTCCGGGCTCCAAGGATGAAAATTCCGGCTGCTGGAGCCGTAGCTTTCGGCCTCTGAACCCGGAGCAATCGAAGCTACGCCTCCAGCAGCCGGAATTTTCGGCCTTTGAGCCCGAAACGGACGGTATGTCTATATAGCCCGTAATTGCGGCTCCCACGGCCGGAGTTTTTTTCAGTGTTCCAAAGCAGTATGTGTACATTTTACTTCCAACTGATGGAAATTGCAGGATATTTACTTACCTAAAGTCTATTTAATTAACCAGATTATTTTTGTTTGTTTTTTATTTAATTTTTTTTTTTTTGTATTTTTGCAGAATCATTGTTGGACACGAATACACCACAAGTTTGTTATCATCGAAGAAAAAGTACGATCGCCCGTTACCAATGATCAAATCTCCACGTGAAACCACTCGAATGCACAGAATGACGGTGAGTTTTTAGTAATACTTATCTAACTGTCCCTCTAGCTCTAGGATGTCCATTTCTAAGCGAAAGTTTTCCAGCGATGACACGCTACGGCCCCCGCATTCCAGCGATCATAAGAATCCCAATCTTCGGCACCTCACGCTGTCATTACAATAATTCCTCCATCATCACTCGCACTAATGCTCCAGAATGCGTCGGTATCTTCTTAAACGACCCTTCGAAGGTTTACTACTTATGCATGCACCCGAGAAGAAGACGAGTAGTTAACATTCTTACTACCAGGATCCGGAGACCCCGTGCGTGTCAGGAGTCTCAATCGGTCTTCTTTTCGTCGCCCCTTCGACGTAATGACGTATCTCGATTTCGGGATGAGCCCCAGAAAGCATTGATTTAAGAATGAAACAGGGCTCACGTGGAAACTAAGATATGTCCTTACGCTAGAAGAGCGACGTTTTGTGTCCGTCATTTTTCCAAGTGACGCAACGACGGTGTCCTTAATTCCGATTTCACCCTACGGAAAAATATGTATTTTAAAGCGAGCGCAACAATGAGGGCGATGGTTGGCCGCGGCAGGAGTTCACGGTAGACCAATCCTGCCCCCCGTTCTCGCCCTTGCTCCAGGCCCAGGCCAGGTTGCCATATTTCGCGATTATTCGCAAAATTAAACTCTTGATTATACGGGGAAAAGAGCGGGTTTCCAGCGGTCTGGAAGTCATGCCCTGTAGTCGCGCTAGCCAGTCACCGCCATGTCTGGGAGCAGGGGTCGATGGTAGCTGGGAAGGCAGGCATTAGCCAGAATCCAGGGAGAGGACGCACTGCATGGTTGCCTAGTTTTAGGAGCCGACTCTATGGTCGACCTATGTTGCGGTCACGCATCGTTGCTCTGCATTTATTTACGCAAGTAATAGGTATTTTAAATGTCATTTCGGGCGCGAAACGCCCTGTAATGATTGAACCGTGTTATGGTTGTTAACGACCCTCCGCATGAAATTAAAATAGATGAAGTTATAGCGTCAACAAGTAACTTTTTTCTCTCAACTTTCGTTGCAAATAGCAATAAAGCCTTTTTGCAGGTCCAATGACAAGTTTTTTCTTTTTTTTTTATCGTTATTCAAAAGTATTCAACATTTCACAAGTCATTTTTTAGTTTCTTTTTTCAAAATTATTGGAAAATGATGTCTTCCTCATTACACGGGGGCTGGTAAATACGAGTGTATACATTTTGAATTATCTAAATGCTTTGATTCTAAATTTGCCAGTTTTTATACAATTAAGTTATTATTTTAACCTGAAGTGTCAGGCTTGTTTGCTGAAGTTTATTCCATAAACTATCAGCGGATCGTAAACACTGAAATTTTAATCAGTGGGACTGTCGTCGTCCTTATCTAAATTAAGGAACAAAGAATTGATAATTTTTTAAAAACAAGTGTAACAAATGCCCCACTGGAATGTTTACACATTCTTAACCTACCTCGTTCAGAATTACTCCCTCAAAATAGTCGATGTCTATGCCGGAACCTCGACTCTGCCGTTCGTTATTTCGATATTAAATTCGCCAAATCAAATGTTAACGCCTCGTATCCACGCTTTCAGTCTCCGAGCGCCAATAATTTGTACGACGTGGGAAAATTTGCGTCAACGAGAGAGGCAACCCTGGTCGTAAACCGGAATAGGGAGCAGACCGGGCGATGAGAGCCCACGAGAGGGGGGCCGGGGGGGGGGCACTATACGAGACGATCCATTTGTCACGGACAGTCACAGTTGATCGGACAAAAGACGGCAGTGTTTTGATGAGCGCACTTGACTGTTGACTGTTGTAACGCAGCACGGCGCGGCGTTCGATGACACCCAACGCTCAGCCGTGCCCGTGTGCCCGTGTGGTTATGGAGCAGTGGTACCCGCAGGGAGTCGGCCGTTGGTGGAATTGCGGATCCACGGGCTCCGATCAAGTTCGAGCAGGTGCAAACCTAGTTACGAAGAAGGTGGATTCGCGGAATGAAAGCTGGACGATTTTACTGCGGCCTGTTTACACGCTTAAAAGGAAATTTAATGTGAGGATCACCATATTGTGAAGGTGGATTCTCTGCGAGATTCAACACGCATCGAGATATCGCACACATTTGATCTAAATACTGGTTCCGCCATGAAGTTTTAGCAGAAAACGAATTCAGCACGCCTGGAAGCACATTCCAGCGGTTAACACTAAAAAATCTCTCTTGTAAGAGGTCGTTCATAAAGTATGTAAAACTCGAGGGGGAGAGGAGGGTCGAGTAGAGCGTTACACAATTTTGCTCTTCTGTGTGGAAGGATAAGGGACCTACGTTACAAAAGCATTACGACGGGGTAAGGGGTCAAGGGGTCGAAAAATCCGGAATTTAGTGTTACGTATTATGTGAACGGCCTTTAAGAATGAAATTTAAGCTGAACCTGTCCAAACGCGAAAACTGACCGTTCGATTTGACAAATTCAATGCAATTGTCCGGATACTGGAGAGTGTATAATAGTTTATATCAGGGTTTACAAAAAATAATTTTCGGAAAGGAACAACTGAAATGTGCCCACAGGCGTATTGGACCCAAAAACATTTTTTGCCAAAAATGTCAATGTGTTGGTAAAATTTGCTCGATATTTTCATGTTTGATTACTTCCATTGTAGAATCACCATGATCGGATAACTTTGCAAGGCTCATCAAAGGTTATCAACTTCATTCACCGGAGGCCGGCCTGACGTTAGATGTATTAATTCAATTGTTTTTTTTTTTCTTTAAATTACGAGAAGTTCCACGTAAGGACGAAAATAATGATAAAAATTAACAAATTTTGGCAAATTAGTATGAACAGAATAATATAATGCGCAAGGCTAATAACCCCACCAGAAACGCGAAAATCCAGGAGGAGGACTGTAGTTTAGAGATCCAATTCCTCATCGCGGAGCAACGATTCAAAATCTGTCAGGGCATTTTCCCAGGTAATTAACTGTTCTAACAAGCTTGAAAACCAATTACAATGACGTCTGAGCCTGAGCTTGCCCGATCTTCGCATCGCCACGCGAATGGCCGGTGACTCCGCGGCGCACTAATTTGACACAACCGGGAACGCCGAGGAATAATTGATTATTGTCTGTTTTTTCGATGTTCGCTTCACTGCCCCAAATATTAGGGCTGGGGGGGGGGAGGCAACTTCATTTGGACTTGTGAGTTTTAGCGTCCAAGTGCCATCAGCGGTGAGCCCGCGCCGCGCGGTAATGAAACTAGGAACTCTTGGCATTTACGGATCTCACTACGACAGAAAGGCGTAACTCGATTTCAAGTGAGCCCTGGAGAGCATAGGGTTAGACGCCTACTAGGGCTCATCGCAAAGTGTAGTTGTGCTGTTTTGCTCGGCGAATTGACGAATGTGGAACGATGACTCGGGAAGTCTGCAGCGAAGTTCTCATGCATGTGCGAGCTGCTATGGGGAGTGCGATTTGACTAATTTCACGGACGACGAAGGAGCGGATGGCGTCGCTGTGTGTTTTTAGGACGTCGACGGAAATATCAACGTTAACAATTAATCATTATACGCTGCGAGGAGCCGCATAACGGAGAACTTTACTTATCGATGCTGATTCGGAGTAATCCATCAACTTCAATTCCTGTAAAGTTTTGGTTCAAATATGGGAACTCATCATCTTTTTGGACGCTCTGAACGAGGAAGACGGATTAGGTGCCATATCGGTTAGAACATGGTACATGAGTAATATCGGCGTGAACCAATAGAAGTAAATATAAGTTCAGCACGACTTCTCGATGACCCATTTAATATTTCTACATCCACTTTGTGAGTATACAAGTATTGTGCGCTTATGTCGGAAAACCGAGTGTAATTTTGTAAAGTTGGATCTGACACATCTTCCGATTACAGCAATTATACTGAATAATTAGTTTTAGCAATTTCGATTTCCTTTTCATTGCTTGAATGCGATTATCTCATTTTTGTCAAAATTGCCAATACTTTGAGTTTGAGTTGACACGGTAATTTACGTTAAACAAATTTTAATCCATTCTGTTTGAAATTTTGACAAGAAATTTACCTTTTGCTGTCCCAATGTTTTAATTCTCATTCCGCCTTGGGTGACTCACTAGACGTAAAAAATACGCCTCGCAGAGAAAACATTTTAAGTCATTTTTGTCTAAAATCCGAGTCCTTCTTTTCTACTTCAGGAGAAGAAATGCAGAGCGGGCAAATGGAGAGTAAAATAATGGAAAAGTATTTAAAGAAGCTTCTCGTATCAAAATCTCAATCCACATTTGCACCTTGCGCTATGGCGTCAATTCTATAAATATGATTATCAAAATGCACAAACATGCAGTTATCAGCCGTAGATTCTAATAAAAGCGTGAATACATTCCATCACAAAATTATCGTGGTTCAAGTTACCGTTGGTCAGATCTCTGTCCGAAGCACCAATTTGTACGGAAGCAGAATATGTATAATTTGCTCTCGCATGATAGCCCCTTTACCGTTGAAAAAGCGCCGACTCGGTGCGATGATTTTCTGAGCAAATCGACTCTAATAAAAGTTATCAAAGATCAATAACCCGCAGATACACACCTCACGTACGGAGTTAATCATTCAATCGTCAGGTCGACTTTGCGGCGCGATTGCGGAACGGAAATCGCTGAGAAACAATACTCCGCTTTCCTCATTTTCGCAAAGATATGCATCGAGCTTCGAATAATTGACGTTAAATCAACGGTCAGCTGATCGGGATGTTTGAGTTTGGCTGGTCTGGTAAGTCGGTCGCAAATTGATTTTGAAAGCGATTATTGGAAGATCGTTCTTTGGCGATTTGCAATGCAAATTGAGGTACGTAGATTTCTGCGCAAGTGACTATACATCTTTTTGAACGTCATCGATGAATTTTGATCCTTGTAACTTATTCACAATTATTTGATCCTTTGCTGTGACAAGAGATGGTCTTAACATTTTTAGAACCTTTCCGTTCAAAGAACATTTACAAAAACAAAACAAAAAATCAATTATTTAATCTTCTTCGACTTTATTTTACTTTTGTGAAAAGAGTCAATGTTGCCAGATTCAGGGTTAAAAATGTACCCAATTTTCGATCGTGTATCTAGATGGTACTGAGTCAGCCGTGTCTCTTACTGTCGTTTCCTACACGTAAAAACGTAACCACATCTCAATGCTGCCAAACTGTCCCTCAGAAATCGCATGTTTAGGCGAATCTTGAGTAAAAATCTTGGGACTAAAATTTTAGTAATTATTTTTCAGATCTCACGCAAAAACAGAAAGAATTTGGAAAAAATTGCAGGGATATTCTTTTGTAACAAATTCAATTGTTTGAGTCAAGTTTGCGACCCTGGAATGCAATTACATTCCTTCGTCCAGGAAACGACCTTGTGTGTAACAAAACCATTAATTTACATTATACGAGAGACAGTGAATATACCTCCAAAAAAGTCTATCACTGATTGCAGAGGGACGTAGCGTAAAATATTTGTCACCGCTTTTAAGGAACGGAGCGAAAGGCTGATTGCAAGCGCCGCAACCTATTGACCTGTTGATGCACCTGATACAAGAGTGACCTCCACGGCTGTGGGAAGTTGGCGCCGGCGCGGCATGCGACATTAGAACGTATTCGTGCTGAAAGGAACTATGTTGCACGGGTACCCTGTGCACATAGTTCCTTTTAGCATGAATACGTGCATTACATGAAAGAGAGGCGCGGCGCTTGGCGCTTAAAGCTCCTAGCGTGCCGGTGCCCGGCGCGCGGCCCACCTCAAGACTCAAGAAAGCACAGATGGCGACTTTCATTTAGCCTACTTGTGACCCTCCTCCATCCTCCATCCTCCATCCTCCATCCTCCATCCTCCATCCTCCAGCTCACTCTCACTGTCCACTCCGAGCCATCAATATCGCATTGTTTTCATTTCCCATTAGATTCCCTTTTCGGCTTCTCCTCTTCCGCGTCTTAGTCCCGACATTTTTCTCATCAATCGGCTCCAGTGGCGTCGCGTACTTTGCGATAAATCGATTGGTCTGCCATTTAAACCCATGGGAAAGGATCGATAAACGGTGTGTTTGCAATGAAAACCTTGATAATCGATTCGCAACCACAGCTTCAAATGGGGAGATCGATAATCGATCCCTCACGCTTTGTCACTGATCGGTGGGCATCGCGCTTTAAGAAAGCTCTCTGAACAGAAAAAAAGTTCCGTGTACATACAGAGAAGGAGAATAAATGAGAACCCTGCACGCTTGTCCAGGCAACATTTGAATCTTACTTTTGGGGATTCAGCATTTCCCTGGGGGCAACAACAGGCATTTAGGGATTTTATGCTGAAAGGGATTATGTGCGTGGAATTCCCTTTTTAATTCCTTTATGCATAAATACAAACATTTTACCTTCATGTTCTTTGTCAAGCCTCGTGCAAAGCAGTGCAGTCATCAAGTTTCCCAAGATCGGTTTGCGAAAGAAACTGACTCAACAACGGTCGTTTAGCAGGTAACGAGACGGTAATTTCAAGGGTTGATTGGTAGAGCTCGAAAAACAAAAGTTGCCATCTATCGCCATGAGAAGGGTCCTTATTTTTCTCCGAGTGGCTAAACGGGATTCAAGTGCAATTGAGTTGAAATTTTAGAACAAAGACGTCAAGTTTAATCCCGTTTTTTTAATAGTTCAGTTTTTTACCCTCGCGTTTGAGTCTCCAAAGTCCGTCATCATGTCGTGTACTAACTGATTGAGATTGTCACTCATTTGCCAGTCGTGTTTTAATAGTTTATTTTTCTACCCTGGCGTTTAAGTCTCCAAAGTACGTTACCATGTTTGGCGCATTAACCGATTGTGATTATCAGTGATATTAAGCTATGGCCGTGGAAGGCCATACAGAGAGAAAAAAAATACTAAAATCACATTTTGCTCCCTTATTATCGCTTGCAGCGCTTCTGCTTTCAGATTAGCTGGCACCTATGCTTAATCCGATTTTGAAAAAGTTTCATTCGACCCTCTAACTAAGAACTGTCCGTTTGCCGATATTGATGCTAGCTTTCATGTTATCTGTGTCTTGGACCGAAGCTGAGATCATTTCAGATGCAACACTTTTTTTTACAGGAAGTCAACCGTGAATTTTATGTTTACGATATTGCGTAGTCAGAACTGCATAATCTGAGACTTAGAAGTGACAAGACTCGTCGATAATAATAAAGTTGCTCTCGGTAATATTATTCGCGATAGCTCTTTGACATTTCCGCCGTGGTCGCAGGTTGGTTCTCTGAGTGTTTTTCTAGTGGCCTTTCCAATAGGTGGCATCTAAATTGTCGATGTATGATTAGAAACTAATCCTGCCGGAAGCTATGTCTTGTGGTCGCGTCTTCGATTGGCGAACTGCAAAACAAGAAGAGCGAGACCAGTCACCTTTAATATGATTGAAGTAAGCTCAGAACCTGTCGGTTTGCTTTGAGAGCAAGACTGCCGTTCGCAAGTGTGAAAAAGTATGTTAAGCGAAAAGCAGACACTTAATTTGTTGCGAAGATGATTAAATGCAGGTATTTAACTTTATCCTATAGGATTTGAGAGTTTTACTCAGTGTGATATTTTAAATAATACCCTCTCACTGACCTCAATCTGAAACTTTTAAAACGTGAAAGAGGATAATTCTCGATTTCTATTGCTTTCGTTTATTTTATAGCAGTGATTAGACTAAGAATTCACTTCCATATCAATAGATAAGTAATTGACCACAGAAGTAACGTGTTTTTACCGCAGTACATTGTATCATTGAGGAAAGTCTGGAAAGAACCAAGCCTCTTAATTTGAGCGGATTTCCTTTTGATTTAAGCAAAAATCTGATTGAATCAAGAGTATTTCTTTTTGTCAATGTTTTAAGAGTCTGGACTCTAGATCCAATGTGTTTTTTTTTCCAGTGAGAGACGGTTGCATTAGAATTACTGGAAATTAAGTGAAAAACTATTGGCACAACCATCAATACAGCGTTAAGGAGGAAGCGATGTGTTAAATGTTGATCAAATATAAGATCATTCTTGGTTTTATTGATGTAGCAAGATTAGTTTTAGGAGGCTGCTCTTAGGGCCGATTTTCTCCTGCCTTAGAATTACCAACAAAACATTAGTCTCATACTCAAAATATCAAGAAAATTTGATCCTGTCCCCGACGGTGTCATTCCTGCAAACATTAAATCATGTCATGCTCATGTAGGTCTTTTCAAAACGTTGAGAGAAAACAAGGCGCTTAGTTCGTCATTAAAATGCGTTTGATCAAATTCATAAACAGGGAAGTTGCTGAAAAAAGTATTGAAAAAGAGCCGCACTTAAAATCGAGCATTCTTATTTGGTCGTGCACCCTCGTGTACATGTTTCATTTCATAACATGCACACATCGAGGAGAAAGTTTTGGAACGCCTCTCAGGCAAAGTGCCCGAACTTGGATCGATCCACCCTCTTTCAAAGGATCCCACCCGGACACACCACGACACGACCGAATCGTTGCGTGCAAAATAATCGTCGCCCGGGTGACAAAAGGGCGTAAATGCACATTAAGATGAGCCCGGAAAACCATTGAATGGTATGGAGGACAGGGTTCATCGGGAAGTGCGTAGTTACGCCTTTACGTCAGGCAAGCGACGATATGTCCCGCTGAGCCGAGAAACTTCGGCTCGTTGATCAAAAGCGACGAATATATCATGCACATCCACCTAATCGGACACCGGCTGTAAGGCACCGAGGAGCACAGTGAGCCCATAAATTGGAGTATTATCACCTCACCGATTAAAATATCACGCGGGAGAGACCCGCATACGGGGGAGAGGCAACTCTGCCGTGCTAGGGAAGAACGCCGTATGAACATTCATGAGTTGCCAAATTCCCCTCGATAGAACATGTATTTTTGACGAAATTCATGCACAATTTTCTTTGAAATTTTAAGATATTTTAGATTGAATTGCGTACAAAATTGTCCGCAAATTTTGACAAAAAAATATTCGAAATTTTTCCGGCGAATCTGGTATTGTATCGAAGGAGAGTTGGCAACGTCTGAAGGTTTATACGGCGTTCTTCCTCGGCGCGGCGGAATGAGTCGTGACCGACCGGTACCGCAAAAACTGACCGCGCGCGCGCGCGCGCGCGCGCGGCTTGGAGTTGGCGATCCCGCGAAGTTTACCCGCGCTGACTTATGCCTCGCTCGCCGATTCCGGAGAATGTGTACTTCCCGCGTACTTTCTCCATTCACTCGCGGGTAGAACTTTGAGTTTTTCGATGTTCGGCGGCGGCCAAGCGCCATTGCCATTCTGGGATCCGACCGGCGCGGCGCGGCGACCGGGAGAAACTTAAACCTGTTTGAATGTTAATCGAGCAAAGCTAAACTTGGATTATCCGTAGGCAGATCTCGATGGGGACGCGGACGGTGAC
>NW_017547112.1:6103019-6169325 GCF_001854935.1 Bemisia tabaci | reverse complement strand
GGGTGGGATGCGGTGGCGTGTGGGAAAGGGAGCCGACTTGGGCCCCAGAACAATGCGCCAGTTCCGATCGCGACTGCGCACCGCGAATCCGATAAAACCCGCCCACGCAGTTGCCGATTTGAGTTATCTCGGCGTCCGTCACAACTTTTTCAGAGATGCTATTTTTGTTGCACGGATAACAAAGGAAAGGCAGTGGTTACGTGATTCCTGACGTTAATGATCCCTTGGACATTTTCAGACATCCACACCACTGCCAGAATTCTAGTTAACAAAGAACAGAGGAGCCAATACGCTATGTGTTCATGATTATTTATGATATAATCATAAACACACACTGGGGAAAAAAAACACATTGGATCTAGAGTCCAGACTCTTATTTTTTCTTGTCAATGTTTTCAAGAGTCTGAACTCTAGATCCAATGTGTTTTTTTCTCAGTGCTTCTATACATAAAATTTCAAATTCAGAAACATATTTTCGCGATACATAAACAAATCCGTGACTCAATTTTTACAATCGAAGCTTTGCAATTCATGTGGGTTCCACACGCATAACCGCGTTAGCACACGGTCCTTTTCAGCTACAATAGAAGGAGGAGAAGAAGCGGCCGAGGTCTGTAACATTCTGAATGACACAGTATACGGCTCGATTATGTACACCGACGGTTGAAAAAACTATCTCACAGGCTGTGTAATGCGCGCAAGGCGACAAGTTTCCAGGAAATCTCGGTGGCATCTTTCTTGACCCCGCGTTTAAGTCTCTCGGGGAGTCCTCAAAGCGTGGCGCGGACGTCGCGTCGCGTCGCATCGCCCGCTGCGACCGTCCTCGTCGCTCAGCCGTGATAACGCGTAATAATCGAGTGACCAGCGGCTCATTTTCGCTGTTTACAGTGAAAGTCGTTAATTTATTCCTCACTGCGTAGAGATGGTGGCCGGTGGTCATCGAGCCGATTGGGCCCAGCTCGTGCCTTACCGATTCGTGTCGCCGGGTTTACGACTCTTGCTAAATCCTCGCACGATTACCGCTAGTTTAGTGTTGCGCTCATGATAATGACCTCGGGTCGCTCGGTTTTCGGTTTTTATGTTCCCGTGTTCTTTCTCTTCCCTTTTCCTGTTTTTTTCTTATCCTCTTGTAAAATTTAATAGCGATTGCCTGTGCGTCACACGTAATAGGCGCCCGACTCGATCGTTCGTTTTCACCTTTGCATCTTTGGCCCATCTCTGTGTTTGTAAGGGTATTAAGGTGAATAATGTGCCGTTTGAACGGATTCAACCAGTATTCGCCTAACTACATGTTGCGTTGCCTAGTTTTCGCTCATATTTTATAGTTTTACAGCAAACTAATAGGAACATAACGCATTGGAATGTCCTTCTATTTCCTTGATATCATGAAAAATATACACTGAGAAAAAGATATAGCTTATAAACCAATTAGTTGTACTTATGGAACATCCTTAAAAGTAGTAAAGGCAACATATAATAGCACGTGTACCTTATAGTTATAATATATATACTATTTTAGTGATGTACTATGTACTATGTACTATTTTAGTGTAGAACGAAAGCACACCAACTCGGTAACTCGAAAATGCTCACTTTCCATTAAAGACAGTCAATTTACACGAAGGTCATTAAAGGTAGCGCATATGTTCCAACTTGGACCTTTAAAGTGTCAACAAGTGCTTGTTTTCGGCAGCAAAAATCTTTTTCCGAAACTAACTTCTCCACCTATACTGCAGTTTTGTGTGTGTCTTGATTATTTTCATTTTTCCGAGTTGGTGTGTTTTCGTTCTCACTGATTCAAATGAGAACAAGGAATAAACTGTGCCTTCGATTCTCTCGATTTGAAGCACTGAGAATGAGTGGCTGATTCTCTGAATCTTCGATCAATCGATCTGCAATCGATCGCCCTATCGCACTCACAATCAGTTACATCACGACATCGTCACAGACTCGGGTGCACTGCCAGGCATAAACTCCCATCTCATACGCGTGCGTTTTAACGGCCCCATTAGGCGAGAGGTAATAATAAAAAAAATCAATTGTTCTCGGGACAAAAATATCGGTGGCGGTTCAATGAACTCACGCACGCGGGGACGATGCGGCTGCGCGTGCCCCCGCGCGCTCGCTACTAGTTATGGCATTTTCAGCAAGAACAACGCAACTCCCATAAAAACTCCATGGACGTACGTGATTTCTACTATGCGCTTGGCCGTGTTCTTGTTAGGCTTTAATCAGGAGCTGAGGATTCGTCTCCGGAGGCTGCGTTCCGCGTCTCCATGGCAACCGGTTAAACTATTTCCATGTACCCGTACCCGTACCCTCTGGTCCCTGTTAATTACTCATTTTTACGATCCCAGGCGCGCCATTGTTCTCTCACGACGGAAGTTATAAATGACTTGCGTAACGGGTGCTCCTTAAGCGCGGTCGTAATTATTGCAAATATTGCTCCTGCTTATTAAAAGTTATGCCGTTGCGGTATGACTTTTCTTGTACTTGCAGAGGATGGACTTCAGCTGAAAGAATGCCTAGCTGAATTATTTTTGTTTCTCATACAAAAAAACAATCTCGTCGACAGTATTAGAGCTCCTTCTTGTGCTCCTTGCATTCGCATAAACATATAAATCTTAGCCTATTTTTAATTTTGTATTTATTTTAGCAGTTGACAATGGCCTGGGTCGCCAGCCGAAACGTCCTGCAAATATATTCATAAATTTTAGCCTTGTTTCCTACTGTTTTTATTGTGTTCATGCTATCGTATTTCGGGCTAACACAACTTCTCTCTCTTTTTTAAAACTATCTCCATGTCTAAATCTTAATCTACATCTAAATCTTTATCTGCATCTACACATTTATCAAGTTTTCTGTCTCAGGAAATTTGAGCAGATTGATATCAAGTAATTATTCTACTGTTTATTAAAAAAGTTGGAATTGGAAGATACCTACTAATAGCCTATACTTTGAGAGGAGAAAAATTATCCGTTTTATCAAATCCAACTCTATCAAATGTACAAAAAATACAAGATCGTGAAACAACGGCGACTAGGCACTACAACACACATAATGCAACCCTCTTTTCAATAACCTAAATCCGGCCTAGGTCCGTATCTCACAACACTATATTTGAAACAGGAATTTTAATATTCAGTCACGTTCTGTGGGAACAAATTCAAGTTTAGAACTCTTTAATAAAACATGATAGTAACAAAATCCGGTCTCTGCGGGGAGACTCAATCGCGTACGATGATTGAGCCGCGAAACACAATACTCTTGTGGATGACTCCGAAAACAAGAGACATCGTTGCCTCTCCGAAATTTATTGCTTCTATGAATCCAAAACTATAGTATCCTCATGTTTCTCTCAAGATCATTATTGCGAAAAGTTTGCGAAAAAACCCGATACGTCTCCTCGTGGGAGATAGATGAAACCTTTTCTGGTGAATTGGTCATTATCCGTGATGATTCTGAATGTAACTAGTTAAATTCAAAACCTTTCTTAAGAATATCTTTCTCTTCATCCAAGAATTATTGATGTATCTAAGAGTTCCACCCTCTAGAAATCATGAGATGATTTAAGAACTTGAAGAAGTTACTTCGTATGGTCTTGGTATAGTCTAAATGTAGGGTTTTGTAAAATTCTCTTTTACTTTGAGATTTGGGTAAAGGATTAGAGGAGAAATGCAGGAGGAGTTAGAATCGAATATTTTTGTTGATACACAAATGTGAAAGAGTCAACAAGTTTTAATGTTTCGACCATGTTTTGTCCTTCACATAATAAACAGATTTTGATTCAATGAACCTCAAACCAACGCGATAGGCTGATTTTAGTGCACTTCCAATCCGATTCTTAGACGGCAGAAACGTAATGAAGGGTGTACGATAGATAAAGGCATCAATGATTATATCTCAAAACACAAACTGTTAGAATTACGTGCACAAAATAGGCAGGCACACGAACTCATGACCTTCGGGTCAATAATTAAGTGCACCAATTATTAAACTCGCGGTGGCTCGCCATGAAAAGAATTTACATATGCCGTACCTCACGCCAGCCATTTCATATTCATTAACTTTCTAAGTGCTTCTGTATTGCTGTTTTGCATTAAACAGGGCTTTAGATTCACACCTTCTACATTAAACATGCCTTACTTCTTAGTTCTTAGACTGAGCTATAAAAAATTAAAAAACTCAAGTGATGAACGCCGACACGGAGCCAGCTGTTCCTCTCAATCAGATGTCATTTGGACGTATTTCTGTTAAACGGAACTATGTGCATTAAGACATGAGCCCTGAGACCCATAAGAATATGTGCATAACAGGGCTCACGTCATAATGCACATAGCTCCGTTTGATATAAGTACGTTCATTTAGTATTCTGCATGAAAGTAGCCGGCTGAGGCGGCCTGACCGGAAGAAGGGAGGAGACAGCTGTACCGCCGCCGTATGGAGTAATTAAAAATCGCTGAAGTCCTATTAAAACCCCATGGGACATTTGTGCTTTTTCCTTAGGCTACTTGAAGATGAGGAGAAATAAAAATGCACTAGAAACAGAAAACCGATCGGCGTGTGGATCCCCTTGCGTTCATGATGCTATTCTGCCGCGCAGAGGAAGGGCAGCGTAAGAAAATTGGAACATTGCCAAATTCTCGGATAAAATATTAATTTTTGAAGTATAAATAATGAATGTTTCCTTTCAAAATTCCCTGTCATATTAATTATGAAAACATTGGAATATTAAATTGATATATTAGTTTATTGAATTTGGAATAACACGAAAAATCCAATTAAAAAAGTTCCAAAATTTCCCCTAAAATCTATATTTTACACGGAAAAAACAACTTAACGCTGGGCCCTAACAAAGAGGTAATATAGCGCCAACAACAAGCAGTAGGGCCGGACACTAGAGCTGCAGGGCTTTTACCTAAAGTGTTTAGTTAGTTAGTTAGTTAGTTAGTTAGTTAGTTAGTTAGTTAGTTAGTTAATTAGTTAGTTAGTTAGTTAGTTAGTTAGTTAGTTAGCTAGCTAGCTAGTTAGTTAATTGGTTTGTTTGTTTGTTTGTTTGTTTGTTAGTTAGTTAGTTAGTTAGTTAGTTAGTTAGTCAGTTAGTTAGTTAGTTAGTTAGTTAGTTAGTTAGTTAGTTAGTTAGTTAGTTAGTTAGTTGGTCAGGGCTCAGCGCTAGGTTGTTTTTTCCGTATATCTGAAGAAATTTGGACACGTTAGAATGTTCTTACGGTGCTTTTCCTTTGTATGACAGTATCCTAACATTGTAACGCATGCACTTACCGCACCGCAAACGCACAACCACGAACCATAATAGTCACATCGATCGTGTAATTCAAACGCATATTCAAGGAGCCCGGTAATTTTTCGCACGATTTGGCAAGGCTTGAGCCAGAGTCCGATTTCAGTCCCTGTCTCCTCGGTTACAATTAGAAACGGACAGTTATTCTGCTAGGTCGAAATGACCCAGAGCGGCCGAAGCGTCGGTACATTGTGTCTGACCGTGGTGCGGTGCAAGTTTCGCGACGCGACGGATCACGCGGGAACGCATCTTGACGTGCATCCAAGTGACGCATTCATGACGTGGCGATGACGTGCTGTTCTCGCGTCTTGCAATACAGATACCCGATTGCAAAGTAGCCTCTTGGGGCATGAAATAGAAAATACGCCTGCGCTTCATCCCTGACTCCAGAATAGAAAATTTACACAGAGAAGGAACCGTCGAATTTGCGGCCACACTGGAAAAAAACACATTGGATCTAGAGCCCAGACTCTTAAAAACATCGACAAGAAAAAATACTCTTGATTCAATCGGATTTTTGCTTGGATCAAGAACCAAGCCTCTTAATTTGAGCGGATTTCCTTTTGATTTAAGCAAAAATCTGATCGAATCAAGAGTATTTTTTCTTGTCAATGTTTTCAAGAGTCTGGACTCAAGATCCAATGTGTTTTTTTTCCAGTGCAGGAAATTTTAATACATTTTCAAAGAGACTTTCGTAGGTTAATTCTCGTATACAATTGAACATTTTGAGTCAATTTTGCAACTTTTGAAAGGTGTTACGTTCCTTCGTCTGGGAAACGACAAAATGAGGTCCCATTCGACGCACTGAAAAAAAAATCACATTGGATCTGGAGTCCAGACTCATGAAAACATTGACAAGAAAAAGGACTCTGGATTCAATCAGATTCAAGCTTAAATCAAAAGGAAATCCGCTCAAATTAAGAGGCTTGGTTCTTGATTTAAGCTGGATTCTGATTGAATCAAGAGTACTTTTTCTTGTCGATGTTTTTAAGAGTCTGGAATCTAGATCCAATGTGTTTTTTTTCCAGTGTGATTTCGCAGGAAATTTCAATACATTTTCAAAGAGAATTGAGCAGCCTAATTCTCGTATAAAATGGAACATTTTGAGTTAATTTTGCAACTTTTGAATGGTGTTACGTTCCTTCGTCTGGGAAACGACAAAATGAGGTCCCATTAGACGCACTGGAAAAAAAACACATTGGATCTGGAGTCCAGACTCTTGAAAACATTGACAAGAAAAATGACTCTTGATTCAATCAGAATCTAGCTTAAATCAAGAACCAAGCCTCTTAATTTAAGCGGATTTCGTTTTGATTCAAGCTTAAATCTGATTGAATCAAGAGTATTTTTCTTGTCGATGTTTTTAAGAGTCTGGACTCAAGATTCAATGTGTTTTTCTTTCCAGTGCGTTCTTATTTTTTACGGCCCAAGCATTCCTGATCACCGGGATCGGATAGGAGCTCATAGGCGTTGAGCCGACAACAGAGAGGTCTGGCGGGAGGATAAAGCTGGCTGTCGGACGGGCTGAGGAGTAACGGGCATGGATGCGTAAGCCATCAAGGAGACAGGAGGAAAGGAGCAGCACCCACCGACATCAGCCACAGCCACCGCAGTGCAAGCCGCAGCCGGTGTGGAAGTCGAAGCCCCCTCGTCAGGAGGTAGCAGAGAGGCAGGCCAACGGACGGACGCGCGCCTCACCGCAAAAAGAGGAGGTGCAATTATCAATTAGAGAGCCATCCCCAGTTCTCATTTCCAATCTCCCGCTTGATAACACGCGATAAGTCCAGGAAACTGGTTTCCCAAGCTCAAGGTTACCACACTCCCCGCCCCCCGCCCCGCCGCCGCTGGCTCAGGGAACTGGGACTCGCAACCCCGGTTGCCGTAACTTACGGTCGTCACTTTTTTCGCACGTCTGCGGGTTGATTGTTGAAATTGGTAGACAAAGTGTTGGACATAAAAGACAAGAAGTAAATGGAGCGATCTTATCGGTTAAAACGAGTGCTTGTCGTAGACAAAGGGCGAAAACGGTGGACTAACTAGAGGGTACCTCATCGGTCGCCGCCACTTTGTTTATTACTCACCTCCTTCGTCTATTGCAGCCACCTGTTTCCACCAGCAGGTTTGCTCAATTTTCATTTCATCTTCTTTCTCTATTGATCTCAACAATCAGCCTACAGTTTGGGCAAAGTTTTGAGTTTTTGCGCTCAAAAATAAAATGAAAAGTTAGGGTTTCAGTTCTCCCGTAGGCAAAATCTTGCCTATGCAAAAATGCTCGGTTTTAAAGCTCCATACATGTCAATCGAAGTTTATCGGATCGCTGAACTGAATTATCGGTTCTGCGAGCTGAAGTTCGGTTGCTAGAACCGAGACTCGATGCTGTCGAAGAAAGAGATTGGTTGACGTGACTGAGGGCTCGAACTTCATGCAAAAATGGTAGCGGTTGCTGAACTAGCTCTTCATACGCCAGAGGTCTTTTTCGCCGCGTGCAGTTTTCCCGCAATGTGAAAGTTATGTTTACAAATCACTTTTATTTGCTGCTTAATGATGGTTATTAACTGATCTGCTGAGAAGTGAGAAGTCTACCCAGTGAACAAGACGAAAATTTGAAAATAGAGAAAGGGACTTTAAAGTAGGGTCACCGGTGACTCGACAAGAGTCGCTGCCCATCGACGACGCTGGCTGACGTTGGGCATCGATGGTATTAATTTTAGGTATCATTTGCGGTGTGAGAAAACGGTTTTGGTCTGAAGTGAAGTTCTGAAGTTAAAAAGTATTTCAGAGAGCTATATTTTTATCCCTCATCTGCTAACCAAACCGGAGACATTATATTTTAGAGACCCCGAAACATACAATCTAAGCAGTGTAATTGAGTGAGGTAGAAATTAAGTTCGGAGATCACCAATACTTTCACCGGGAGATTATTGATGAGCAAAACTTTACTAGGTGAGTTTTTGCAATTTTCTAACGAATCGATCAACTTTTTGGTCATCAGTCATCATCATGCAAATTTTAAGTGTTGACCTCCGAAAGTGATTTTCACCCTTCAGGGAAGATATAAGTGCGGGGCTGCTAAAATACATTGTCTTAGAATCCAACCTACTGACCTTAAAAGAGCACAAGAGGAGGAAAAATTTGCGAATGTGGCAATGCAGATGAGAGCCAAGGGGCCCTCTAAAGAGTCCTGCATCTTGCGCTAATTCCGGCTATTCTCCTCTTCTACGTTCTATTATAGTGCACTAGCTGCTACTACTCATTTCACCGTCTCGCTCACCGACATTGTGTGCACACTACCCAGCACGCTGCGCTGTCTTAAATGTCGAGTTCAACTGATGCTGTGAGCTGCAAAATTACATCCCATGCTTTACAGTTAGTGTTTATCATGTAATTCGAAGTTCATGCGTGATTCAACTTTAAATACGGGCTCGTAAACGCTGCACCGTTACTTTGTTCTCCCGGTGCGCAAAAGCTGAGTTAATTTCCGCAAATTGAGGATCCCAATTCGTCTAATTTCGATCAATAATGTCTTGCAGGTGTTACTTGAGCGGCTTGGTCGATACCCAGCGTCAGGTCACTAGCGGGCTGATTATTGAAATTTATAGACAAAGCTATGGACAAAGAGGACATAAGGAGTATAGAGCGATCGTATTGGTTGAAATGGGTGGTACTTATAGACCAAGGGGGTATAAATAATGGAATAACTATCGGGTCGTTCGTGGGTTGTCGTTAGCTCGTCTATTACCTACATTCTTTGTCCATTGCAACCACCCGCTTCTACCAATAGGATCCTTCCATATCCTTTTTGTCTTCTTTGTCTATAGCTTTGTCTATACATTTCACTAATCGGCCAGCAGTTTACACTGTGGTATCAATAATGCCAAGCCAATGATATAAAAACGGATCAATTTGGTCGATGGACCTTCAATTAAAAGAAAGAAGAAGAAGCAGGAGAAGAAAAAGAAGAATTAGAAGAAAGAAAAAATTTTCCATTTCACAACTACGAGAGTTGTGTGGAGGAGTGAAAGCTTTTAAAATAGGATTCCGTAATGTTACTGATCAAATATCGACGGTGAAACTACCAAACCACGTATCTCGGTTGCGGTGTTTAAAAATCTACGCTCACATTTTATTTTTTTAAAGTAGACCAAATCAATATCATTCCTTGAAATTTTCAATTTTCAAGACTGGACGTTCAGTAGTTATTCATTTAAAAAATAAAGTATGACAGGAAGTCTGCGACGTCGCAAACCGAGATACGTGGTTTGGTAGTTTCACCGTCGATATGTAAATCAATCAAGCTCAAATAATTGTATCTCGGGCGGTGATTATCAACTTATTCAATGGTGTTTTTACATTTTTGGAAAAAATCATCCAGTAAATCGGTTCTGATGTGTGCTTGCTTTTGAAGTACTTGTGGTTGGATTTTTTTAAAATTCGAAAACCTATAAGCATTTATGAACCAATAATTTTAAGCCTGGTGCCTTCTCTTTTTTGCTGGCTGTCCCTGAAGTACTTGCAAAGGTGTAAGTTCCACATATGACCGTTCAATTTGACTATGCTTTATTATCTCTTGATTAATAAGAGGTTAAAAGTGTAATGGTTAGAGAGGTTCTTAAATACATTAATCTCTTCGTATAAAAAAGCCTCTTATGTATATTAATTTATAATAAGGATCTCAAAAGATAACGAAGAAGAGCACATATCTTTGTCAACGGTGTAATCGTAAAGTTGAAATTCATGCAGCGGCATTAAAGACAATTAGTCGTCTTGATCTTTAATATCTTGGTCGTTACTAACTGCCACCCAGGTCGAAAAACGGACATTAAGTGCCTTGGTGCAAATTTTCAGTGGTATCTTTTTAATTTTTTGCAATCGTCCAGCACCGAAATGATGGAAACGAGAGATTTCGCGCGGATCTCATCAGTTCCTCCAGCAAGATAAACACACTTTTTATTATTCACTTATCTTGAGTTAGTGTGCAACCACGTTTTAATGTTCGGACATTTATGGGTTTGGTAATGTACCTGTTCTTCACTTTGCGCACGCTATGCTCAGGTGAGCTCGCGGTGGGGCATTGATGCCTCAACTTGGATCGAGGGACATTAGGCGATTGTTTCAAGTCATGGCAACGTAAAAGTGTCTATTCCTGCGAAGGGCAGTTGAATAACTGACCCAACAGCCATCTTCTCACATACTGATTGTTTCTAAAAGAAAGAAGGTGAGCGAAAACGAAAACTATTAAAATGCGCGTGGCTGTAATTATGATATTCCAGTGCTATTTCTTTTTTCCTACAATATGTGAACATCTGAGGAAAGAATGACCCTCGTCCGTGAAAAAAAAAAACAAAAAACAAAAAAAAACTGTAAATTGATCTATTGAAACCAGAGCAAAGAGGTATGTTCCACGAAAATTTTGAATGAAAGACACCCAAAAGAGTCCAACCAAACAGATGTTATGATGTTATGCAAATTCAAGTTCGCAACTCAAAAAATGAAATACGAGAAAATGTGGGGAGAGAGGGTTGTAAAAATTGACTCATTAGTCAAAGGATCCGGGTGTGTTGCATTGTACCGTTGCATTACAGGAAGAGTTAGTTTCTTACTTAATATGAACAAAATCTATCTGTATATTATTTCTAGTATCTGTGCCCTAAGGAGTTAAGTTCAGCTGGAAAGAGGTATCGAGAGCAAAAAGATCATAACTCATGTCCCCCACAATTTTCTTTGATTCCCCTTTCGCGAGTAATATCAATGTGCAGATAATTTTGCATGTCTCACACAGCGATACACCTTACGACACATCATTTTTCGGTCAAGGTTCTCGTCGTCAAAGTTTTCGGACAGTTCGGAAGGGAACAATAAGACTAATCGCCATACGCCACACCACACCCGTACGCGACTAACTCAACGAACAAATGCATCCGTCGTTCGAGTCGGTGTCGAAGCGTGAATCATAAACTAACGATATTTTCCCTTATGAACGCATGGTAAAGAATCGATTATTTGTTGTTCGTTGCGAGCATCTTGCCAATCGACTCTTTCTCACAGATTTAAATAGCAGATGGATTGATCAATCGATTCATCGCAAATCACGATACGCGCTGGTTTCAGTAATATGTTGTTTTTTGCTTTCCGCGTTTCTCCATCTTCGAACAGCAATTCAAGGTTCCCGAAATTGCTAATGAACCTCTGACGATCATGGTCCTGATAATTGCGAAGATGGATGGGTGTTTTCAGGAGGCACATTAGAATTTCCTTCCCTGTTTTGGTTGGTTCGATTGCACTTTCGGAAGGGAGGAGAAAGTCAGTTCATCATATAGAATAACTAAACGTACTTGTTTTAAACTTACGTCTAAGATGAGAATTTGGACCCCTTAACGATAGCCGACATCCTTTCAAGTTTCATATCAAATTTATTTTAGTGCATGCGGATTGCCTTTTTGGAAATACTATTTAAAAAAATTCTGATGAAAGTTACCTGTTATAAAAAATTGTACCTTCAATTCGATGCAGCCAAATTCAATCCCATCAAGCTGCAACTTTTCAAGAAATTTAATAAACCTAATTTAAGTCATAACCGTGACCGAGGTATAGGTATCCTAGTACCTCAACCGGAGTGATCAAGTTTCTAAATTGTAACTCCTCCAATATACCCAAGATGCCAATGGCCAAGACGTACATAACTGAACTTTGAGCGAGAAGTAAAAAATCCCTAATACTGGAGTCAAAGATTGGGTTGGGTCATTTTTCAATCAATTTTTTTTCTTTTCGTCTCTCTTGCCGCCTCACCCTTTCTCTTCTTCTCTTGTCAAATTAAGCATCAAAATGTAACAAAAGAAGCCTAGTTTTTTGTTGAGTATAGCTTGTAATAATTTTTTAACCAATTTTTTCACTCATATCATCTGTCAGAAGTCCTACATAGGAATGCAATCAGATGAAATCATGCTCAGGAATACCAAGCTTTCATAGTGAAATTGAGGCATAGATTGGAATGCTATAAGATTCTTTTTTTTATGACACATCTCCTACAAGTTTTTCAACCTGGCTTTCTAGGATCTGGTAAATCTCATGAAACGGAAGATTGAACACTTCAAAAAAGATTGAAGAGAGCACATTGTCAGAAAAGATAGACACCGAGATAAGTCAGAGTCCGGATGATTCCTTCCGCCGTTGAATTCAATCTTTTCTACCGATCGAAAAGCACCAAGCGTGAAATCTATTTCCCAAGAATCCTAAAGCTCCTACCAATGATGTAATTACAGTAATTTGAAACAATGCTTAACCACCTAAAATTCCTATTGCCCCACAGTAGTACTTTGTTGAGGTTGAACTTTTCTTTTAAAGCCCATCTCGTGTCGACGGCAACGCAAGCTGTCATGTAACTCTTCTTCGGACCAGTTTTGTCTATTATATTACCGTGCCAAGAAAGAACGCCGTATGGATGTTCGAACATTGCCAAATGTATTCCGATTCAATACAATTTTCCCAAACAACTTAATCATTTTTTCCTGTGAATTTTTCTGAGAACCATCGTCAACTACGTATATTATAGAATATACCTGCGTGTTGCAGAATTTGCACTTTTTCCCCATTTTTGACCCCTCCCCTCGCTTGTAACGCTTCTTGATGCAACTTCACCCCCTCCCCCGTTTATACTTACATAACGCTTAACGACCCCCCTCTTTCCCCTTAAGATCCCAAAAATTGTCGGAAATTCTTGAATACATAGCTGAATAAACTTTTAATTATCTTTCATGCATCTTATGACGAACAAAGGCGAAGAAATGAGGATGATACATGTTGGATGTCGTATGCTTTTTACCAATTGAGAGGGTTACGTATCGCTGTCACTGACCACCCCTCTCCCCCTTTATGACGCACCGGAACATACCTCAGAGTAATTTATGAAATTTCACGTTACACTGAAAAGAAAATCTCGGTGTATTTACTAAGAAAAGGGTAAAATTACTAAGAATTCAGGGTTCTATTTGATCCCAGTTTTTTCTTGGTAAAATTACCATTTATGGAATTGGTAATTTTACTGAGAAATCTCGGTAAAATTATTGAATTTTCTCGGTAATTTTACTGGACCTTGGTAAAAACGCCAATATTTTTCATCGACTGTGGTAGAATTACCGAGATAAAATGGCAAAGTTACCGGGAATTGATTACCAATAAAAGTGGTATTCTTACCTGAAAAAAAACAGTAAAAATACCGGTTTTTGGGTAAGCTTACCAGTCTGTCTTTGTAAAATTACCAATAATTGGTAAAAAAAAGTGAGATGGTAAAGGTACCAACGGACCTTCGTAAAAACGCCGATAATTTTTTTTCAGTGTACTCAAAACTACATATTTTCTCAGAAAACATCTGGCAAGCTTCGAGCGGACATTCGGTGTTCTCCTCCGCACTGTAAATTTGTCTATTATTTTCGATAGAGGAACGGGAACGGACTCCTCAGCGGACAAAACGAGGTGGGTCCGAGTCGGAGGCGGGCGGCGCGGGGGGGGGGGGGGGTCCGGGCATTCTTGGAATGATTTTTCATTAGATTTTGTAGGTTTTGCGAGATGACCAAGCCGGTTTGCAGCTCGATCAACGTGTGAGCTATCGAAGCGAATCGGAACCCGTTACGTCGACTGAGACGTCTTTCGTCCTCGTCTTGGTCTTCTCCCCGTCCGTAGCCGCGGCCGCGGCCTCAGCATCAGGCACGCTGCCAGGGAATCATAAAATATTCGCCGAGATACGGCCAGTCCTAACCCAGTTTCCGCATGTCTCCCATTCGAATCCGAGTCAATGCAAACAAATCGAGTCGATCGTCCCAAGAGTGGAATGTTGTTCGGCTTGAGCAAAAACGGCGTATGTGCACTAGAACGCTGTCAAAGATCCTCCAGTTACAGTTTTATGACGGATAATGTATAGAAATGTTTTCTTAAAATGCTCAGACGCATTTGATTTGATTGCGTATGAAGTCTCTAAAAAATTTAAAAAAAAAAAAACGAAATTGCGAATTTTTCTTTGGAATGTTGTTCGGCTCGAGGAAAAACGACGTATGTGCATTTGAAGGCTGTCAAAGATCCTCCAGTTACAGTTTTATGACGGATAATGTATAGAAATGTTTTCTTAAAATGCTCAGACGCATTTGATTTGATTGCGTATGAAGTCTCTAAAAAATTTAAAAAAAAAAACGAAATTGCGAATTTTTCTTTGGAATGTTGTTCGGCTTGAGGAAAAACGACGTAGGTGCACTGGAACGCTGTCAAAGCTCCTTCAATACATTTTTAATTGCAGAAAATGTAGAAATTTTTTTCTTTAAATGCTCAGACACATTTGATTTGATTGCGAATGGAGTCTCTAAAAAATTCATCAAAAGATAATTGGCGCATTTTTCAAAAGTATGTTGTCCAGCTCTGCCGTGCTTAAAAAGAACATCGAATGTGCATCAGAGCGTCGTAAAAGTTTCCAGAAGAACACTTTTATTACAGAGAATGTATGAATATTTTCTCTTACAATTTTCAAACGTATTCGGTTTGATTGCGATTAAAGCCTCTGAGAAATTTTTAAAAACAAAATTTCGAATTATTTCGAGGAATGCCGTCCGACTATGCCGTGCCAAAGTAGAAAGACATATGTACAACATTTGAACGCTGTCAAATATACCCTGATAGAACTTTGATGCGAGCAAAGTTAAAGAGGAGTAAGAATTCCTTGAATATACTTTAATTTTTTCCAAATTTTCAATCCTTTGAATATCCTTAAAATTTTTTTTAAAAAAAAGGACATGAGAGTCCTTAAATTCTGCATAATCTGGTTATTCTGAGCATAGCCATCTAGAGGGTTCCTTGTGAATTACATTCACATGGGTTATTCCTAGCTCATTCAGCGGGAGAAAAAATCATCAAAGTTCAATGGGAGGAGGGAACATTTTTCTGTGAAATTTAAAGTAACTATCGCTGACGAACCCATAAAAAGCTTCGAATTAAATGTTTTTTTAAAGTATGGGTTAAAATTTTAACATGGTTTCCGCCCTTTGAAAGTTGACAGGGATAGTTTTCGTAAATCAGCGCACTTGTAAGTACGATTAAAATTTAAAAAAAACGTATATCTCTTATCCTAAATAAAAATTCAGTTTATTAAAAATGTCCGAACGAAATGTCACATTTCTCTTTATCGTTTTAAGATGAATAGTTCTGACAAAATCAGACATTGCGGCTTAAGTTTTTTCCGAAGACATCGTCGTGTGACCTTCATTTGGTACTTGAGTGGAGTATGTTCCGATGATATGCGTCTCAATTTTGAATTGAAAGATAAAAAGACCTCGTTAAGTTCTTCGATTAAGCTTGGCGTGTTGAAATTGGGAGAGATGTCGACATGCGAGACTGAACCGACACTCGGCGCCTCGTATAGTGAGTTTTTGAAACGCTTAAGGAAAAGTGCGGACTTAATTGCAACGAAGACGTAACGCACGTAACGTGCGTAACCACACTAAAATTGCAGACCTTATTTGAAAGCTTACATACTTATTTACCATTGAGGAAGTATAAAAATTCAACTAAATTTTACGAAGTTTACACTAAAATTTGCCATTATAAACCGCATTTTTAACCGAAACTTATAACCGAATTATACCCCGAACTTTAAACCGATGAGCTTTGAGTAACTTTCATTTTTGTGAAGATTTGTAAAAGTCTTTTTTCACGGGATGCTAATTGGACAAAAACATTCCCATGGAGGGGTCCTAGAAATTTGGTTATGAAAATGATCATTCTATGTTTACCCAAATTTTCTAGAATTGTTACCTTTGATCCCCAAATTCCCGACCGATAATTTCTGATTAAAGCACCTAAAATATATATTTTATGCCCTCGAGTTTTTGGGGGAAAAAACCACAAAAATACATCTTGAATTTAAACTTTCATCATCTCTCAATGTCCTGAAGTGAAAATGATAGGGTTTGCGAAACTTACTATCATCAGAGATTGCGTCGCGTCGATCCGCTAAAATCATAGGTTTGCTGGCGGAGAGAAAAAGCTTTCCAACCAGTTTGATGAGACTGAGCAATGAGCATCGATTAGGATCCTCTCTCATGGAGGCTATCCGCGCAGAAAAACGAAAAAAAGTGGGAACAATTACGATGCGTGTTATGAAGCGTACAGTGACCGTATTTGACAGGTGTCGCCAATTTAGACTGACATTGCACACTATAATTACTCTACGCACGAAATAATAGCTTTGGCCGTGCGCGGCTTTGTCGATGCCAATGCCGATGATTGTTGTGACGTATCGCGATGCCAAGTTGAACGGAAAATCATAATATATTGATATCAAAACGAAATTTATTTTATTTCTGTCACGTTTCAGACCTTACTGCATCCCGTAGTATTTTCTAACGTCAAGTTGTTAAGCACTGGAAAATAATGCTAAAACTGATCATGACACTGGCACCTTCCCCTTAGTACAGGAAATGTGCGTAAATGAATGATCTGTCATGCGTCACCGATCAATTTTACCTGGGCATTAGATGAATTTTTAAAAATTTACTATTTTTAAGTATAATTTTGAGTATAGAAGCTCCTAAAGTTTCGCGCAATACTTAGGGTTAGTATTTTAAAAAAACAGGCAAAATGATTTTAGTGTTTTTCTTGTCGTATAGGGCTTTAAGTCAATAGATTCCTTACGTTAGGTAAACTATTTTATTATAGTCTAATGAGCAGATAAAACGCAAGAGCATACACGTAAAACGGCCAAAAATCAAGCACTGTCTTGAGGTATTCTGAAGGATTGTAATCAACAAAGTGAGTTAACGTTGCTGTAAAAAATTTGAAGCACCTAAAATGATGCAAGACCACATACAGGGTGAGCGAAAATTCCCCGACCCCCCCTCTAACTTTTGAACGAATTGAGCTAAGGAAATGAAACTTTGGGAATGTTCCTATCTCAAAGGAGACCATCTTTTGAGGGGGTCAAAATTTTGGTCCCCCCTCAGGGGGGGACAGGGGCCCCCCAACTTTTTTTTTTCAAATAGCAACCCCTATCTTGTGATACCTCATTCGAAAGAGCATAAAAAACTAAGAATTTTGGCGCAAACCGCAGATCAATATCTCAATTTTTGACCGAGTTATGATAGGTCAAAGGTAAAATTTGACCTATTTTCAAAAAATCATAACTCCGGTTCAAATTATCGTAAAGAAAAAAATAAAACGGGAAAATTTACCAAATTGTGTTCGCTTTTACGTAAAAATTGCAGAAATCACTTCGATTTAATTTTAAGGGGGGCTCGGACCCCCAAATACGTCAATTCAAAGGTCATTCAATTTTCCTGCGAAATAAGCCAATTTCCTCTGGATTTGCCTCCACATTATCTCAGTAAGGTCAAAATCAGTTCAACATTACGTTCGCAAGTCCCCAAATTTCGGGAAAAGTTAAAAAAACGAAATTTCAACGGTCAAATTTAATCACCTTAAATATCGTTTTTTTAACTTTTCCCGAAATTTGGGGACTTGCGAACGTAATGTTGAACTGATTTTGACCTTACTGAGATAATGTGGAGGCAAATCCAGAGGAAATTGGCTTATTTCGCAGGAAAATTGAATGACCTTTGAATTGACGTATTTGGGGGTCCGAGCCCCCCTTAAAATTAAATCGAAGTGATTTCTGCAATTTTTACGTAAAAGCGAACACAATTTGGTAAATTTTCCCGTTTTATTTTTTTCTTTACGATAATTTGAACCGGAGTTATGATTTTTTGAAAATAGGTCAAATTTTACCTTTGACCTATCATAACTCGGTCAAAAATTGAGATATTGATCTGCGGTTTGCGCCAAAATTCTTAGTTTTTTATGCTCTTTCGAATGAGGTATCACAAGATAGGGGTTGCTATTTGAAAAAAAAAAGTTGGGGGGCCCCTGTCCCCCCCTGAGGGGGGGACCAAAATTTTGACCCCCTCAAAAGATGGTCTCCTTTGAGATAGGAACATTCTCAAAGTTTCATTTCCTTAGCTCAATTCGTTCAAAAGTTAGAGGGGGGGTCGGGGACTTTTCGCTCACCCTGTATGAGCTAGAGCCTGCAAATACAGTGTCATTGTTTTTATTGATATGGAACGCTACAAGAAGCTCATAAACATTTTCCATGCTCCTGCACACACGTATTTCCCCGTCTGTTCGAGGGACATTTTATAATCCTGTTGGTTGTCGTTTGCTCAATAAACTCATACTGGCATGCGGACAAAGTTTCGATTGCTCCGTTTTTTGAGGTCTATGACGCAACATCAAAAGTATTTGAAAGATTTTAAAGACATTCTCGGTCATTTCAAAGTTTGTGATTCATTACACTCTTTTGCCCGTGAGAAAATGCTCCCGATGCAAAGCTGCAAATTACGTCTTTTATGTATACCAGTCAAGTTACGTTCCAGTAGTAAAAAGAGTTGACGTCACTTTTAAAATGTTCTCTATTTTCGTCAGCAAGATATAACTGCAACATCAACTCGCAATATGGAGATATACGTGTCTCAAAATGTAAACTGTGAAACCATTGTTGCAGCTGCTTTACGATAAATTCTGCCCTTTCTTTACATTTTTCCTGAAACACCCCTTAAAAATGCACTTTCTACAACAATTTACGGAATGTACCTCATCTGAAAAAATGGGATCCTTGGATCTTGGCTTCTGACAGTAAAATCAGAAAAGAATTTTTTTAAAGATAGTCAGAAAAAAGGATTCTGCGTGTTTGACGGGAAACGCAGAATCTGCTGCCGGAACAGCAAAAAGTGGATCAGTCTATATTCTTCAGTTAGGTTTCACAAATGCAAGAACTAACCCAAGCACCCTTTCGGAAGTTTGAGAGAGCATTGCAACACTCCTAGTTCGTGTACAACCACTTCAGTAAGAGTTACAATAACGTGTTGTTCAAATCACTCGGAGTTCGATGATCCATGCATTTTATTTCCGCTCAAAGTCTCATCACTTTGGTCCGAAGTCGTATATAGTACCCCTTCTTTCACTCCCGACATTAAACCTGAGTAAACGGTCCATGTCTCATTGTCTCACCGTGGAGCACAGCCGATGATTTGAGGCATTTTTTCAACCCATAAATCACATGCCATAACTCAAGGGCCAATCCTGAATTTCAAATTTTAATCAATAAAAAATGTACCATTTTTCCATCATTGAAAACCTCAGTTTGCCATACCTACTTGAGCTTCAGCTCAGTTAGCTGATCGCAAGATTTTTCCCCTCTCACTCTCTTTGAATAACGAATACCATCAAGACAGAATGCAATTTCCTTTCCAATAGTATCGACTCGTGACGCCCTATCTTAGTCCGCGAGCAGGGATGTTCTCCGTTCCCGATCATAACTCACATTCGGTATTCGGTATTGTTTCACGTCGGCTGGATGGTGCGGATCTAGGTGTGTACTTGTGTGTTCCCGGATGACGTAACGTCCACATCCGGTATCCCTCGGCAGCTTCGCTATCCGCTTCCGTTCATTATTCTGGGACCCTCGCCACCGAGTTTTTCGACTCCGGTCGACCGTCGCCCGTCGCGGCTGGCTGGGCGAACGATCTCTTCGTGCACAGGTCATTGGTGTTTGATCACACGTGTCGTGCTCGCCGTGCCCGCAATCGTGCTCCGGGGGCACTCCGTAGGTGAAGGATAGCTCAATCGGAATACCAATAGATCCCGATTGTCATCCTCATCGTTTCCGGTATGAATATCATGACTTCGTCCTGCGTCTTATTCTGATGATCGTGAAGGGGCCCCAGGTTTAACCAGCGAACTTTTAGGGGATGAACCTTTTAGCCCTATAGAGCTCTTGTATGCTGCGGGTATTTGCGATCTAGATACTTTCCTGTGTAAAATTTTGTGAAATTTCGCGATGAGTCATTGGTTTTCTCTGCAAAGCTTCCTCAAGCTAAAAAAGCTCTCAAAGTTGAGGCCGTAATGGAGGAATTGCTTGAATTGGACTGCGTCTAGCAGAAAGGAACCAAACCGCATCAGCTATCACACATTTAACGGGCAATTTAATTTTTTACAAGAGAACGTTTGTGGGGATTCCTTTATAAATAATAAGGATTTCCTTCGCACTATGCCAAAATGTCACTGAATTTTGCACAAAAATGCGTACAATCGTTTTCATGTAAAAAGTTAAATTGTCCTATTAAATTTGGCAATACCTGATGTGGATTGGTTCCTTTTTGCTCAACGCGGTTCAATTGTAAGGGGTCCACCTCAATACTCGGTCAAACTGTTCATGTACTTTTATAGAAAGTGAATACATATGCAGTGTTAACGTGGTTGCAGGCTGCAAAACTACCATGCTGACTCCTGAAGTTCCCATAAAAAGTGTCACCTCTTTTTAGGTATTTGGTCCCCATGTGCGCATAGAGAGTTTGACCAGGTGTTGAGGTGAATTCTGCCATAATGTATGCGAGCCTCTCCGCTACGGCATCAATCTAGGGAGCTTTTGTTGAGCTTGGAGTGCTCAGACTTTTTATCACAGTGATACAAGATCACAGTCAACAAGAAAAAAAATTGTGTCCCGATTTATTATCTCATACGTGAAATATTCACCACAATTTTTTTTAATCAAACAATTGTCTCAATCTCGAGTATTCTCAAACCCTTCATAATAGAAAAGAGAGGTCACAATCTCATAATTACTGAAAAGGGATCGAAAAACCAATTAATAACTGTTCTTCGGCATACTTTCGTCCATATGCATGCTCGTGGCACATCGCATCCTCATCGATGTTAGCTGACCCTTTGAACGACTCATTACCTTTAAAATTTATTTTGATCCGGTTCGAATATTAAGACGAGAGACTTCATTAAAATCTCGTTACTTATTCAATTCGGGCCGCGGGCGCCTGGCGCTACGACGCGGCTTGGCGTGGCGGCGGCTCCCCACAATGGGGCGCGGAGGTTATTTTAGAGTGATTAAATGATGCTGCATTGTGCCGGGAAAAAGGAGCGCAGGTGTGTAGCGTATAGCGGTAACAGTTCGGTAGGACTTTCTTTCAGAGTTGTTTCCTCCACAAGTTTCCCTCCACTAACTTGGTGTGACGCGTCGAATATTGGCCCCGGGAGAGTCGAAGCTAATGGTTTTTCTCACCAGACTGGAAATGCAAGGTGGTGTATAGGTGCAATGTAAGGTGCAGTTGGTTCAGCTTAATAAAAGTCTGAGAAAATGGAGATGTTGCATGTGTGAGGAATTTGCGATTTGACTGTTGATTCTTATGTAAAAGTTCGCGAAAAACACGATGGTGCCACTGGTTTTCTCTGAAAGCATCTCCCAAGCTCAAAAAAACCTCTCAAGTTGAGGCCAAAATGGAGGGGATATCCCATGCTATCTTGAGAGTCCACCTCTACATCAAAACAAACTCTCCATGCAAAGATAGGGTGCGAATACATTAGCAGGGTTGCCGCGTCTTCAGTTTTAGAGTCCCCAAATAAAGAGGCAGCTGGTCAATGTATTTGCTCCCTATCTTTGCATGGAAAGTTTGTCTTGATGTAGAGGTGGACTCTCAGGATAGCGTGGGATATCCCCTCCATTTTGGCCTCAACTTTAGAGCTGTTTTTGAGCTTGGGAGATGATTTCAGAGAAAACCAGTGGCACCATCGTGTTTCTCGTGAACTTTTACATAAGAATCAACATTCAAATCGCAAATTCCTCACACATGCAACATCTCCATTGCGAATAGAATTTTTCTGGTTTGTTTTAGAAATTTATGGTAAAATCAAGCTGGTGCTGAACTTTTGAGATCATGGAACGGGAAAGAAACTACAGATCAGGGACAAAAAATGAGCTCCTTTTGAATGACGTAGACTATAAGATGAAATACCCAGAGAATGTGATTGCACGAAGGAGCTCGATGAGAATTAAGAAAAAAATAGGATGGAAATAACAAATCATCTTTTCAGATCATTGGAGTTGCATTTTCAGCTCTAAATTGGTTTTTCTACTAATTTTTCTTCATTCCACAATTAGCTTAGAGACATTTTCGGGGGCTGTCTTTGAGAGACAGCCCTTAAAAAAGAAATGTAAAAATAAGTAGAATATGCGAATTATCCTAATACACGTCGATAGTGTCGAAAAGTGCATTTCTCCGATCGTGACGTTGCATACCTCCGCTTATAGTTTATTTTCTGAGAGGAAATGGTTTTTTCAGAAATGTCCTGTGTACCTTTTCACTCATTCAAGAGTAATCATAAACAATTTGAAGAAGATATTTTAATTATTTTTTTTTTATTTTTTTTAAAATGATAAAAATAACCCGAAAGATACAAATCTTACACACGCAAGAAGATAGTCCTTTATTGCTTTTTGATCATTATTTGGAATTATTGATGAGGAAAAATCGCTCTTTAGTCCCTAGGATAAATTACAACCATAAGTATCTGTCATCAAAAAAAAAAAAAAAAAAAAAAAAAAAAAAAAAAAAAAAAAAATTGCACACCAAAATCATCAGCTGTGCTCTACAGCCGATGCCCACAGCCGTGCTGAATTTTTTTCAAGAAAAAAAAAAAAAATTGGATCCGTAAGTTGTCAGGAGATATTTTTTCATCATATGAGAACAGATTTTTTTAATTACCCTAAACACCAAAGGCACAATCGCCCTTCATCCCAAGTTGCTGTTAGAAGCAATAATGCCTATAAGGTATAGTCAAACATTTTTCGCAAAATCACATCAATCAAGCTCATGAACAACATGCAAATTCCGGCCTTTGTACTGAAAGATCTACTTCTGTGCGCGACCGAGTATTGTCTTATCAATTATATCGAGAAATAAATATTAGCGATCAATTTTTCAAACACATCCATATGTTTCAAATCGATAAAGATAATGGCACAATTTCATACGAGACCTTGGATTTTTCTTTTGTGAACCTCCGATGATTGCATTAGAGCTTCAAAATTTACCATAAAGATCACCAAGCAAGTCGATATTATAATTTTAGATCGACCATGTTTTTTTTTATCATATTTTTTTGTTTTTTTCGAAAAAAGGATACTTTAAGCATATTTTTCAATTCATGCACACGAAAAGCATTAATTCCATTCGAAAAAATCAGGGTAAGTCACGACTATATTATTGACATCGCGAGCTTTTATTTGTTTACAACGTAGCACAGTGTAAACACAAGGAATATGTTCAAGCTAACGAGAGCAGGCTAAAAAAAAACTGATAAGACAATTCCCCCGGCGACATGAGAAGGTATATCAAAAAGCGTTACCAACAAATACGTTAATCCAAAATTAATTACAGGTATAATCCAAACTGGAGACGGCGCGGAACGGAACGGGGAACTTCGAATCGGAGCTCGGGACGGAACCACTAACCCGCGACGCGGTCACACTTGAAACTGGTCGTTAGCTCTCCTCCACGAGTCAACAGAGCCCCAGCTCGTGCCCGTGCCGCTCCTGATCCCCAGTCCTCCACCATCCAACATCAACATCCCATTCACCGACCATCCAACGATGTTTGGTGCGAGGCATCGATGCGCTTCCGTCTAGACGCTCGGCCATCCAACGTGATTCTAGTCCCGATTTGCGCTATGCGATCCGTTCGTGCTTGAGAGCTCTCTCGGTTGAATGATGTATCAATGGTATTTTGGTCGATAGCCCTGTGTCCACCCGTCAAAATGGAAGCTCAAAGTGAATCGGTAAATGCGATCTGTTCGCGATTGTTGATCAAAAAAGAGTCGCACCGCTCTAATTTGAGTTGTAACACTCATCAATCGCATCAAGTCTTGACTTAGACCCACTTATCGTTGATATCGATTCACTTTGAGCTTCCACTTTGACGCCATTTGACGAGTGGAGACAGAGCTTATAAGAATATAATCGCGATAAAAATGGACGTGAGAGAGTTACTTTTTGACATTTAGGCGTAGTCAGAGACAAGAGACCCTCCACTGGCGTCTTGGCGACAGGTGAAAGGTTTTACTATTGGGGACTCAACACTTCGCCTTATGAATAATTATAAGAACAGTAATCATCACTCTTTTTTCAGCTGTTGACCTACCCACATGGTGAAAGATGAGCTTCGGGTGATGTCATGAGGCAATCTACTTCCCCAAACTTCGGCTTGTTTGCAAAACGGAACTGTCAACACGTTGTCCACCATCAACCAAGTAGGTAGGCCATCAGCTGTTGATTGTTGAAGTCCCGATAGTAAAAGCTTGCACTATTGCCAAGATATAGTAGTGGAGGGTCTCTTTTCTCTGGGCATATAGTGATCTCAAGCGCATTTTCGCGTTGGATCGGATACATCGTGTGAACGACTCCATGCTAGGACAATGTATTTTACGTGATGTTGAAGATTCATAGGGGTGCAAAAACGGCCATCCAGTTGTGCGCTTCGCGCGATATTTTTTATGACTTTCAGGCGACTCAATGCTAAAACGAAGTTTTTTACGTGATTTTGAATATTCCTAGGGGTGCAAAAACGGTAATCCCGGTGTGCGTTTCGCGCGATATTTCTTGTGACTTTCAAACTATTCAATGCTAGGACGCTGTAATTTACGTGATTCAACTAATTTCTGGTGGTGCGAAAACGACCATGTAGTTGTGCGCTTCGCGCGATATTTTTTGTGACTTTCCGGTGAAGATGCTAAAACGATGTACATTACGTGATTTCGAAGATTTCCAGGGGTGCGAAAACGACAATCCGGTTGTGCGCTTCGCATGATATTTCTTGTGACTTTCAAACTACTTAATGCTAGGACGCTGTAATTTACGTGATTTTGAAGATTCCTACGTGTACAAAAATGGCCATGTATAGTTGTGAGCTTCACGCGATATTTCTTGTGACTTTCAAACAACTCATTGCTAAAACGCCGTATTGGACGTGATTCAATAGATTTCTGGTGGTGCGAAATCGGCCATGCAGTTGTGCGCTTCGCGCGATATTTCTTGCGACTTTCTGGTGACTCTATGGTAAAACGTGGTAGTCAACGTGACTCAACTAATTTCTGATGGTTCGAAAACAGCCATGCAGTTGTGCGCTTCGCGCGATATTTCTTGTGAATTTTAAGCGACTCAAAGCTAAGATGCTGCATTTTACGGGATTTTGAAGATTCGTCGGGGTGCGAAAGTGGCATCCACTTGTGTGCTTCGCTCGATATTTCTTGTGACTTTCAAACGACTCAATGCTAAAACGCTGTATTGAACGTGATTCAACAGATTTCTGGGGTTGCGAAAATGGTCGTGCAGTTGTGCGCTTATCCCGATATTTTTTGTGAGTTTCCGGTGACTCAATGCTAAAACGATGTAAGTTACGTGATTTCGAAGATTCCTAGGGGTGCAAAAACGGTAATCCAGTTGTGCGCTTCGCGCGATATTTCTTGTGACTTTTAAACTACATAATACAAGGACGTTGTGTTTTACGTGATTTTGAAGATTCTTAGGGGTAGAATTATTGCGGCCATCCATTTGTGCGTTTCTCTTCATATTTTTTGTGACTTGAAAATGACTACCCGCTAGGACGATGTATTTCACGTGATCGAGGAGATTCGTAAAGTATTCCCAAAACGGCTATCCCGTCGTGCGCTTCACGCGATATTTTGAATTCCTATGAAACTAACATACTTCTTCAATCTGTAAACGAGGCATGTTTGTCATTTTGTTGTCTGTTCCAATCAATCACATCAATAGTTTTACACGGAGAAAATAACCTCGTGCGTTGGACCCGAAGTTTAGGTTATAAGGCTCTCTGAAGTTTTCAGATTGAGCATCTAAACACTTCAGTTCTAGCTGTCGAGGTTCGGATCACACATCTGAAACTTCAGTTCTTAAATCTGAAGTACTTCAGGTGTAAGATCCGAAGTTCTTCGAATGTGAAAACCGAAGTACTTCAGACGTAAGAACTGAAATTTCAGATGTGTTATCCAAACCTCAGCAGCTGGACCTTAAGTGTTCGAATGCTCAATCCTATAATTTCAGAGGTCCTTATGACCTAAACTTTGGGTCCCACGCACGAAGTTTTTTTCTCCGTGTAGAGATCAAAAATACTGCAAATTCATGCTTTAAATCCTCCCACAAAATGCGCTGAATCAACCTTATTCTGCGCCTGCAAGAGAGGAGAGTTGAACTATTTATTAGTCCACGTAGGCTCAGAAATAGAACTGGTAGCGTTCCATTTCGTTACCTCCAATACCATTCTCACATGTCGCTTAAGTCTGTGTAAGGCATCATCAAGTCACGGTAGGGATTCGCCAATTCGCTCCGCAGACTTTTTTCGGAGAATCAGAAGCCAGTAGGATGCTGCTGATGTAACTTTCCGATTTCAAGAATTTGAAGAGGGAAAGTAGGGGAGGATGCGCGCAAGACAGAAGAAGAGTGGTGTTTCTCCTCTGCCCATATGTGATCTAAGTTACGGATATAGTGGTCACTGTGATCAGACCGCGTGCGGGAGCATTGGCCTCATGCCTCCGGTTTTGATCCTGACCACAATCTCTATATGCTTCTCCGCATTGATAATTATTTCAAAGAAGAAAATAAAATTTTTGTCCTTTCTCATTTCAATTTTTACGGTCAAAAGAATATTCCCTGAGAAGATTTCTTCTAAAGTTTTTTTTCGCTACCAGGGCCGGATTTACAATGGAGATGTTGCATGTGTGAGGAATTCGCAATTTGACTGTTGATTCTTATGTAAAAGTTCGCAAGAAACACTATGGTGCCACTGGTTTTCTCTGAAATCAGCTCCCAAGCTCAACAAAAGCTCTCAAGTTGAGGCCAAAATGGAGGGGATATCCCACGCTATTCTGAGAGTTCACCTCTACATCAAAACAAACTCTCCATGCAAAGATAGGGAGAAAATACATTGACAGGGCTGCCAGTTTATTTGGGGACTCCAAAACTGAAAACACGGCAACCCTGCTAATGTATATGTATTTGCTCCCTATCTTTGCATGGAGAGTTTGTTTCGATGTAGAGGTGGACTCTCAGGATAGCGTAGGATATCCCCTCCATTTTGGCCTCACTTTGAGAGCTTTTTTTGAGTTTGGGAGATGATTTCAGAGAAAACCAGTGGCACCATCGTGTTTTTCCCGAACTTTTACATAAGAATCAACAGTCAAATCGCAAATTCCTCACACATGCAACATCTCCATTAAATTGTCCAGTTATATTTGGCAAAGGCTGATGCGGCTTGGTTCGTCTCTGCTAAACGCGGTCCAGTTGTAAAATCAAATCGTCGCGTTTTGTTTACCGAAGTAATCGCAAACAGGTGTTTGTTGTGCGAGTACTCCAACGGGCAAGCGTCGGACTGTATCGGGCTCCTTCCATGCAAATCTCCTGGGACGATGATACAACAGGAAACGAGGCAAACCTGCGCCGGGGGCCGCGGGCGCAAGTCCAGGCATAGGCACGCAGGGCAGGCACCGGACCGGGCATCGGGGACGTGGCCATGGTCGGCGAGGACTGGAGGAACAAGAGGAGCCGAAGAGTGACAGGACAAAGTGAAATAGAGGAGTTGCAGAACCTGCCCGACGAGAACGGGGAACCCGGGGGAACGGAGGGGGGTGCATCCGATCTTATGCCCTGGTCATTCTCCTCCTCGCTGAAATTAAGAGCCCAAGCCTAATATGCATGGTCCACCGAGCGTATCGAATATTCACGATTATCGGCTCTCAAAAGTCACGTTGGTATTTAGCGTGCGCGAAATGGGCATAGCTGAGACTGAGACGTTGTTAATAATATTGATAACTTGGATGAGTGCTAAAAGTAGCAAGGCGATTATAGTTCAACAAACATTAACCAGATTTTTGAACCAAGGACATTTTGCAGTAAGCAGTTACTAGCGTTATAATATTACCATAATGCAAATTCTACGTTTGCAATGAAATAACTGAAATCGGAGAGCACTAAAATCGGCCTCATTCTAAACTCACGAGAATTTTCGACTTTTTTCAGCCTAGGACCCATATGCTATAGGCACATTTGGGGTTTGTGGCTATATTCTCTTTTAACGGTCTCGAAACAAAGGCCTTAAGTTGAGACTTTTAAATAATGCGTTCCTCGGAAAATTGATATTGCTGCAATGAAAATCTGGAATGGTTTACTTTATCGGCACGATAAACAACGCTGGAATGAAGTTAAGGTGTAAGAAAAACAACGACAATTTAGTTAGTTTCGGCGGACGGACACAGGAGGAATTTCATTATAACACCTAGATGCAACTATTCGAGCTCCATGGATGTCTGGGTTGCATACGCACAGAGTTGAAGGCGTTTTGACTGTCCAGACACTCACCGCCTAACTAGCGGCGCTAAGTGGAGGGAGTCAATGAAAGGAGGCATTGCAAAATTTGGAAACATTAGCTCATATCGATTTTGATACTGAATGTAGAGGTTTTAGAAGTGGTTTCATCGTGTAAAAATTAAATCTGTCTACGTCTGCCGGTTTTAGCAGCATTATAATGATGCCATAGCTCATTATTGCTAAATGCTATTCAGTTTATGCGCTAAATGGATAAAACAGGATGGTACAATGTAATGTAATGTCTAGTTATACATACACGATTCCAAAAAAACCGAGTAGCCAGTATTAGATTGCTTGCAGTGTCAACAGTGTGTCGAGTAAACCTACCCACTAAACGCGTAGCTAACAAATTTCAACAGTCAAACGCTGGGTCAAAAGAGATATATAGAATCAAAAAGGCGAAAGATTATTCAAGATGCGTATTTTTTTACTTTCACCGTCGAAAAATGTGTCTTTTGTTCAAATCCTATCACATTTATCCAACACTTAAAATCAACGAACAAAACGCAATATTCTGTGACCCGTACTTCTGACCCATTGTCGCGTGACAGACCCGCATAAATCCGAAAGTTTTAGACTGCAAGAGGCTGAGATTTTAATATCCTGTCATTTTGAGCACGTCATAGGGATTCAATGCAGGAAGAGTAATCCAAGTGATTGACCTCGTGGTAAAATCTGCCGGGGGGAGGGGGGGGGGCAGCTACTGCGCCCAATAGCGGCCTCGCCAACTTTTACCGATCCAGAGCGAACGAATTCATTACTCAAATAGTCGGGCGTGAACTACTGCACCTTTGAGCAATTTGCATTTCGTGATGCGAAATCATGATCCTTCTTCTTCCCTCGCCGAATCTTTTCACTATCTTGCGTGTGCACCTCATCGCGGGGATCAAATAAACCCGGGTCGGGGCCATTGTTGAGGAGGGCGTGTTTTCTTTGCTCTCGGCTGTCGAGCACTTGGATGCTCACGCGTTTTCGGAGTTTCGTCACAGGGTCGCCCTCCTGGCAGAAGGACGTAACTACACTCTGCAATGAGCCCTGTCACTCATACAATACAATGTTTTTCCGGGCTCATACGATTTTCAGTTACGCCCGTTTGGCAGCCAGGCGAAGATATAGACTCTAAACTTCGCGGATAGACCGGCGAGTTTGCATGCACCGGTTGCGTAAAATGGGATTTTTAGCCTTCTTAGACAATTTTTCGTTTAATAAAAAATCAATTTTTTTGAAAAACTGGCAGGCTATCGATAAATCGTAATGTCATATTTGCAGATGACATTCCCTACGTGCTCTACGGATAAGTGTTAAATAGGCGGGATACCTACTGCAGATTCGGTTGTTTAACTGAGGGAACTTTGCTGTCACGAGGAGCTAGAAATTTCCTTGCCTATCGTTGTCTCATATCATTGTTGTAGGTTTTGCTGAATCAAAATATGACTTTTGTTTTCTCTTTTTTATCATTCACCATTTTTTTTTGAAAATTTAATTTTTCTCGGAAAAGTCCGCCATTAAGAAGGACATTTTGATGCTGCAAAAATAATGCTGGGGTGGAGGTTTTGAGTATTTTTTCTCGGATTCAGCGCTGAAAAATACTTGCGAGGATTCCTTGATAAAAAAAAATGTCCATTAATATTTAATACTAAAATTCTGTGATAATGCAAATATTAATGCATGTGATTAAAACGAGTCCTAAGAGTAATGTACTGCCTGTTTTCATTTCATAGATTTCACTCATAAAAACGAGACCTTTGTAGAATGATGTAAATTACTCGTGATAGTTTATATTCGACCAGACAGCAATCATAGCTCATCCTTCTGATGAACCCAGGATCCACATTGAAGATCCTTCGAGAGACGGCACATCAAATTTTATTCTACACAAGACACTAGTATGATATTGTAATTAAACTCGAAATATTCCAGTCGGTTGGAAAGTCTCTACCTAGAGCAGCTACGTCGCATATAGTTGCAAAGCGTTGCCCCCACCCTTTGCTTACAGAATTAGGGTAATAAAATGCTCTCTCAAAGTAGAGGTGAAAGAGATGGGGAATGAAAGCGGGCAGTAAGTAAAGCAAGTACGCAAAGCACTCAGAGTAACCCGTCTACTGCCTCGAAGGTGATGCAATTCAACAAGTTCAACAATTAGAAACATTCAGCTAGACCAGAGATGCTCTAAATTGAATTACCTCCACCATTACATAATGATACGTAGGACGTGCTCCTGTCTTGAAGGATAGTGCCAGTTGCATTTTCGGCTCACCTGCAACAAAAAAGTACACACGTCGTAAGTTAAGGTGAGAATTTCTACAGAATTTTTTTTATAGTTCCAGATATTTACGAGTAATTTTCAAGGAAACACCCAACAAACTATTGAAAATGTACTTACCTCTCTGGCTTTGCTTCACTGAATGACATTAATATTCGTGATATTTTTCAAAACGCGGCAAGTGGCACAACCGCTTACCGAAAATGAAATAAAATTTATGATGATCTATGATGGTATTTATTTTGATAAGTGGGTGCTTCGCTAGAGGTTTCTCCCATATTATTTGAAATCATTGTTAAAAGGATCATTTCATTGGAATTTAATATTTAAATGTTTTGACTTTAGTATGCAACCTCCTTTCAAAAATGCACCTGCCTTTTAAAATAAACGGCTTGCTCATTTGATTCTAAAAATTTCCTCATCCGCGGGTTAAAAGCGGCACCTTCGCTCTCTCTCTATGAGTAAACTAAAATGCTAAATAATTGAAGTATACTAACGATTTTGTTTCTCCGTCACTATTTTTTCCATATTTACTACGCATATAAATCCGCTTACCATTCGAAAGCCCAATTTACATGAAATTTTGACCAGTTTATTTTCATCCAATGAAAATAGGAAAGTAAATAAGTAGTCGTGGGGAAATTATAAACTTCTAAAAAACGTTTTTTCAGATTTCTTACAAATAAACTGCGCGACATTGGTCCACAAGGGGCAGAGGCAGACTCAGAAGAGCGAAACGTCTTTCCGCAACAGCAACTCGGAATCGCCCGAAATTACGACTGTATTCTTCCGAAAAATAAACCGACAACAATTAATTCTTAATGAGCGTTATGGCACCGTGAATATGCGTCGTATAAGCGACGGCCGGTGGCCCTTGAAGGTGGCAAAGAATCAGCTAAATACCGAAGCAAGGGTCCCTAATAATTCTTACAATCTTCGACCACCGGTACGATATACCATGGTATATGATGGCTTATTGTTTTACTAAAATCCTCAACAACAACATTTCAAGTTCCTAAAATGTACACTCTTCATTCTCTCTCATGTAGAATGGAAAGATATGTAAATAAAAATATACCCATGAACTGTTGATCGTATAATATTTTTGATCTGGATTCCCTGGTAAAAATTGGCGATAGGAGCTGCGTTTCAAAATACCATAGGAGTTCTTATAGCCGACTAAAGAAGGCTATTGAAAATCATATAGCTGGCCGTAGAAAGCGGAGCAAATCATATAGCCGGGCTATACGAAGCTATAAAAAATTATACAGTCGGGCTATAGTTACTATCGCCGGGCTTTACACTTTACCGCCATTGGCTATAAAAGGTTATAAGAAATTGTGTAGAAATTCGTGTGGTTTGGAAATCATTAAGTTTGATATATGGAACTACCTTAATAACACACGTTACATTTTCCTTTAAAACATATTTTTTTTCATCCGCAATTAAAATGAGAATACTCCATTCAGAGTATGCACACATTTCAAAATCATGAGTTGAAAAACGCTAACTCCGCGAGATTAAATACTAGAGCCTAACACAAAGCGGAGCGGCGACGCACTGACGCCTACAAACCTAACAGGGATACTTCACGCATTGCGCAATGCGTGAAGTATCCCTGTTAGGTTTGTAGGCGCCAATGCGCGTTTCGCGCTCTCTGCCCGCCCGCCGCGCCGCGCCGCAGGCTATAAGAAATTGTACAGCCGGCTACAGAAACAATTTGAAATCTTACAGCCGGCTTTAGGTCCATGGTATTTTGGAACACAGATTCTACTGCCAATTTTTACCAGGGTTATTAAACGTCCTGATAGTTGAACCATATTGCGTATTAAGGCGGTTAGAAATTTCAAACGATGAAACATGCAGTGCGTACTCTGGCCAATACCAATTGCAGAATGTATTTATGGTTATAAAATTTAGAAAATGGAGTTGAGTTCTTGAAAGCATAGGTTATCCCCGGTTGTTGTGCCAAGATTTAGAGAGCACTTTACGCATGTTACATTTGAAGGGGGTCGTAGAGGTTACAAAGATGTCATAGGCATAATGTCTGTCGGTAGATAATTTTTTTCTTTCTTTAAATTTATTTTTATTTATTTATTTTTTCAATGCAAAATTGTTTCATGTAGGTACACTATGGGTAGATAATTATTTGTCACGGTTAAAAAAAAACCATGGCCACTTATATTTAAAAAAAAAAAAAAAAAAAAAAAAAAAAACTAATATGAATTTTTACATCATTTATTTTTAGCGCATCTCAGTTCTTAAAATTTTTCAAAGTAGGAACTTTTAAAAGCTGTGAGTTTAGGAAATGAACCGAGCTTTATTTTTTTTTGTTTATTATTTTCTTTTTGGAGCCTCATCCTACCTAAAGATTTTCGATCTCAAAAAGCACGGGCTATCATACTTCAGGTATACAAAGTTGAGCTTCTACGTTCTGTGGTGAGTAGCAACAGGTGACTGACTGCGTGAGAGAGTAGAAAGGATAGACCATCCATTGGACAAGACCACCGTCCCACTCGAAGCTCGAACGCGATCTACCGAGCAAACGAGTATAGCTTAGTTTCTTCGCAGCCTCGCTAGAGTGCACCTCCAGGTAGAATCGTGGACGAACATGACGCGAACATAAGACTTCATCGCGCCAAGTTCAAAACATCGGGTTAGTCCCTCCTGATCCGACATCTAAGAAATCACGTAGTGAAATGAGTGATTTTACGAATTTGACAAGAGTGATCTAAGGGTCCTAGACTTGCCAATGTACATTGCTTTGCTACATAGTATGGGTCTTCAAGAAGCAACAATTATTGTAATCCACGAATTCATGTAAGAAATGCTAATCCATCAAGTGTAGCCAGGATCAAATTATCCAGGTTCCTGTGCTGTAGCATTCCGGGCCTCCACGCCCCCTGGGACGATTTTTTTCCTTTTATTATTTCATATGTTATTACTTTGAGAGTTCTACGATCAGATCTTTTAGGAGCCCTTGAAGTCTTAGAGATTTTGGAGGATTGGAGAGATCCTGAAACTGGGATTTCAGGGCCCTCAAATGTTCGGATTCAAGGCTCCAAGGTGAGGGACCCTTTGTTTTCTTGGAAACGTGTGCGCCTTCAATAAACGAAGTACACAGCCCGCATTAAGCGAGTCAAAAATGACCCGTCAGCACTCCTTGGGCGCTGATCCGGCCCTTCGTGTACTAATACTGACAATGAGTAATGTACGTGGCACCAAATCCGCAAATCTTCACATATTGGTCTGGAGATAACAATTACCTTTCATAGTTTCAACGTCATTTTTGCAAACCTCCCGAATTTGTCCTCTATGTGTAAAGAACATTCGGTGGAAACAAAAGCATTGTTTGTGGTTCGCCCTCCGTTGATAAATAACATGGGAATGGACTTATTGAAACGCCGCAAAAGAGTTATGCCGTCGATGTACCTTACGAATTTTAAAATCATAGCACCGAAATTTAAGGAGTTTTCAAAGTTAAGCAAATGAGCAGAGAGCAGACATACATTCCAGTTTCCCTTTCCATGCGTCTTCAACGAGGAAATCGTCAACATCATACAAATATAACTATAATAAGACAAGATGTATCTACTAATAGACGCATTTGTGTCAAATCAGCTTTGCTATACTGCCGTGATAAGGAACAACGCCGTATGAAAATTAGAGAGTTGCCAAATTCCCCCGGATAAAACATGTGTCAAAGTTCAGGACATAGTTTTTCGCATTTTCCCTTTTTTCAGATGTTTTAAATCAAACTGCGAACAAAATCGTCTGGAAATTTTAAAGAAACATTTTTAAAATTATTCCAGTCAATTCGGTTTTTGTCAAAGGAAATCTGGCAACGTCAAATGGATCATACGGCGTTCTTCCTTGGGACGGCAGTAAAACCATGACGCGAGTGCAAGTTGATCATCGTAGACGAAGAAGGTATACCCGTCACTAACGAAGAAGCCTGAATTATTAGATGTCGATTTTCCCCCATTTGAAGATCCGGTAAAGAATCTATCATTGAACTATACCCTGATAGTCGATCCTTTTCCATAGATTTAAATGACAGATCGATCGGTTCATCGCGAAGCACGACACGCCACTGCCGCACCGTGGATCGAGTCCATTAGAAAGGTTGGACGTATAATATTTGACTAAAGCTGCAAATTTTGATATTTATTTCGTCACATTTTAAATTTCAAGAGGTGTTTCTAGAACATTATTTTACGAGGAAAACAATGAAACCAGGGCCGGATTAAGGGGGTGGCCACATGGACCGCGGCCCATGGCGGCAAATCTATAGGGGGCGGCAAATTTTGCAATTTGTTTAAATGTAGGTATAAAAAAAATCGGATTTAGAAAAAAATTACAGACGAGAAAAGACGACACAATCTCTCATTTCCTGAGAGTAAAGTAATTTCTAATTTTGTCGTCTTTCAGTGATACAAGAGACAGCACCTTTAATTAGTCGAGTTAAGAGAGAAACCAAACACGCAATTTGGCGTGGAACTTAGAGAGAAATGATGACGAGGACTTGAGATGAAAAGGAGAAGCTCTCGGCTTGGCGATTGGCATGTAACACATATTGGCGCCTACAAGACTGCACGAATACTTCACGCATTGCGGCAAACACAGTGCGATCAGCGTGAAACGCATAGCGCCTACAAGACTGCGTGAGTACTTCACGCATTGCGTCAAACACAGTGCATTCAGCAGCGGTCGGCGTGAAACTCATAGTGCCTACAAGCCTGTCGGAATACTTCACGCATTGCGCCAAACACTGTGCGGTCTGCGCGGTGCGGCGGCGGAAGTTAAAATCATTAATCCATATTTATGTTTGTTGTTTCATAATTTTTTCGTTCATTTCTTATGAATGGAAGGCCTTGTCCACACAGAGATAGGTCTACAAAACTTAACTTTCGCGCAAAGTTCCGTGAACTATTGCCAGTAGTGTTAACAGGGCTTCCCCAAAAAATATGTTAACACGAGTAAATGCGACTTATGCATCTCTCCCCCGCTGGCACGTTCACTTGATGGTTTTTATCGATGTTTCGGAACGAATGAGAAGGGGGCGGCAAAATACAGGCGGCCCGCAAGTATAGGTAAATCCGGCCCTGAATGGAACCACTTCCAGAACCCCAAAACTTCGTAAAAACGGAGTTAAAAACTTTTAAAGTTTCCAAATTTTGTCCGATCTCTCTATTGCTCGATCCACTGTGTACTGGTGACTCCAGTTTCGACTCTCGGACGACGAGTTCCTCCCCCAACCCGTCGGACAGTTCCAGCTCCTCCGGCTGGACCCGGCGCAAGGTTAGCATCTCATTATTATTTCGCAACCCAGAGTTGACGTAATTGAAAGTAAAAGTGACACCCGACACCGCGGAGGGTGACCGGATACCGTGACGAAGCGGCAAAAATAATAGCCGCCTAAAAAAGAGGAAGAAAAGGGCATCGGCGAAAATAAAGCGGTATATTGTCGTTGCCTCTTTTCCGAGCCACCTGTTGCGATAGGGTGAGACGGTGATTACGCTGATCACTGATTAAAAAAGTCTCGCATTCCGGAGGTGGCAAACGGTACCAGTGACGTGGAGTGAATTGCGATATATCGATTGTTCTGCCATTTAAACCTATGGTAAAGAATCGATTATTAAGGTGTTCGCTGCGAACACCCTGTTTATCGATCCTTATCCATAGGTTTAAATGGCATAACAATCGATATATCGCAAAGCACGCCACGCCACTGAACGGTACGCTCCTCCCCTTTAAAATCCAGAAAAGAAATTTAATAACACCCTTTAATTCGTCGTCTCTCTCTCTCTCTCGAAAGAACGCAACTCCATTCCAATGTTGCCAAATTTTCCCTCTCAAATTGCATAGTAACCAGGAGAATCTCAGGCATTTCTAACTGAAAATTTCACTGGTTTTGCCTCAGATTTAATGCAAAAATCAGACAAATTTTGGATTAAAATTGCACAGGTGCATTTCTCTAAAATAGATTAATTTTTTGAGTAAACTTAGCAACCTTGGAATGGATTTACGTTCCTCAGTACAAGAGTGGACGAATCATGTTGTGGCAAGGAAGAAAGCCGTTTGTTCATTGGTACGTTGCCTGGGTTGCCAAATTTTTACCGATGAAACACAAATTATCTGTTTACACATATTTCAGAGGATTTTACTCGACGTTTAATTTAGAGTATCTACACAATTCTCAGTAAAAAAAAAATACGTGACTTTTCTCGAAAAAAATGATTTTACTCAACATATTCTGACTACGATCGGCGTTTTTCCGTAACACGGGGCAGAATAATACTTGCCGTTTTTGCAAGTATCAAGGCTAATCAAAATTCTGAGTTCCATGGGAACCATTTTTTGCTCTAATACATGCAGTCTTTGTTTTGCGTGTTATGGTTGGTACGTTTTTAATACATGTTATATTGAAATGACCCTACCAATGATACACGAGACGCAGGCTATAATTGTGTGCGTTAATAATATTTTTTCCTCATAAAACTCCTGATATTATTGGCAGGTGAACCAGGAGCATCTGCCAACCAATTAGTGCTTTTTGTGCGGTGTGATTTTAGGAATCTTCTAATGCGTCTCGAATTATTTTACTTTCTATTGTATTTTACTTCCTTACTTTGTGCTTTCCTCCTCAAGATTTAGCTCGTTCTCCGTTTAATTAATTAACAATACTAGCTCCGTCGATTTTTCCTTATTTTTTCAGAGCTCGTCTTCGGACAAGTATATAATCATTATTTTTTGTGTGTTAAATTCCACAGGAAGAGTCGTGGCCCTTATTTTATTGTGATTTTTTGCTACTCTGTATTAAAGCATCCTTACTAATCATGGAGCACCCATGCGAATGTGTTGATAACATCATACAGCTAAATGTAATTCTTAAGATTTTGCAAGTATTTGTTGCATCAAAAGTACACAGAATAAAACGTAATTCTCATTTGTCGTGTTTGTGCTATGTGTGTTTTTTTCTACCAGTTCAAACTGCACTGATATCGAAGTTGAAACTACAAAAGCGCGTATATCGTTTGCGGTATTGTAAAATCATCACTGTCACCTTAAGAGACATGTAGCTTTGCAAATCGAGGTACGCTTTTTTGAAGTTTTGCTGAAAACCCGTTATTCTGCGTTCCCCAAGCGTTCTGCGTTACTCTGTAACTCCGTTCAGAGGTTTTAAAATTTACTCAAAATTTTTCATTGTTTCTAAGAATATCATTGTGTTATTCATAGTTCAAAATTGTGTCTATATTTGCTTAAAATCTGAAAAAATCAGCGAAAATGTTCAGTAAGGAATACCCCACAGCTTTTAGTTAAAGCACAATTCGTCGTTCCCTGGATGAAGGAACTTAGCTCCATTCCCAGGTTGCAAAATTAACTGAAAAAATTCAATTTTTTACAAGAATACACCTGTGCAATTCTCGTCGAAAATTTTTCTGATTTTTGCACCAGATCAGAAGAGAAATCAACGAAATTTCCAATTAGAAATGCCCAAAATTCTCGCGTTAATTGTGGAATTTCCCGGGAGAAATTTTGCAACATTGGAATGAAGACGTTCTTTCGTGTGGGGAACGAAGAATCTGCTAGGGTAAATTTTGCAGCGCGCAGAGGACGCTACATCAAATCGCGAATAGAGGGAGTAAGGCAGGAAATTAGCAGATGCGCAGTGGCGTGGCGTGCTTTGCGATATATCGATTGATACCCCACTCAAACCTATGAAAAAAGATCGATTATCAGGGTGTTCGCAGAGAACGCCCAAGTAATCGATTCTTTACCATAGCTTCAAATGGTGAGATATCGATAATCGATCATTCACGCCACGCCACTGGAGATGCGATCTGCCGGAGGAGCTCTGGCAGGATCGCTATCAGTGGCGGTTGGGTGTCGCAGAGCGCACAGTAGCGCTATAAGAGTGACTCGTTAGTAGTAGTAATTTCTCAGCATAGAAATTTTGTGTTTTTGTGTCTAAAAACCGCGTATTCTCTCCAAGATCACACGAGCTTATCCTGAACTGGTCGTGTACCAGACTCATATTTCGGCGTCTTATTTGCCTCCAGGCGATTCTTCGAAGATTACGGAAGGCAAATTGATGCTGAATGAAGAGCACGTTAGATAGGAGAGGAGGAGGAGGAGGGTAATTAAAAGGAGTCGCCGAAGTGTTAAGTTGGATAATTAGCCGCAATCGCGCCACCGAACCACTGAGGCGCAGAATGACCGTAACCGCCGTGCTACGGAAGACAGCAGTAAGTACGCCCCATCGTGAACCGTGTTTGGCTCGTATCCTTATGCGTTATAAGGCTCACGCCTAAAGGCCCTTTACTGCTGTCTTCCTGAGTAAAACAAACTATCCTGGAACACGCAGACCCATCGGCATCTCCATACGAAAACCGTAACCTACACTGCCGTGCCAGGGAAAAACGCCGTATGAACATTTGAACGTTGCCAAATTTCCCCCGATGAAATATTTTATTTTGGGGGAAAATATGAATATTCGTCCTTGAAATTATCAAATATTTTAGATGAAATTGCGGATATAATTCTTTGAAAAATTGGTAGGGATACATCCACATGTTTTCCATAAATGATGTGTTTTATCGAAGGAAATCTGGCAACAGCTGAAGATGCATACGGCGTTTATACATAGCATGGTAGTACAGACCTACCGACCAAATTTAGAGTCAGTACCTCGCGGCTTTTGACTCGAGGAGTGGGGATTGCAGTTAATTTTATCACTTGTAAAGCTGCAATATGCTCTCTAAACCGTGATGTGAAAGATACCGAAAAACGCGAATGTATACGCAGCTTTTAACCGTAAGCAGTTTAACTTGTGGTTGAAAAATGGCAAGTAAGTACCCGAGTGTCTCATTTTATAAATCCTCTTGATGTATCTTCCCGGGAAGCTGTACTAATTCCAAGATTGAGTCGGCTTTTATAAGCGGAGGCTGCAAATTTAATTGTACAATTTAAAAAATGAATGAACTGCAGTTACTGCAAAAAATCAAAAATTTACGCGCAAAAATTTCACTGACCCTTTTGTGGGTCTTAATGTGAAAAGCGAATGACGGCATCAGGAAGATGAATTTTTGCAATTTTAATCCATCTTTTTCTTTTCTTTTTTTGAAAAGTAATTGTGTAGATACTTTTCAGATTAATGCCTTCACTGAAAAAAAAGTAGCTTGGATCAAGCATGATGATTCTTGAATTTGCCGCCAAGAATTTTTTTCTATCTTTCTTTAAGCTGACTTTTTCTTGATACAAGAAAAATAATGTTCGGGTTGAGCAAAAAAGTAGCTTATTTTAATCAGAAAAATTCTTGATTCAAGAAGAAATAGTTCTTCGCGGCAAATTTAAGATTCTTTTTTTTTCCAGTGTATCGATGCATGTCGATTTAAGCTATACTTATTAAGAAATGTTTCATTAATATTATAAGAAATCAAGAAAATTGTAGCTGTATAAGTTTATCAATATTTTGATAAGAACCCTTGAAATTTCATAGATTTCATAACCACTTGAGACGATAATGATGTGTCACTTAAAAGATAAACCAGCGCTCTTTTTCTTGGCAAAATAAAACGCTCATATTTTTTGACTGCATTCGATGAGAGCACAGTTAATTATGCAGATCATGATAAAAAATTATCAGAATATGTTTTTATACTTGTATTCTAACTTAAAGCTAACACAAATTTCATCATAAGTTATAAAAATGCTTCTTTGGTGTCGGAAAGCGTTAAATACAAACATCATGACCTGGTCGAATGAAAAGCATGACCACCATAGAATATTTTCCACAAAGTGATTTTGTTTGAACTGATTCTTTCAAAACGAAGGGGTTAGGATCGCTATGAACCCAGTAAATGCGATACCACTATTCTAACTCGGGGGAGCGCATCTTGCCTATCTCCTCAAATGAAGGCGCGCACACGGTTGTTACCAGTGACAATGGGGCTGGGACTAGGGGCCAATAAGAGAGCAAAGTGATCAGCGAAGCGACACGCTAGGGAATAACTGATCAAAGCAATATCACTTCTTATTCCTGGGATCCTGTTTTGCCCATATACCTACTCTGAAATGGATGATCTGCGACCATGTTCCTTCACCGGAATCAACTTGTAAGCAACTAACTTTAAAAGGCGTCCTTTTGTCTTGTAATGGATTTACGACACGTTTTTTGGATCGCTTGTAAAAGAGTAATTATATTCCAATAGGATATTAGGTGGTATTCACTTTAAAGACCTTTAGGAAATTATCGAAGCATGAACAAATTCCTATTACATATTGAAACCGGCAACCGGCTGATCCATCATCCACCGACAAATATTAGCTGCCCGCCGATATTTGATGGTTAATGATGATTCTTAGTCTTTTCAATTATTATTTATGATCTTCAGAGCCAGTAATCTATACTGAATTTTATCCTAGAAATGCGTATAGCCTTAAAATGTCAGATCTAATGAGTTTCTCAGTCATCACTTAGTTTAGGTAATAGATTCTTGTTTGTAATCCGACCATGCATCAAAATCGTAAATTACTCCCTTCTTTATAGTAAACTACTGAATATACTTGTAAACATATCAACTGCCAGATTAGGTGACTTTTATTTGATTCTATGTTGTTTAACTTATTATTATTTTGATACTCCGCCAAAGATTGTTTAAAATTAAATTTCAAGGATTATTTCAATTTTAAAATGTGACATCGATGATAGAAGAAAAATGACGTCAGCCATTTAAATCGTGACGCGACAATATGCGAATATCAGTGGCGCGGCGTGAATTGCGATATATCGATTGTTATGCCATTTAAACCTATGAAAAAAGATCGATTATCAGGGTGTTCGCAGCGAACACCTTAGTAATCGATTCTTTACCGTAGCTTCAAATGGCGAGATATCGATAATCGATTATTCACGCCACGCCACTGGCGAATATTTACCACCAGAGTCCGTCTTCACGTCTTCTCGTCTTACGTCTTTACCTTGGGAAGCTTTTGTCATGTTGGCAAAGCAAGCTGTCTGGATGATCTCATAGTCACACTTAATCAGCTTTTATTTTTCTCTATCCGGCTTATCGTTATTATTACGTTTTCTTGCGGCAAAAAAACGCTGAAGTGGTACATCATTGGTACGTTTCTAAAAAGCAACAATCAAATGCACTTACACGATCTCGTAAACTTTTAACACCATATTAATAAATTAACAATTTGCCATATTTTTATATCATTTATGATATCATATCTTTGTAAAGCACGAGAAATTGTTGGTGCTATGAATTGACTCTCACTCTGACCACTACTTCTTCTCGAAATAACTGGGAATTAAGGTTGATGAAATCGTGAAACATAATAAAGGTATGTATTTTTTGTGACTTTTACTAATGTTAAAAATATATATATAAAAAAATACTTATCATAATGATGTTGTTAAACCAAAAATTTAAAGAAATAGGTAATAAAGGGAAATAATATTAACTAACATCACGCCATGTAGAAGAGGCAAGTTGAGTAGTGGTGGTCAAAAGTCTTTTTAACCGTAGAAAGCTGATCGTGTTTGACTTTTATTGTTAGAGGAGAAAGCATTCGACTAATGGAAGCTATACGCGGTTTCCAAATTAAGCTTCCTGCCGCATTGTTTGAGTAGTGTATACGAGAATGCATGCACCGAAATTTGGAAACAAGATGGAATTTTTTTCCCCGTCATATTGATTGTTGCAAAATCATTTTCAAAAAAATAACGAGTATTGGTGAGTTACATGTCATCTTACCGAGAAAGATTTATTTAAAATAATACGGAACATTTTTTGTGACCTTTCTTTTTAGACGAGGAAAATAATATCTATAAGTTGAGAAACCGGCCATAGATACTTCCCCATGAGAATAACTACATTCCTCTCTTTGACATTCGGGCTGTCTATCTATTCCGAACTGGTTATCCGCGCGCATTTTTATTCATTATACTGGAGAAAGATAGTGAGTTAATCGCTGATCACACTGAAACCTGTTGCAGCCTTTTTATGAGCATTTCATACTCTGCTTTCATTTTTTTTTCTCTCTCTCTCTCTCTCGCCCTCTTCCTCCGGCTCATTTTTGGCTCCCGGGTAATTTTTTGTTTTGCTGTGCAATATATGCACATTGTACCTAACGATTGAATTAAAATTATTCTCTTCGTAGACTAACCACACTTCTATCACCAATTTTCTCATTACCTTCTACACGTTTAGCTGCTTATTTGAGACAATATTGAAATGAGAAATGTAGTGTGAAACAAAGAAAAGACGCCGTTAATTATAATTTTGATGCTCTACAGATCATTGCCCCATCAAATAAAAATGTCCAACGATGATAATTGTTAATCTCAGCCACTGATTCGAAACCCCTATCTTCACCAAATGGAATACGATAAAGTAGTGATATTGTTCAAAGGTACCTCATTTAAACACTACAATGTAGTCCGTGGACATGTATTTAATTTATTTTAGAGGTCGATTTCTCTTCCATTGCTGCTTATTCCTAGACACCCTCTTTCAAATTTCACACAACGCTCCTTTATTATTTTAAACTTAAAGCAAAGAATTCGCTGAAATGATGTATCATTAGGATTTTCTCTTTGGTGAACATTTTATTTCTATGAATATCGTGAATAGAGGATTAACTTTGCAAATTCCATTCATAATTTTCAAACGTTAATTTAATTTTTACCTAAAAATTTTGAGGCCACAATTTTCAAATTCGACTAAGTGATCAACTTTTACGCTGATAAAGAACTTACCGCTTTTTATTGTCTCTACGTCTCATCTACTACAGTCTCACGTTAAAATATGAATGAGGCTCTGATTTATGTCACCCAGACAACGACTTTGAGTTCATTCNGGTCGATTTCTCTTCCATTGCTGCTTATTCCTAGATTCCCCCTTTCAAATTTCACACAACGCTCCATTATTATTTTAAACTTAAAGCAAAGAGTTTGCTGAAATGATGTATCATTAGGATTTCCTCTTCGGTGAACATTTCATTTCTATGAATATCGTGAATAGAGGATTAACTTTGCAAATTCCATTCATAATTTTCAAACGTTAATTTAATTTTTACCTAAAAATTTTGAAGCCACGATTTTCAAATTCGACTAAGTGATCAACTTTTGACGCTGATAAAGAACTTACCGCTTTTTATTGTCTCTACGTCTTCATCTACTACAGTCTCACGTTAAAATATGAATGAGGCTCTGATTTATGTCACCCAGACAACGACTTTGAGCTCATCCATTATTACTCTTTTATTTACTTATTTACTATTTTCATGGCATCTGCTGCAGTTAAAAAAGTATGAAGAAGTTATCTAAATGGGTCAAGGTCAATGTCCAGTCCACATTGTATGTAGCATTCTGATAAAATACAAAGTATCTGTAGCTCGAGCCGTAAGAATGGGCTTATCAGAACAAGTCATTCCAAGTAGACCCCCATCACTTGTCTGTCTCCAAGACGTTCTAGCTCATTATACTGTTGGTGTGTTGTTATGAAATAAAATTGGAAAAATTATAGACTGCAACGCATAAAAAATGAGCCAAATCAAGGCATAAAAAAAGGAGAAAAGGTATAATCCGACGGTGCCCAATGAAATATTGAGCGTTCATGAGTGAAATTTTTTATATTAACTGAAGTTACACACAAAAAAAAGAGAAAAAAAGAAAGAATTGAATATGAGCCCACTTCAATGGCCCCAACTAATGCAATTTTCACGGTTTTGCATTGTCGGCGGTTTTTTTTATACCTCGGGACAACTAAATAAAGTTTACAAAAAAGACAGGCAGATGTATGACGGATGTGCTGGTCCCAATAGTTGGGTGGAATTTTATAACAATACCTTTTTCTACGTTTATGAAGTTAGGAGGTAGACAAGTTTCCTACCCTCCGTGAGATTAGTTTATTTTAGTACAGAGATGAATATTCAAAGAATACGAATGCAAAGTTTTAGCAAGTTTTACTGGATGAAAATGTTTTAATTCGAGGTTTTAACTAAATTTTTCTCATTAGCTTAAATTATTACATTACTCCTTCCTCCCTATCAGCAGAGAGTTGATGTTTAATATCAGCTTCGCTATCTTGAAAACACAGAAATTCTCTATTTATCATTGATTTTGGCAGAATTAAAATTAAAACATGAAAAATGCTAAATCTGGCAACATAGCATTTGAATTGGTGTCAAACTTCGAAAACCTCTAATTTTATGATCCGCAAAATGATCAACAAAGTAAAAATATATAATCGGGCCACTAAGTTGCTCTAACGTATCCGAAGGATTAAGTTACTTGCCTCACTCGTAACATTTATGGTGACTCAAATGATTCATTTTATTCTCACCAAGTGAGACGTTTTTGAGTTGTTGGGATGCAAATACACATAAAACATGTGCAATTTATATTTTTAAATAATTCTCAAGGAATCATTGTGTAAGGAGGCGTGTACTAAATTAAATGTCTTTTGAAGTCGGTCAGGTCTGAAAAAAATATCTCTTTTAATCGTTTGTCATCTCAAAGATCACATTTTGTCCGCAATCAAAAGCCCTTTCTGTGGCAAGTAGTCTCACATTCAAAGAGGCATCTGAATGTGATTCACAGAGCATTCTCCTCATATTATATGTTTAATATTCGCTCTTTTATTTTGACATTATAAGTGCTCTGTGCAAGATTTCAACACTTTTAACCCGTCCAATTGATGGCAGATAATATGTTCAATTGTAATCACAGTCTTTAAACAGTTTAAGTTTTTTTTTCCACATAATCGAACAAACTGTATTGATCTTTATATGACTAGTGTAAGTGATTTATCACATTTCATTTTATTATTTTACACAGTCGCAGCAAGACGGAAAAATCACAAAACGGTTATTATATTAAAACGTGAAAATATGTTCATTAATTTAAGAAAACGCGGACACAAATGCATAATACAAGACATAGTAAAATATGGTCGATTATAGGAGTTAGTTATAGACATATTCAATACGTTTATCGTAATTTTGGTGCCATTTTCCACACCAAAGAACATCCCGTTTTAATTACCAAAAGGTTGCAGCAGCCCCATTGTTCTTTCAAAAATATATGTGTGCTTTATGTCGCACGTCGTGGTTTGATATCAGCGCAGTATAGATTTTCATCAAGACACTGAGACATTTATTGAAACCAGTTCAAGTGCTTAATTATATATTTAGATCATAATGGTGAAAGCTAATCCTGTAGTATGCGCATTGTCCGGCAGTTAAATATAGAACCCGGACAGAAATTTCATGATGTCGGATTAGAATAAATTAAATTGGATTTTAAGTCATTTCACTTTGCGTGCTACATTTGCAGCAGCGAGTCTCAGTGTCCACATTTTTTCGGCGGTAAATACAGTGAGGAGAAACACATGACAATTGCGAAGTCATTCATAGGTTGCCTTTTGCGCTTTTGCATTCTTAATCCTGTTCTACAGGATGATCCTTTTTTTTACGACCTCTCATGTACTGTCGTGCTAAGGCAGAACGCCCTATGAACATTCGAGAGTTGCCAAATGTCCCATGATAAATGGTGTATCTTTGACGGAATTTAAGCAAATTTTTCCTCGAGATTTTCAGATATTTTAGATTAAATTTCGTACATAATAGTCTGAAAATTTTAGGAGAAAATTTTTACAGTTTTCCTAGTAAATTCGGTTTTTATCGAAGGAAATTCGGCAACGTCTGAAAGCCCATACGTTGTTCTTCCTTAGCACGGCAGTATAGCTCGCATCGACAAAGGAACTCCTAAAATCCTAACACATAAATCGTCCGTTCTCACGAAAGAGCGCACGTATATTTTAACTTGAGCCCTGAAGAACATGGAGTCATATGGACGGTAGGGTTCAACTTAAAATACAGTTACGTCTTTACGTGAGAGGAGGGGCGGAAATCCACGGCAACGTCGGGAAGCATCAAACGTAATAATAAAAGTGAAGGCGTGCGTGGACATAATTTATTCCACCCGCGGTAACATAACCCCTCTCAAAGTATAAAATATACTTGACCTTCCACAAAATTGATATTCGATCCTCTCCTCCTTCGTGCGTTTTAGCTTTCGAGCTGAGCAACCGGCGAATTATGATCTCCGAGATCTGGAGCTCCTGTCGGTCCATTCTCTCTACCTGCAGTATACTAATCATCGCTTGCTTCAATTCCGCCGTGTTGAGGGAAAACGTCGTATGAGCCTTCGAGAGTTGCCAAATTTCCTCCGATAAAATGGTTATTCTTCAGTAATTCTATGAATATTTTTCCTTGAAATTTTCAGATATTTTATATTAAACTGCGAACAATGTTACCTGAAAAATTGGAAGACAAATATTCATGACTTTCCCAATAAATTCGTATTTTATCAAAGGCAACTTGGCAACGCTTCAAGGCTCATACGGCGTTCTTCCTAAGCATTCTTCTCAGCCTTACTCCCCCTCTCTGTCCAAAACTCTCCATCTCTTTCTGCGTTTTTACATCGTCCTTTCCTTGCTTCTTCCCCTCCTTTGTTTCCTGTAGCGTATAAAGCCTCATACTAACAATAAGTCATTTTACTAAAATTTTAAGTTGACTGCAAAGTCAATAATTTTCGCGTTTACGTGTTCATTTTGTGTGTGTGTCAGATCAACCCAAAGGACTATGTTGCTCCGCACAGTTTTGTGTTAAATGGACCCAAAGCGTATAGATTACTCCCAGTGGCGTGGCGTGAATTGCGATATATCGATTGTTATGCCATTTAAACCAATGGAAAAGGATCGATAAACAGGATGTTCGCAGCGAACGCTTTAATAATCGATTCTTTACCATAGGTTTAAATGGCATAACAATCGATATATCGCAATTCACGCCACGCCACTGATTACTCCGAGACGAGGGGCATGTAGGGCAGGGGATACTCAAAGGTTGTGACTTACGAGTAGCTAGCGCATTGGATGAACACACCAAAGTAATTCAGGCGGCTACTACGTAATTTATAACGAGGTCGCAGATTTTCAACGCAAATTTTGATCCCCTCAACCAAGAGATTATGTGGATTTGACGTGGGGAATATACGAAAAAATTAACCTACGGCTTATGTTACTTCGTATTTTACTTCCCATATGAACACAAAATTTTGGTTACTTTTTCTTAATGTGTGGGACAGTTGCGTAACATCCAAAATTACCGGAGTGGATCCTCTACTGATGTCCTATTTTTAATATTGAATAACCAATAAGAACTAATGGCGGAAACCTCTTCAAGATAATTACCACCCACTGGATCCCTTAAAATGCCTAACTAGTGGGTGAAGAAGCTTTTCGGAATAGAAAAAGTCGGATTTTTTAGGGTTCATTTTTTTACCCAGAGCTTCAGTTCTCAATTTCTTGTGACATAAAATAACCGAGGAACAGGCTCACTATGGACGGTCCTCAATATTCTGTGCAAAGAGAGTAGAAATTTGCAGCATTTACAATTTTGTAATCGGAGTTCTGAATGGTCAACAGTATACACAATTTTGGCTCAGATTTTTGCCCAACTGGAACAAGCAAAACATATTGGTCCTGTTTAATGAGAGACAGGACAATGGAAAACAAACTTTACATATTACACAAATAACATTCAGGCTGTGTGTAGAATGTAGGTGGGCGCATGTTGAACTCGTTGATGAATATTCATCATCAACAAGTGGCTGTGATGGAAATAAGTGAATTTCTCTCGCGAGTCATTGTACTTACTGTTTTGGAATGGAAGATTTCAGTCGATGACAAAATGCTCACTCCCTATATCCGTTTATTTAAGTTTATGAACTCTTGAGACATATTGATGACTAAAGTGCGAAACCACCTATCTGCAACTGTTGCAAAATCTCTGCTCTTTTTTTTATTTTTTCGAAGAGAAATAAGTTAAGGATGTTAATTGAATATCTTGAAAAATTGTTTTAAGAAATTAAGTCGACTCATTTTATTTTCCAATGAAAAAATAGAATATGACAGGAAGTTTATGACGTTGCAAATGGACGATTGTGGTTCCGCAGTTTGGCTATCGATATGCAAAACTATTTACTGATTAGAACGAAGGAAAATACAAACTCTCCGAAGGATTCTCTCTTCTTCTTCTTCTTCTTCTTCTTCTTTGGTAGAATTTACGCATCCTGTACTAATAATTTCGCGATACTACATTTAATTTAATAAATAAAACTTTAAGGGTCGAAACCTTGTGATCCTTAATGCCGAGAAATCACCCGGCCAATGTCCTCGATTTTGGTTGCAAACAAAACCTGTTAATGTCCAGATGATACCGAAAATCCGAAACTTTCAATATCCGCTCTTGAAAGTTTTCCTGGAACTTTTCAAACTTTTATGCCCTTATTTTTCCACGAGAGTGACCTCTGTGAGTATCAGTCGCTCTATTCAAGCTACTTGCTGATTGGTTCATGCTGGTACGATGTTTCATCTAAAGCTCACATTAGTCGTCGCCAGCTTTCTTCTTCTCCCCAGTAAAAGCTCCGAAATTCTGACGAGATCCATAATATTGAAGTGCGAAAAGTTCGGTCAATGAATCATGGAGTGTTGCAATTTTCTGGCTCGAAAATGATCCTTTCCCCGAATCGGTGCGGTTATTGGCTAAGGATTTGGCCGCGGGGGACATAACAGTACTGTGAACTCGTAAAAAACGGACTTGGCATAGGAGCCATATCTGGGGCCATTAAATTATTCGGAGTTCGGAGCCGACCAGACCCGGGCCCGAGTACACGCCATGAGCAACTTGGGTGATATTGCATGCAAAGCCAGTGCCAAGTTTCTACCCGAGATTAACTGTATTAACAGGTTGGTGAAATTGCGGCAGGTTGGAAATGGCGATGACCTTGCGGCAATGGTGACAAGGTCGGGTGGCTCCTCGCAACTGCATTAACCACTGAGCTTCGTAAGGACTATGGACGTATTTTCGCTGAAAAGAACTATGTTCCATGCTAATCCTATGCACATAGTTCCTTTTAGCATGAAGACGTTCTATTGAAAGTAATTTTTCATTCTTCCTTCGATCCTGGAAGCTGAGGATGATGAAATATTCCCGGCATTTTAATGGAGGCGTCGCTGTTCCGGTTCTGATAGGTTTTCGAACAGCATTTCGTAAATTTCTTTGACGTCAAAAAAGGAGAGCTTATCTTCGAAACTGGTTTGCGCGTCCGCGGCTGATATGCGTCTCCTCTAAATTGCATTTTCAAGTGGTAGTAGCTATGTAGCGAGCGCAGTTACTATTGAGAAAAAATTCGGATGGTGACTTCATTCACATACTTGACTATACTTTTTAAATCGTAAAGTTTAGTTTTTCATTGTCTTTCACTCATTTTTTAACTATCGTTGATCGTCATTCGGATCTCGAGAATTTTGGAAAGCGCATTATTAGTACATTCATCCAATAGAAAATCGGTCTTGTGGTGATAGATGAGGCGATACAAAACACTTATAACATATTGTACGATTCAGCCACAATAAATCAGCCGAAAATGCACGACTAAGACACCTTAGTCCGGAAAAAGGCTGGAAATGTATGACTTTTTACTTTCGATCTTCTCCAAAATAACTTGTTTTTGAATGTCATATGACAAACGCTCATTCTGAGCGAATAGATATTAAATTACCTACATTTTGCAACAAGAACCACTATTTCTGGCTCATTTTAGAAGCAATATATTGATGGCCAAAGTGCGAAACCGCACGTATATTCGTTTCCGACGCTGCAGTCTTCTCGTTATACTTAAATCCTTAATTTTTCTTTCGAAAGCTAGTCAAGATAATTTCTTGAAAACTCCTGGATTTTCCTTCGCTATTACCAGAATATTCTGCTGAAATGTAAAGCTGTATAATGTTGATTTGTTTCTCTCCTAGAGAGTAAAATAGGAGCGGAAATTCTAAACATCGTAATAGAGACACGTGGTTTCGCACTCCGGCCTTTGACACGTGCAGTTATTTTCATATAGGTACTTTCATGGATGAGTCAGAAATAATTGCTCCTTATTGCAGAATAAATTCTATATTTATGATACGCATGCAGGTATCAAGGAAACAAGATAACATGTCATTATCCTCACTGCGCACTGCGTTTGATAAAGTGAGAGTTTTTAATAACTCTATCACGCATAACAGCGTTTTGATATTGAAACATAATAAGTTAGCGCAAAGTTACAAGTATTATTCAAGTGGTAATATGTTTTGTCAAGGGACACATTTTAACGGAGATAGCATCAGTCATCATCAGGCACACTGCCTGGTTTGAAAGAGGAGGGTAAAATCTCCGCAGAAGTATGACATTTTCACAGATCGCATCAATCATGTCTAATCCTAATCTACTAAAATCCAGATCCACCCTCTTTCTTACGATTCTTCATATGAAATGAACGTATTTCTATCAAACAGACCTATGTGGAGGTGAGAAATATGGGGTGTGCTCGTTAGTTCTCTTTGCGTAAGAGTGAATGAGAATAATAAAGCGCCAGTGACGTCAGCGGAAATGATCGAGCCCCAGAGCGGGGGCGCGATCTTTGTCGGGGGGCATTAACTCATGAGCTCTGTTCACAACGCTCTCGTGCCATGCCCGCGGCTCATGAATCCCGCATTCAGATGGCACATAGGTCTGTTTGATAGAATGTAAAATCCCGCTTTTCCAATTCTTCAAAAGGAATCACGCCCACTTTTACATTGCTTCTTATGCAGCTTCCTAGAGCACACCCCATATTTCTCACCTCCACATAGGTCTGTTTGGTAGAAATACGTCCAAATGCTCAACTGAAGAAAAATTCCCATAGAAAAAGCAAAATTGGACGTGTCTATGCTAAAAGGAACTATGTTGCACGTAAAATCTATGCTTATAGTTCCGTTTAGCATAAATACGTCCCATTGGGCTGCATTTTGGAAAGAGGAACTACCGTTTTTAACTCACTCACAAAAGCACCCGCATACGTAGGGAAACTATTGCAGCATACGTCGTTTCTGAAATGAGCTATCGCAAAAAACGTAGTCCGATTGGAAGCACTACTGCCTTGGGCTCGTGTTTTCGCAACTTTGACGCGGAAGCAAATTCTTTCTCGTTCGGCAGTTGATTTTTGAATTTTTTTGTTTCATGCTTAGTTCCTGACGTGCTTTGATAAGAGGATGTATGACGTAGAAACATACTTGGTGCGCCGCGATTCAGACCGTATCCACTAGCCCATTGAAAGAGTCGAGTAAATCAACATTTCCTTCAAACTATTCGGAGAAAGTACAATTCAGAAGAGGGGTCAGGTCATCTCAGTTCTCCTCGTCATGTAGCACTCACGTTCCTGGATGCAAATTTAAATACCAATAATCATAAAATACCTTCTCCAGATCCAGCGAGCATCATTTGAGAGATCGCTAATTAGAACTATCGTAGAAACACAGGCTCCTACAAGTTTTTTTCTTTCTTTCTTTTCAATTAAAACCTCGGACGATCGAAAAGACGCCCGTATCACTTTCCCTTTTGATGCGACTTTTTTTTCAGGATACAACCAATCAATTCGATCATAATGGTAGACCCGCCCGAGGGAATACACTTGAAGCCTTGAGTGTTTGGCTCGTTTCGTCTCGGTTTTTTCTCTCTGTCAGTTGCAAGATTGTTTAGGTAATTTGTGATTTTGGGTTGCTTTTGCGAAAAGTGTCGGAATTTTTTAGAGCTGGCTACGATGCAAATGGGTGTGACAACTATAACCAATCATGAACATACTCCTGCAATTATACCAAAGGGCGAGAGAAGGAAACTTGGGTGCAAAAGCTGTGTTGAATGCGACTTTGGAAATAATTAAATTAGATCACTAAATAAGCACGCATCACGTGTAAAAAGAAAAAAAAGAGGAAAAATATATCACCTAAAAAATTCAAGCATTGATATACGTTCTTTCATTAAAATTTCGAATTAAAAGTGAGGATTTATCGTTCCTGGTTCAAACGACTAAAACATATCACTGGTGTGGCTTCGAAAGGCAAATTATACTGGAGTGGAATTGGATCCTTTCAACGCATTTTATAAATGCTTATTGTAAGGCATTGTCTTACAATTAGTGCTTATATTTGTTTCTACTTATCTGGACAAGTTTATTACTATATGACTAAAAGGAGAAAAACACGGTTTACGAATGTTTCAATGATTGGTTTGACTGACGTTGACTTCGGTTTTCTCGCGGGCAGGGAGCTTGATTTTTCCACCTTTAATATCAACAATAAAAGATAATCTCCCTTTTATGTGTCCGTCACAACATTTAACGTGTTTTTGAATGAAATTTTGCATGAGAAAAAAAAAAAAAAAAAAAAAAAAAAAAAAAAAAAAAAAAAAAAAATTGCTGTGCAATGATGCTAAAGTTCCTTCCCTGTCTAGTGTTCATTGCAGGTATCCGTGTTTTCCTTTACTTCTTTACTAGTTTCCTTAAAAGAGAAAAATAGTTTTCCTGATAAGAGCATAAAATTAAGAGAAATTTTCCCTCGGGTTGCTATTCTATTTTAATTAGTCATAAGGTCACCTCTTTTTTCTTTGGTTCTGTTGAACAACCCCACCAGCATACCCATACATGATACTATCTTGCCTTTTGAAAAAAAAAAAAAAAACTCAAGCCCAGTAAAATTCCACACAAACACATTTTCTGCTCATCATTAGTTTTTATTAACCGTATTTCATTTTTTTTTTACGAAACGTATGTTGTTCGGGAGGAGAAAGATGGTACTAATATCATAAGCCCTACTGATTTAAACTTCGAAAGGAGAGGGTATCAAGGAAATCTCTTTTTCTGGCTCGGCGACTTTCAAAGTTAACGAAAACTGTATAGTTCCCAACCATGTTTAAAAACGAAAGAAGCTCAGCACACGATAATGGGGAAAATATCAGGCACAGGATTAACGGCAAAAATAATTTTCCTTGTTTCGAGTGGTTTCCACGGCAAACGGTATAAATCAACGTCAGTTTCTTATCAGAAGCTTGACTCTCATCTACAGAACAGAGCGCACGCCTGGAATGAAATAATGAGAGACCTAGTCCGGTTTGGCATTATAGCGCGTGTCAGAGCAACACCCAAATTAATATTACACGTGTGTGGGATGACGGCGAATTATAACTTTAGTTCCTACGCTGAACCGAACCACTCCGACATAAATAATCACTCAGGATATTACAGCAGATAATTTTGCGCTTGTTACGTTTCCGAATGGTATGTAACTGACTTACGTACACTACCTGCCTAGGAATCGCACTGAATCCGAAAGTTTAAAGGAGTTATTTTTTCCCAGAAATTACACCGAAAAATATTAAATGGACCACTAGACAAGGTACGAATTTCAGCATTCTGATACATGTTTCATAACTAAAATTTCCCGTAGAACACGATGCGCACATAGAAAATTACCGAAATTAACTCCTTACTAAGATATTTGATGATTCTTGATGTGTGAATTCAAACCACCCGCTCATTAAAACTCAATGCTCTACGTGATTCACATCGCGCGCTAAACGTTATCATGACAGTCTCTGCGATGTAAAAATCTGGCAACCTCAATCTTGACGCTTTGGCTCAGCTGTAGCAAATAGCTTATAGTTTGAATAACACATCGACGGTGAAACTACCAAACCACGTATCTCGTTTGCGGTGTTTGAAAATCTACGCTCACATTTTATTTTTTTGAAGTAGACCAAATCAATATCATTCCTTGAAATTTTCACAGAATTTTCTCCGCACGAAAAGGAAAAATCACAGAAATTTTCAAGACTGGACGTTAAGTAGTTTTTCATTTAAAAAATAAAGTATAACAGGAAGTCTGCGACGTCGCAAACCGAGATACGTGGTTTGGTAGTTTCACCATCGACATGGTGGAAAATGAACATTGCTCGATTGAGAGGCTTGCTGAAACCGTTGTAATGCGCGATTTGACTCGCGTAGAGCTCTGAGTTTCTTGTGAGCGGGCAGTTCAAATTCCTTGCAGCCAATGTGAAATAAAAACGTTAATATCTTTGTTAGGAGTTGGTTTCAGTAATTTTCGTTGTAAGAATCGTGTTTTAAGTGAAATTCTGATTAAGAAACATGTATCAGATTGCTTAAATTCGTACCTTGTCTAGTGGTCCATCGAGTTTGCTTTACCATGCCACACGAATATAATGAGACACAAATAAAATGTGGCTGTTGCGCTTAGAATGTATCGAGGGCAGTTTTAGGCTGTGCCTTTGTAACGCAAAATCATCATCCACCGTCTTGCCGTGATGAGGAAGAACGTTGTATGAACATTCGAGAGTTGCCAAATTTTCCTTGATGAAACATGTACTTTTGACAAAATTCATGCATATTTTTCCTTGAAATTTTCAGATATTCTAGATTCAATTGCGTACAAAATTGTCCGAAAATTTTGGAAAATTATAGTCGCATGTTTCCCAGTAAATTTGGTTTTTATCGGAGGAAACTTGGCAACGTCTGAAGGCTCATACGGCGTTCTTTTTTAGCACGGTAGTGAAGGTGAAGAATCTGTAGCTCAGCACATGCTCATTTATCTCCGTGTATAACAAAGGGGCTGCATCTCTCTGTAGATGTAAACTTTTGAAAGTCAGAAAGAGAAGTGATTTAAGGGAAGTTAGTCTTACAACAGTAGTATAGAATCATCGTTCTATTTTTTTAATATTTTTTTTATAGAAATTAGATGTTGTATCTTTTAACTTACGTATCCAGCCATGCCTTTCCGTAAGCGTAAAACTAACCTGCAACAAAAAGAATTGTACATGTTGGTCAGTAATGTGACATTCATCGACTCTCCGCTCGTTAAATCATAAGTGTATGCATGCATATGTACATTTAAGTACCGTATCTGTATTATGTGTGTACCTTTGCATTATAAATGTACACCTGCAAAAATGGCATTCCTTATAGGAAACCAATCAATGTGAAACAGACTATATTTGTGCCTGTTCACGCAAAAAGGGAACTAACTGCAAAAAAAAAACTTAACATTCAGATCTATCTCAATTTTGGCGGTGATGTTCATTAGATCAACAATATAATCATCAGGAGCAGCGATCACGATTATTAATAGACTTCAGCCATATGGGAGACCTATCCATGCAAAAAAGTGATCCGGGTCATCCCCTAAAATCGTAGTTCTACCCCCATTTGTCGGATGATAAAGACATTTCAAATTAATTTTCGTAGTACCTACCGCAACTCTGATTAGAGGGCTACCGCGATATTTGGGGTAGAAACCTAATTTATTGGGGTATTACCACAATTGGATTACATTTTGCAATAAGGAACCACTATTTCTGGCTCAATTTAGAAACAACATATATGCCATTAATTTCCCTATGAAGATACCCGCTTTTATGGAAGAGTCAGAGATTCCTTATTGCAAAATGTAATCCAATTAATTGGAGATGTCCAAGCTGGGACTTTACCTCTACCTCTTTTTTCTCCGTGTTCTAATTCCAAACGCTGCTTTCATGCAATTATTTTTTTTCTTTACAAAATTCCCACAAAAAATAAGGAAACAAGACTACAAATCACCGGCGATTTTTTCGTTTTTGCTGCTGATCGAGTGTGTTCAATTTGTTGTAATTCATTCATGAGTGCATCTGTATGAGAGCCTCTTGGTATGACGCGGTCTCGTATTGCGGGTCTCCTTGAGAAGATGAGGGAGTGAACGAATAAAATGACCGAAGGTTAGCTTAGTGACGAGGTGAGCAACATAGATTCGAAGTGAATTCATTGATGCGGCGAGCTTGATCATGATAGGTAACTAATGCACGAAGATCGCGACTTCGGAAGACTTCCGCAGTCGAATACTCACCCACACCCGGCGGCGTATAAAAGCTTAATCCAGAACCCTCAAGAGGAAAAAGCACAAATGCGGCAAAAATTATTCTTATACCGTTCCATTCATTTTTCGCTTACGAATTGGGTTAGTGAGTATACAAGTTACATCAATGGTGAAAGTAGAAAAATCTCCTAGCGGATTGCTACTATGCGAATTTCTGCCCCGGTGCATTTCAAGGAAGGAAAAATCAACCAATTTTAATTCGTGTCATTTCTCTTGCCATTCACTATATACTCTCAATTATTTGCCAAATATTTTATGCTTCATTATACGCTTCATTATTTTGGTTAATTTGTTATGAAAATAAAGAAAGCTCTAGAACCCTCAAGAGGAAAAAACACAAACGCGACAAAAATTCCTCCACAGTTCCATTCATTTTTCGCTGATAAATTCGGTCAATGAATTTACAAGTTACATCAATGGTGAAAGTAGAAAACCCTGTCAGCGGACAATAACCATGCGAACTTCCGCTCTGGTGTTGCTCAAGAGAGGAAAAAGCATCCAATTTTAATTTGTGGCAATTCTCCTGCCTTTCACTATAAATTCAAATAATTTCGCTAAATATTTTATGCGCTTCTACTTCGGTTAATCCGTTTAAAGTTTAAAAGAGAATTGAAAAAAGAGGACTTTTTGGAAAATGTCATCATGTAGCAGGGCCGGATTAAGGGGGTGGCCACATGGGCCGCGGCCCATGGCGGTAAAATTAGGGGGCGGCAAATTTTGCAATTTTTTTAAATGCAGATATACAAAAAAATCGGATTCAGAATAAAATTACAAACAAGAAAAGGTGACAAAATTTCTCATTTCCTGAGAGTTCATTAATTTCTAATTTTGTCGTATTTCAGTGATACAAAAGACTGCGCACCTTTAATTAGTTGAGTTAAGAGAGAAACCAAACACGTAATTTGGCCTGGAGCGGCGCGACGCAAAGAGAAATGATGACGATGAGGACTTGAGATGAAAAGGAGAAGCCCTCGACGCGGCGGTCGGCATGTAACACGCATTAGCGCCTACGAGACTGCACGAATACTTCACGCATTGCGTCAAACACAGCACGGTCGGCGCGGCCGCGCGGCGTGGAACGCACAGTGCCTGCAAGACTACATGAATACTTCACGCATTGCGCCAAACACAGTGTGGTCAGCGCGGTACGGCGGTGGAAGTTAAAATCATTAAACCACATTTATGCTTGTTCTTTCTTAATTTTTTAGTTCATTTCTTACAAATGAAAGGCCTTGTCCCCACAGAGACAGGTTCACGGAACTGAACTTCCGCGCGAAGTTCCGTGAACTTTTGCTAGCAGTGTTGACAGGGCTTACGCAAAAAATGTGTCCAACAGGAGTGAACGCGTCTTATGCACCCTTCTCCCTCCGGCACGTTCACTTGATGGTTTTTATTGATGTTTCAAAATGAATGAGAAGAGGGCGGCAAAATACAGCGGCCCATGGGCGGCAAGTAGGTAAATCTGGCCATGTGATATAGAGTTTCTTAGTTAAAGTTCTAATTTAACAAAGGTCTCCTTCAACTTTTTCTCCTATCATGACTTGATTGTTTGTACAGGGGGCGTATGGTCATCCCTTGAATCTACTTGGCCAATGAAATTGATTTTTCACATTTTTGGAAAGTAATACCTCCCGATCATTTACGTAAGGACCAACACAGAGAAAAGGGTACACAGTATACCCTAATCAAATGAAGAGGAAGAAGACAACATTAGCTCAGTAAAATACAATTTATTCATTATTTTAATTTCAATCATCTTTATCATTCATATATGCCACCTGATCATAATTTTTACTAAAAACTATATTTTTTGGTAAGGTTCTCCTAGTTAAGATTTAAGAGCAAAAACTACCTGGAAATATAATTGATACCCTTAAATTGTCATTCCTTGTATTATTGCATGTATGCTATTGTATATACCACACAATAATGCCGTATGCATTTTCAAACGTTGCCAATTTCCAATAAAATTGTTATTTGCTATATTATATTGTTGTGTTATTGTTTTTGCGAAAAGTCATGAATACTTATTTTGCTAGAAAATCTTTGGAAACGCTAGAAATTTTTTTAAATGATCTAAAGATCTAAGAAAACTTAAGATTTTCCAAGAGAATCGTGTTTTATCGCAAAAAATAATTTCAAAAAATCTCAATTTTCACGTGACGTTTCCCTAAAACGAGCAATATCCGGCTGTGTATAACTAACGGTAACCTCTCCAAATCCAATCGGGTAGCAGCTCAAACCAGAGACGTTTCCAAGTGAAAATAAGCAAATCAAGGCAACCAATTTAAAAACGGAGAACTGGAAAACCGTAACTCGTTATCCCCCTCCCCTCGTCCCAATCAAGCGCGGAGCAAATTTACAGTTGCCGGCAGAAAAGTGTTATAGTCGTTTTCCCTCATTTTTCTAATTTTTATTAGATCTTGCGATGCTGTCTCGGCCCACACTTGCCGGATTGCCCGAGTCCACACCATTAGGGCCAGAGACAAGAGACCCTCCACTAATATCTTGGCCATGGTGGAAGCTTTTACTTTCGGGACTTCAGCATTCCACTGTTGACTTACCTGGTGATTAACCTTGGTTGATGTTCAACAACGTGTTGGCAGTTTCGTTTTGCAAACAAGCCGAAAATGGCCGACGTTTGGGAAAGTTGTTTGGCTCATGACGTCATCCGAAGCTCATCATCGACCATGTAGGTAAGTCAACAGCCGAAAATAGGGTGATGACTGTTGCTCCCTAATAATTGTCCATAAGGAATTGCTGAAACCCCGAAAGTAAAAGCTTCCACCTGTCGCTAGGAGGCCAGTGGAGAGTCTCTTGTCTCTGATTAGGGCGTGGAAAAATGAGGATTTTTCGTGAGTGTGGCAACGGGGCATAAAGCTGAGCTTCAATTAGCCGCCGGCCTACTTGATTAACTGGCTCCCAACGAGTCGTCGGTTATCGTTGCGGCCGTTGTCGATGCAACTCGGAAGTGAGCTCGACCGGATTTCCGGCGTTGCCCGCCAAATTCGAATCCGCGGAGCTCCGCCGTTCATCCAGCGCGGTTATGAAGCGGCGTGCAGCGATTAAAACTAATTGGTTCGTTCAACCTGATGAGCGGATGGATGATGCGAAAGAACCAGCTTGCGATAGAGATTCAGTCCAGGGATCGCCGTTGACATCTTGAGCTATACTCGGCGTCCGTAACCAGGAAGTTTATACGATAGAGCTCTTAAGAGTTGAGTTGACAAACGTTATGGAGCAGGTGACATTCATGGTGGACAAATATTAGTATCGTTAAAAATTGAAAAGTTAAATGGGTTTCACTGTTTAAACATTTGATTTTCCCCTTATTCTAACTTTCACATGAGAAGATTGGAGGACAAGGTGCATAACTGCAATTTTTGAAAAATTTGAGATACCCATTAATGATTTCCAGTAAAATCAGCACTGGAAAAAAACACATTGGATCTTTCTAGAGTCCAGACGCTTGAAAACATTGACAGGAAAAAATACTCTTGATTCAATCAGATTTAAGCTTAAATCAAAAGGAAATTCGCTCAAATTAAGAGGCTTGGTTCATGATTTAAGCAAAAATCCGATTGAATCAAGAGTATTTTTTCTTGTTGATGCTTTTAAGAGTCTGGACTCTAGATCCAACGTGTTTTTTTTCCAGTGAGTCTTACGTACCTATATTCTGTGAAAAATTCGCTCCCAAATTCCAATTTTTAAGCTTCAAAAGTCAGTTCGAACTTTCTTTACGCCGTAAGGATCCATGTAATTTCGAAACTTCGAACACGTGTTTCTCGAAATAGCAAAAACTGTATTGCATTTATGCGCCTTTTCCTCCAAGCTCCTCACATGTTGACAACTGCGCCAACCGGTCACTGTCAACGTCAACCGATGTAAATCCAAAACAAAGCTCCCTCCGAAAGAGATTTCGATGTATCCTATTGGCAGCAGTTTGGACATTGCAGTCATGCACATTTATGATTTTTGCTTTGACCTCTGCATCGAAGGGAATGCAAAACTGAATCGTCACAATTGGACTGCGTTCAACAGAAACGAACCAAGTCACATCAGCTGTTGCAAAATTAAACCGGGCAACGTAATTTTTAACAAGAGAACGTTTGTGTGGATTCCTTTGAAAATTTTCAGGAATTAGCTTCCCATCGCGCAGAAAATTCACTGAAATTTACATCAAACTCCGCACAGCCCGCATATTCAAATAAACAATTAAATTGCCCAATTAAATTTGGTAATCGTCAATGTGGCTTAGTTCCTCTCTGCTTAGCGCGGTCCAATTAGTGTTGACCAAAAAATACGAAGAAAAGTTTTATGTCTTCGGCCCCTCATAATTATTTTGTTTTCAAATTTGATATGTTTATAACCCAAATTACACTGACGGGTATTTAGCATTCGATCGTAAAAATTCGCCTAATTTCTGACGAAAAATGAAAAAAAAAGGAAAAAAAAAAAAAAATCCATGGAGTCAGCCTTCACAAACTTGACATCGCTGCTAGCTTAATGAGACTCAGGAACGTAAATTGAGTCATGCAACAGAGCCAGGACAACAGGTGGAATACGGCTGAGGAGCATGCGGTCCTGCACGCTGCATTCTATTCCACTGATAGACGCGACTCTTAGAAACTCGTGCTCAAATTGTAAAAACTATAAACATTGTAATTACAGACGGGCTTAATTTTTCCTTCCGAGCTCGGAGTTCGAAACAAAATTGATTTCGGTTCGTTGCGGTGTCATAAATGAAATCCGGGAATCGCTTCTACCGTTTTAATGATGTATCACGCTCCGGTGTTCGTGTTTTGTTGCAGTGACATCGGCGCGATCGTTTTTAGCCTTCGTTCTTATCGGTGAGCAGTTAATGTGTCTTCCTAGCCGCTCGACGCTGGTTTTCTACATTCTGTAAATACCGAAGCAAGCACCACTCTCTTAACTCTGTACTGTGGTAGAAGAGTACCTGTATACGGGAGAGTATTGCAATCTCAATCCATTTACTACGGAAAAAGTGTGCGGCTCTCTGATTGGTCGGCTATCATGGAGCCCCAAAGTTGGACCAATGTAAACAACCCCAGCTTCTCCGCTCCTAGTTTGGCCCAATCGAACAAACAAGATGGCGACAAAGTTCTAGACGTGATTTTGGATGTGATGAAAATTTTTCAAAATCTAATTTCTAAATTGAGTTCGGATCGAACTTTGATGGATATTTATGCCAAAAATTAACCATTGAGTATGTTATCATTCATTTCTCAGCCGATGACACGTGACCCTCTGGATCAGGTTTGTTTACATTGGTCCAACTTTGAAGCTCCACGATAGCCTAAAACTGATGAACCAACCAGAGAGCGGCACAGAGATGGCAATACTCTCCCATATTCAGGTACTCTACTCTGGCAGGACTCTTTTGAATATTCATTGAGAAGATTTTTCTCAGGAAATTACAGGAGTGCAGAACCCTCTAAATTTCAAGTTTTCACGCGTCCACTCGCTGGCTATTCACATTTTTCTGCTCGGCTTTGCACAATATTTCACTCCAGTTTCACTGGAGATACGTCAACCGTGGTCGGCAAATTAACGGGTGCACCACAATAACTCTGATTTCAATTCATGGATACAACTATTCGTGCTCAGTGGATATCAGTGTTGCATACACGAAAATTTGAAGGCGTTTTGGTTTTAACGGCTCCGATCCCTTGAAGGTGAGTCGTTACGCCGTAAAAGTTAGGTGACTTTTCTGCGTTACTGTATGATAAGAATACTGTTCTTTTGGAGCACTCCAAAAGGTTATGTACTGGCGTTTCATTCTTCGAGTCCATCTCGTTGCAACTTTATAGTTACAAGTGCGTTGCTCACTGATGCTGAAAACATGAGCCGCAGAAATGAAGTGCTAAACAAAAAGGTACTTCCATGCTTACACAGGAAAAAAAGGTTCCATAATATGGACCGAAGTTTTCGGGTTTACATAGAATAGACCCAACCATTCAATCTCTCAAACCGAATGTTCGGCTCACGTGATTGGACTTTTGGAGTGAATTGAACTTGGAGAAAAAGCTCGGTTATACAAACTGAACATTCTGTTATACGATTCAACAGTTCGGTTTTGCAAATCAAAAGATCGGTTTTGCAAATCAAAAGATCGGTATTGCAAATCCAAAACTGGGCCATGCAAAGCGCTTTGGTCAAGCGAATCGGAAGTGTGGTTTCAAAAATGGAATATTTTTAATGATAGGGCACATCGAACATCAGTTCGTATGATCGAATTTCCTCCGTGTCTCACGAGATCTGAATTCATTTTCTACGGTTGCAGTTATGGAGTCCTTTCATCCTCCAACAATAGCGGGAAGAGTTAGCCGCCGGATTTGCAGCTTGCGACTGCGACCTGCCACAACTTGGTTTGTTTCACTTCCATCTCGGGAGCGGACACGCTGCCGCGCTAAGGAAAAACGCCGCAAGAACATTCGCACATTGCCACATTTCCCCCGATAAAAAAATATTTTGGAAGAAAGTTATGCAAATTTTTCCTTGAAATTTTCAGGTATTTTGGATTGAATTGCGAACAAATTTTTCCGAAAGATTGGAAGAGAAATATTTACAACTTCACTGAAAAAAAGTGAAGTTGATGTAACATTCTGGATGTAAAAAAAGAGTGCGAGAACTTACAAAATGCTGAATTAACTGCTGCAGTGGTTACTTTAGCAATGTCAAGATGTAAAATTAACTGCCGAGGCGGGTAATTTAGCATTCTGTGACTTCTCGCACACTGTATTTAAATCCAGAATGTTAAATTAACCTCCCTTTCTTTTCGGTGTTTCCCAATACTGAAAAAAAAACCACATTGGATCTAGAGTTCAGACTCTTAAAAACATCGACAAGAAAAAGTACTTTTGATTCAATCAGAATCTAGCTTCAATCAAGAACCAAGACTCCTAATTTAAGCGGATTTCGTTTTGATTCAAGCAAAAATCCGATTGAATCAAGAGTATTTTTTCTTATCAATGTTTTCAAGAGTCTGGACTCTAGATCCAATGTGTTTTTTTTTCCAGTGAACGAATTTGGTTTTTATCAGAGGCAATTTGGCAACGCCTGAAGGTCGATACGGCGTTTTTCCTTAGCACGGAGCTTGACGCTTGGCCACTCGGAGCTTTTGAGCGGCGCGTCAAGCGACAGGCGCCCTGATCGCCGCTAACCTCTCCTCATCACTCACCGGGGCCCATCTCACCACTCACCACTCAACGGCCCCGGCCGCCGCTGCACTTTCCCATGACGCAGCGATCCCGTTACCGACTCCCCGAGTTCTACTTCACCTATTTCCTATTTGCATCTTTCATATCTAATTAATAACCGCACCGCTACTTTTTAATGAATGCACCTGCGATTTTTCCTATCCGGCAAAACTTCGAGAAAACAATGTGTGCTAATAGCTGATGGGCGCCAATTCTGGCTTTATGGACATTTCGCGCTCCTAACGGTTCATTATCTTTCACCGAGATATTAACAGCGTGGATTCAGAGCGACAGCTCTCCTCGCAGAGATCTTTGCTCTCTAGAGACTTCCACACCCGCACGCATCTAATCAGCCTACACGGAGAAAAAAACTTCGTGCATGGGACCCGATTGAAAAAAAATATCGGTGTTTTTACTAAGAAAAGGGTAAAATTACCAAGAATTCAGGGTTCTATTTGATACCAGTTTTTTCTTGGTAAAATTACCATTTATGGAATTGGTAATTTTACCGAGAAATCTCGGTAAAATTTTTGAACTTTCTCGGTAATTTTACTGGACCTTGGTAAAAACGCCAATATTTTTATCGACTGTGGTAGAATTACCGAGATAAAATGGCAAAGTTGCCGGGAATTGATTACCAATAAAAGTGGTATTCTTACCTGAAGAAAACAGTAAAAATGCCGGTTTTAGGTAAGCTTACCAATCTCTCTTGATAAAATTACCAATAATTGGTAAAAAAAAAGTGCGATAGTAAAGGTACCAACGGACCTTGGTAAAAACGCCGAGATTTTTTTTTCAGTGCGCAGTTGAGGTCATATTATGGATCTCTAAAGTTTTCTGATCACGCATCCGAAAACTTGAAGTCGAGCTGCCGAAGTCCGGGTCAGACATCGAGGCACTTCGGTATGCACCGGAGTACTTCATATGTGTGACCCGAGCCCTTCGGTAAGTATCGAAGTACTTCAGAATGTCTCGCCCGAACTTCGGCAGCTGGACCTCAAGTTTTTAGATACGTGATCCAAAAACTTCAGAGATCCATATGACCTCAACTTCGGGTCTCACGCACGAAGTTTTCTTCTCCGTGCCCAAATAGGTAATTTGCTGGGTTGATGCATCCAGGTCAATCACTACCTCGGAAAACTTGAAATCTCTTGGTTTCAGATAATTTGTTTCCATCATTTTCTTCAACTGCGGGTTGTATTTAATTAAATTTCAAGGAAGGATTTTTTTTTTGTTTTTTGATGTTTCTAAACCATGAGGGTTTGTAAGAATGAGATTGCCCATATCCTGCATCCGTCAAAGTCTGAAATACATGTCATAACGAGGCTCGAAAGAAAGCGAGACAAAGAGGAAAAAAAAAGGAAAATCGATATTTTCTTCGTTCGATAAATATGTGGGGAGGAAATTCGACTTTTTTATTGGCGAAAAGCTAAACATCATAAGAAAGGAATTTACTTGTTAAGTTTTAATTGATACCTCATTTTCAGGTACCTATACATAGTTTTTTAATCATCCCCCCCTGACGAGTGGCTAAATTTTCATTAGATTTCTATAAAAAATAGTGCTAATCAGAACTGAATGATGTGTAAGGATCACTGGGGGGAAAAAAAACACTTTGGATCTAGAGTCAAGACTCTTAAAAACATCGAAAAGAAAAAAATACTCTTGATTCAATCAGATTTAAGCTTACATCAAGAACCAAGCCTCTTAATTTGAGCGGATTTCCTTTTGATTTAAGCTTAAATCTGATTAAATCAAGAGTATTTTTTCTTGTCAGTGTTTTCAAGAGTCTGGACTCTAGATTCAATGTGTTTTTTTTCCAAGTGATTCGTTTCAAAGTGGCAAGTGAGTTTATTTGATAAACTATGAGATAAAACACAGAGTGAAAATTGTTTCCAACGATGGAAACCCGGAAAAATTGCATACAAAAATTAAGAGTTTCTCGTTATCAAGGTCACTTGTACCGCGTGATCTTATGCGAAAACGATTTTTTCAGATTCCATCATTGATGCGATTCGAATCGATCGTCAACTTGTCAAATTAAATCAGCGACGGCGTAAGAAATATTATCTCGATAGAAAAAAAACGTTGCGAGTCTGGACGAGTGGTGGACATTTATCACAAGCAGACCTTGAGGATTTCTCTTCCTAGGAATTATCCTCATTGCAAAAGGGGGTACAGGGAGAGTGATGGTATGGACGGCCGTCCAGACGCTGAGACGAAGAGTCAAGTATTCAAGTTAATTATAGAGCAGGGTTTTCCACTCTTCACTTTCCTGTTTTTTTGCGAGGCCTTGATTCGTGACGAGAAGAAGAGATGCTGCACAGATTTTTGAGGAAGAATCCGTCGTGGCCGGATGGAAGGTTTCGGCGTCTATCGGTAAAAGTATCCGCTCAAGTTTGACGCTTCTG
>NW_017547112.1:6089650-6103012 GCF_001854935.1 Bemisia tabaci | reverse complement strand
GGCCCATCTGGGATGTTTCCAAACGATGATTATACTGTTTGATCTAGGTGTTGATCGTGTCGAAAGTGGAGTGTTCGAACTCGATTTTGTAGTTTCACATGCAACACCAATTTAAACTTTTCTTTTTTGTTTTTTTTGTTTTTTTTGTTAAAAAGCTCCACATATTTTTTAAACCTATATTCCGCTTTCATGCGATCATAAAAATGTCGCTCAACAATCTGCATTGGTCCTCGCGTTTTTCTCCCGTAAAATTAGTTACTTCAGTTAACGGAACTGTGATTCATCGTTAATATAAAAATAAAAAATATAAGACTCTCGTTGCAAGTCGGAGCTCACAGTCACATTTCAAATCGCCGGTCAGTTGAACTTTTAAATTTCACAATATTGCCGGTGATTCTTTTCAGCGTTGAATACTTTTTCCAAGTATTGTGACAACATACATTATCATTCATTTTGAATTCAGTGAGCGAATATTCCCTCAGACGAAAAAGGGGTGACATTTTAGAAAATCCCTTAAATTACATAAGCACAGCTTAAGTTGATGCGACTCGGATTACAGAATACGTTTCAGCAATACTGCCTTGCCAAGAAAAAAACGCCGTTTGAAAGTTCAGACATTGTCAGATTTCTTCAAAGGAATTACGAATTTTCTAAATAGAAATTTGAAACGATTTTTCCTTGGATTTTTCCAAGAATATTCTGTGCAATCAAGCCGGTTGAACCTGAAAATTTTAAGAAAAAAATGTTCATTACTTTCATTAAAATTGAATATTTTACTGAAGGAAGGTTGACAACATTCGAACATTCATACAGCGTCCTCTCTCAGCCTGGTAAAGTAGCGAATGCGCATCCTTCGTTGAACACGAAACAAACTCGCTTCGAACACGAATGACGTTTAGTAGTTGCTGATCTTCTACCAGCGGATTCACAAATGAAGTTGTTCTTTCGTGGCCGACTGTCGAACAGGATTACGAGACCACGCCCAACAACTTCGCATCGGTAATCCGAACCGGTGATTTCTGAAACGACCCAAGCGACAGTCCTCTCGACCAGCAGAAGCCAAGACTCCTGCGGCTCACGCGGTTCCGGTGGCGATCTGGTGGGTCGCTTTGAGTGCTGCCGTACTAAGGCAAAACGCCGTATCAACACTCGAGAGTTGCCAAATTTCCTCTGATAAAGTATTTATTTTTAAGGGAATTCATGGATATTTTTCTTTTAAATTTTCACACGGAGAAAAAAACTTCGTGCTTGGGACCCAAAGTTCAGGTCATATGGATCTCTGAAGCTCTTCGGATTGAGCATCCAAACACTTAAGGTCCAGCTGCTGAGGATCACACATCTGAAACTTCAGTTCTTACATCTGAAGTACTTCGGTTTTCACATCCGAAAAACTTCGGCTCTCACATCCGAAAAACTTCGGCTCTCACTTCTGAAGTACTTCAGATGTAAGAATTGAAGTTTCAGATGTGTGATCCAAACCTCGACAGCTAGACCTAAAGTGTTCAGATGCTGAATCTGAAAACTTCAGAGATCCATATGACCTAAACTTCGGGTCCCACGCACGAGGTTTTTTTCTCCGTGCATGAACTTTAGGTGAGACTGCGAACAAGATTATCTGAAAAATTGGAAGTAAGATAACAAATAAAGTAACAAGTAAGTACAAATTTGCCCGAAATTTCGTGATTTATCAAAGGAAGTTTGGCAACGCCTGAAGGTTCATACGGCGTTTTTGCTCAGCGTGGCAGAGTGGGTCTGTGGAAGCCTCATGGCTCATTTTCCTCGTGGTTTAATTAGTAAGCGTTATAGGTGTCCGGACCGTTTGAGGCTCGCAGAAGCGGTCAGTCGCCCGCTTTGTACCATATTTGGCGGTGGCGCTGTGATGCAATTTAATTACTGGACCGGATTGCAGAATCGGCATCGGAAGGCGCAGGAGTGGTCCGGTTCGGTCCGGTCGGCGGCCGGCGTCGTGGTCGCCATATGTCGGCTCTGTTTGTTTATCGGCTTGCCCAAAAGCTCCCGCCCTCCCCCGCCTCTTCCTCATCGCTGTTGCCAATATAATGACTCTGATTTGCAGGTTACAGAGTAGGTCTGTTGCAAACTTTTGCCAGAGCGAAAAAAAGAGTCGGACTTCTTGCCATAGTGGCCTTTTCTGAATGTTTAGATCAAGTGGACTGTCCGCTTTGTAGCAAGGAGCTACTCTCTCTGGCTCATCCACAAAAGCACCTTTCTGCGTGAGGAAATTGATGGCACATGCGTGATTTCTAAAATGAATCAGAAACAGTGGTTCTTTATTGCAAAATGTAGTTCTAGTCATTTTCGAAAGGCCTCCAAATCCCTCAATCCCTCGTTACTTCATAGAACCCTCAATAATTCCTCAATTTTTTTTTTCTTTCTTTCTCATAGCTCGACTGCAAGTTATCACTATAGGATAAAAAACCTAAAATATCTTAAAAAAAGGAGTTGAACCAAGTTTAACATCGCACCAAATCGCATTTTAGAAAACATGAGTTAACAGTCCTTTTGAATTCAACTAGAAGTAAATTTTCTTCCTTCAAAAACTCACAGTCGATAAAAATAATTTAACCATGAACATAGTTTTTTAGACTTTGTCTGTAATATTGCATTTAAGCTCCAAAGCGTTAAACTTCTTTTCTCGGCTCAGAATTGATGCCACTTGGTTTGTTTCTCTTAAACTTGGTTCACTTGCTCCATTGCAAAAAATTACTAAAAATTGCACGACGACTGCATCTGGATGGTCTAAAATTCATTCTCACAACTTCACTATCCCCGTTAAAAATTGCACTTGTTTAGGCTATCGTAACCAATCATCTAAGACATTTTATTCCCTTCATAGCTAATTTTGAAGCTGAGGAAAGTCACGAATGAGCCCTGCTTTCATCTTTAGATTTTAGACTTAATATTCTTGAAACCGTAACGTCATCAGCGCCGAATTCGTATTTCATATAATTTCTTTTTTTCTGTCCTCTTTTTCTCTCAATTTGTTTCGACCAATGAAAGATCTACGAGTACGATTCCCGGTGTCAGGATTAATATTATAGAGAAGTAGAGTTGATGAGAGGTTCAATTAATGGCAGTCGGAGTTCCTGTCACAGATTAGTCAGCATGATATGTAACATGAAGTGGTAGAACTAGCTCCCTTCGAGAGTAATATAGTAGAGAAAGCTTTGTCTTTGGCCTATTTCAGCGAAGAAACGAGCGATGCTCTGAAGGAAATGTATGTGCGGTCGCAGTTCAGAGTAACTTCTCCAACATCTGAATACGTAGTATAAAGAGGGCTTATGGAGAGTGGGCTAGTAACTTGCATTTTTCTTAATGAAAAACGCAAAAAATTGCGATTTTCTCCCCCCCCCCCAAATTTATCGCTTTTTCTGACGCACTCTATTCTGGCTGGCCTAATACATTGTATCAGAACATAGATACATGTTTAAAACGCGAAATTTACGGTACTTTTGTCTTGCCACAACACTTTCTGCTCGTCCGACAGTCGGAAAACAAGTTTTTAACGACTTCAGGACCAAAAATGAGATCCGTTCACGTTTTTCAAGGACGGCGGTCCTAGCGGTAATAATTAAAAGTAGTTAAGTTCAGATTCGGATTCAGTTCAGCACTTATAAATACGCAAGGAAAATATACCAGAAGTTCTTCCAGAAGTTGCAAGGTCCAATCCCGATTTGACTGGACTGCAAGTCAAAACGCCTGCTCGAAAAGAGGAAAAAAGTTTTGAGAATTAATCTCCATGAATAGTGTCAAAAATTTACTTGATCCGGGGGGAAAAATAGAAAAACGGAAATGTCCACTTTTTTCTCTTCTATGCTTTGTTTTTCCAATTTTATAAGCACCTTTGTGTGTTTACAATAGTACTCATTGAAACTGCTTTCCCTAGAATACATTTGATGCTTAAGACGGTATCGATTTGTTTCAACACCAATATTTGGCTACATAATGAGGTTCATTGCGGTACCATTGGGTTTGGTCAGCCTTACGTATATAATACGTAATCGTTTAATCAAAATGTTTGAGACTTTTACTGCTGTTCAGTGCGAGGAAGAAAATTCAAAAATGTATTCAAGAATATATAAAGACGGTTAATTTACGTATATCATAATAATACATGAGTGGAGCCTTGCAGTGTCACAATCGGAGTAGTGCATTTTTCGACTTTAGCTGCAGTACCGCATTTCTGAATAATTGCAATAAGCAATGGACGTTTCCTTACGAGGCCGGATTAAGCTCATGACCAGCCTCAATGCGTACCTATTTTTTATCCTGGAAATTTTACAACGCACGACGGCCAAAATCTGAGCTCAGATTCGAATTCCTTGTTAAAAATCAGCGGTGAACCATGCATGAAACGTCTAAATCGCATGAGGGGAAGGGTATGCACTGGTTCCTCTACATTATTGCCATGGGTGGTCACTGGGTCAGGAGGGAGCATGCTACATTATGCGTTTTTCTATATATTAGGTTACGCCTAATACGAAATTATTCAATCAAAATATATTTTCGAGATTTTCTATTGATATTTAGTATGGGTGGAAAAAATTCAGATAAAAAATCAAAGAAAACTGTCTCTTAATTTAAGTTTAAAAATGAAATATAAGTGGAGACTTGTAACGTCCCAATCAGAGTAGGTAACGCATTACCCGATTTAAGCAACGATACTGCAATTCTAAATAACGGAAATGGACAACGGAGTTTTCGTACGAGGCCAGGTTAACTTATGACCGTTCTTAATGTGTATTTCTTATCTTGGAAATATTAAATCGCGTGACAGCTAAAATCTGAGCTCAGATTCGGATTCCTCGTTGAAAATCAGTGGCAAACCATGTATGAAACGTCTGAATCGCATGAGGGGAAGGGTATGCACCGGTTCCTCTACATCGCCGTGGGTGGTCACTGGGTCAGGAGTGGTGGGAACCGATAAGAGACATCAGTTCTCGGAAACGAAATCAAATTCTCTCGGTGGTGGCGCTTCCGCAAATTCCTGAGCGATTGCGGCGCGGCACAAAAGATTTGAGGGAGCACCAGACAGAGTGGCGACAGGTGACGCGCGTCGGGCCTTCGATGCAATGTGTGGGAGGGGAGAGAGCGCTCGGCGCGACTTATAGTTCACCGCTGCGCCACTAGATAGCGTTGATCGTCTGATAGTGAGCGCAAGTGAATATTGTTTAATATTTTCTGTTCGATAATAAATGAAGTTTAGCCTACAGTTTATTGTATTTAACTTCTGAAATGTCTTCTCATGCTTCGTGCATTGATGACTCTTAATTGCCGGCGGGTTAAAAGCAAAGATTGAATTAGCTAAAAGTTAAGTTTCAAATTACAAATTATCAGCGCTGGCAAATCGCAGGGGGTCGCAAGCAATTGATTTCATTAGGTCCAGTTACACGATCGAATTGAGCCAGCAAATTGGTCCTCTCATTGGTCGCATCCTCACCTTAGGTCTTTTTCCACCAATCAGAGCTTCAGTTTGATGGCTAAATTTGATCGTGTAACTGAACCTTAAAGCCAATCGTCGTCGGGAGCCCCAGTTACGCAAGTCTGTTAATTCTTACCATTGAGGTAGCTTTGCAGACTATTTACCCTCTATTGCATGAATTAATTTTGGATCACGGATTTTGAAATAAAACAAATTTTCGGAAAGATTTCTGAAAAAAAAAAGAGTCCCAAATTTTTATTTAGGGGGGCGGGAGGGCACCCATCGATGACGTAAGTAAAAAAAAATTATGAAGGGGGGGTCTTCGGTAAATAACGTCTTTACCGCGGAGGGGAGTCCATCGGTAAACAAATTCCAGTATGTAAGAAATAAACGCATCCTTTGGAGAACTTTTTCATTCATGATGGAAGTCCAGAGCTCCTGGACTCCCGGCTTCCTTGGTTACCCAAGGAAGTGCACTTGATCGATGAAATTGTTCTGGACCAAACCGTATTCAAGAGCTAGTGAATATGCCATGCTATGGATGCCGGTATTGACTACGTGCATGTTGCTTCCCAGTTGCTGTGGAATTAGAGCGATTGGCAACCAAGGGATTTTGAGGTGTGACGTTATAACGAGCTGAACAAAATAATAATTCTGTGAGGTGATCTCGATCATCAATCGCCAATCATCGATCGGCCGATTGGCAATCCAATAGCCCACTTCGCCACCCCGACCGAGGCGCAGGTGACTTAAATAGGACCCAAAAATCGGTCACATTATTGGACGTTGTCCAAATGAGGACTGTATTCATGATGCAAGATATCACGCTCATATCATGGGCACCTAATCAGAAGCAGACGTTATTCAGCTGGCAAACATTTTTGGCATTGATTGATGAATAAATCATGGCATAGACATGGAAGCACTAAAATTGTATGTCCGTTAAACTATTACCATTCAGCGTTTTTTGGGGGTTATTGGTTAGAAGCTGCAGGAGAGCTGCATTCAGAGTCTAAATCTTGATTTCAGTATCTTTTATTCTTTAAAATGAAATTAATCTATACTCTCGCGAATTTTATTAAAGAGAAGAAAACAAGTTAATTTTAAGCTAGACAAATTCTCAAAGAAATATATTTGTATAAACAGAAGATTTCAAGAAGCGTTAAATTTTATGTTGGTCAAAAGAGCTCCTCTTAAAAGTTTAAAAATATCTTGGTCTGACGTACAAGCTCGAATTTGAGCACTCATAATTGAACTACAACTCTTAAGTATCTCTATCACCGTGCGAGAAATCAAGTGAGAATGTGTGTTATCTCTATCACCGTGCGAGAAATCAAGTGAGAATGTGTGTTCATGTATTCTATACAGGGCCGGATTAAGGGGGTGGCCACACGGGCCGCGGCCAATGGCGGCAAATCTAGGAGGCGGCAAATTTTGCAATTGTTTTAAATGTAGGTATAAATAAAAATTGGATTTAGAAAAAAATTACAAACAAAATCTCTCATTTCCTGAGAGTATAGTTATTTCTAATTTTGTCATCTTCCGATGATACAAGAGACAACACCTTTAATTAAGTAATCGAGTTAAGAGAGAGACCAAACACGCAATTTGGCCAGGAACGGCGCGACTGAGAGAGAAATGATGACGAGGACTTGAGATGAAAAGGAGAAGCCCTCGGTGCGGCGGTCGGCATGTATAACACATATTAGCGCCTACAAGACTGCACGAACACTTCACACATTGCATCAAACACAGTGCGGTCACTGCGGTCAGCGTGAAACGCATAGCGCCTACAAGACTGCGTGAATACTTCACGCATTGCGTTAAACACAGTGCGTTCAGCAGCGGTCGTCCGCGTAAATCTCATAGCGGCTACAGAACTGTCGGAATACTTCACGCATTGCTCCAAACACGGTGCGGTCTGCGCGGCGCGGCGACGGAAGTAAAATCATTAAACCACATTTATGTTTGTTCTTTCATAATTTTTTCGTTCATTTCTTATGAATAGAAGGCCTTGTCCGCGCAGAGATGGGTTTACGAAACTTAACGTTCGCACAAAGTTCGGTGAATTTTTGCTAGTAGTGTTGACAGGGCTTTCCCAAAAAATGTTTCCAACACGAGTAAACGCGTCTTATGCACCCCACCCCCGCTGGCACGTTCACTTGATGGTTTTTATTGATGCTTCAAAACGAATGAGAAGGGGGCGGCAAAATACAGGCGGCCCATGGGCGGCAAGTAGGTGAATCCGGCCCTGATTCTATCCAAAAAAAAAATCTGAGCAGAGATTGCTGCAGATATTACATTTTCGCAAAGGAATTGCGGTTTTCTGTAAATTTTCCTCAACTCTTAGTCCGCATTCCCTAAGAAGGTAAAAAATGATTTTGATCATTTGATTCGTTTTAGTGAACAGCAAAAACAATGAAAATGTCAAACCGCTGATATAAGTGCAAATAGATTTCTCTGAAAAATAAGAAGAAATATATTCCAAAATTTCCCCCAAAATTCATGTTTCATCAAGCGAAATTTTACATGGTTTGATGGCTCGTACAGCTCGTTCAGCGTTCCTCAGCACGACATTGATAACGATATTTTTCTGCCCTAAAAGTTCACCTTCAACTCACATTTTCAGATACCTAAGGTATAATTTCTACTAACTGTGTGCTAAGCCTTCTTTCGACGGTGCGTTGCGTCGCCACCGGGCCGTCCGCTTTATTTGTGTTCCGTGCATTGCTCCTGCACCGATTCTTTTCGATCCGGAATTATGACATGCTAAGCAGAAACCACGCAACTATACAGCGCTCCCAGTGGACTTTGGCGATTTTTGCATGAAGTTGCTGAGTTGTGTCTGTTGCCATCGGGCTCTGATCAGCGCGCCGAACTATCGCTCCGGTTATGAAATTGCTCTCACAATCAGTTAAAACCGAACCGATGATCTTTCTGTCTCCCGGGCTTACTGCGCCACCTCCTGATCGCAGCCCGCCTTTTGTCGCTTCGCTTTTTGCTAAGTCACAAGATCCGTTACTCCCGCATCCTTGTTCATGGGTCGGGCGATGGTCTTTAAACGATCCAAGCGAGTGGGGAACCCAACGACAATATTAATATTCGTTTAGAGCAAAAGCATATTTTGCATTTTATGTGATCAGTGAACTTAAAAATCAGGTCACATTAAAAGGCGTCAACTTTTTTTTCACGTGATCAAAAAATTGGCATCTAATTGTTCAAATTTGTTCAGCACTTTGAGCACCTGCTAAATTTTAACCGGGGGTTGAAATGTTCAATATCAAATTGTCCCATCGGAGTCGAAAATTTCATTAAGACCTTACATTTAACCACGCAATGCCTGAAAAGCCTTCGAAAACGGAATTTCAAGTTTTATTATACAACGTACGCTGGAAAAAAAACACATTGGATCTAGAGTCCAGACTATTGAAAACATTGACAAGAAAAAAATACTCTTGATTCAATCGGATTTTTGCTTGAATCAAAACGAAATCCGCTTAAATTAAGAGGCTTGGTTCTTGATTTAAGCTAGATTCTGATTGAATCAAGAGTACTTTTTCTTGTCGATGTTTTTAAGAGTCTGGACTCCAGATCCAATGTGTTTTTTTTTTCCAGTGTACATAAAAGAAGGCTGCTTTTCCATAGCGCGCTCTAGCGTTCTGCCACGCCTAACCGCCACAGCCGCCATCCATAGCCCTACAGAAAATGTTCACTCTTTCAATTCTCGTGAAACCCCTGTGACACCCTTTCACCGGGTGTCCCCTGTCCCATTCGCCTGGCTAGTCCTAGAAATATTTTTAGAAGGAGTACACATTTTTCAAGAGGTGATAGAACCTGACCTAACCGCATCCAACAAGAACAACAGGTCGGGGCCGACATCAGCGTAGCAGGAGCGAGCGCCGCGCCTCAAACAGAAGCTCCGCTCCACTCACCAAACACCGGAGATTATTAAAGCTGCCGGCTGCTGCGGCTCAGACTCCGAGAGCACAATATACGGTTATTGTAAACACTCGTAGAATACAGATTACCAGAGGACAGAGCAGGAGACAGCCCGAAGAGGCCGAAGAACAAGGAAAGTGTGCCGGCTCATTAAGAACTCGCACTTTCTACGCCGAACAGCCGCAACCGCTATCATCCATTATCATATTTTGTCTCGGCGTATCACTCCGATCCCGGCTTGTGCTTTATCCCTGATTATTGATGCACGCCGAGAGAGTGCACCCTTCCCAGAATGCACTTCCAGTTGACGGACGGCGGCAGGTGTTGACGTCACGGTTGTCGCCCGTGCATTTTCGATATGATTGATTATGCCGTCGGGTAGGTGTGCAAGAGAGATCACACGCTGTTTTTTCCCCGGGACATGAAGCTTGACAGGGGGTCTAGCTTCTAACGGTGCGGTAGATCTGATCAAACCGGCCGGCGGCCTCGGTCGGGATGATATGTCACGGTGTTATATAATTTTGCAAGTATATTTTCGTTTAAGCGACTTGTGAAAAAAATATCCGGTAATGGAGATGTTGCATGTGTGAGGGATTTCCGATTTGACCATTGATTCCTATGTAAAAGTTCGCGAGAAACACGATGGTGATACTGGTTTGCTCTGAAAGCAACTCCCAAGCTCAAAAAAAGCTCTCAAGTTGAGGCCAAAATGGAGGGGATGTCCCACGCTATCCTGAAAGTCCACCTCTACATCAAGACAAACTCTCCATGCATAGATAGGGAGCAAATACATTAGCAGGGTTGCCACTTTATTTGGGGACTCCAAAACTGAAAACACGGTGACCCTGCTAATTATTTGCTCCCTATCTTTGCATGGAGAGTTTGTTTTGATGTAGAGGTGGACTCTCAGGGTAGGGTGGGATATCCCCTATATTTTGGCCTCACTTCGAGAGCTTTTTTTGAGCTTGGGAGATGATTTCAGAGAAAACCAGTGGTACCATCGTGTTTCTCGCAAACTTTTACATAAGAATCAATGGTCATACTGCAACTCCCTCACACATGCAACATCTCCATTCGGTCAGTTTTTGACTTTGCTTACGAACTTACTTATGTACTAAGTTTCGTTTGTGTTTTGACTTTGAATTTGGAAAAAGGAAATCAGCTAGATCTGTTAATTCAGTGATTACAAGACGCTTTGTTGTTAATGTGAGAATGCCACTTAAATCAAGTAAAGGTGACCAAAAGTACTGCAAGCAACCATTACTGCTCCTAAGCCGCTCAAATTGCCTACTCACATTGTGAAGGCGAACTGATGGGAATCGCGGGATACTGCCACTCACAGTTTTGTATTCAATGTGTAACTCCCATTAAAACTAAAAACACGTGATTTAACTTGCCACATTTAACTGTTGCTTGGCAAAAATTTCAAATAGGGGATTTTTCAGGGTGAAAAAAGTAAAGAAATCAAGTTTATCATTTCCGCTGGAAGTTGCGTTTTCTCAATTCTGGACGATCTATGAGATCTAAATCGTATATAGTCCCAACGTTTTAGGATTTTTCTTTCTTTTTACATAGTTTTCCCATTCAAATTTCAGCTATTTGTGACGGTTGTGAGTTTTAAAACAAAAACGCAGCACGTGCCGCCATCTATGGACACGAACTAATGAGCACAAGATATCCGGGAACCAACCAGGAATCCATGACCCTTCCATCGAAAAAAAAAAACTATCTCCAGGCTCCAAACAGAGGCCAATCGATCTGGGATATTGGGCACACAGACAATAAAGCATAGAGAATTCAAGAAGCGAATCAGGAAGAAGGCGTATTAAGCCCCTCTTTCTCAAATCTCCCCGGTTGGCCTTGCGGAGAATCCGGCCCCCGATTGGCATATCATCCGGGGCTGAATCATCTTCAGTAGCACCATTAATGGTGAAGTAAAATAATATTTGGAAAAAAGTCTCATCGTGCTAGACCACACTTTTGGCATTTCCCATGTTTACACAGTTGGCGATCATATAGTCATTCGTTCGTAGTTTGGTGAGTCCAGCGTGGGTTTCGTGATAATGCTAAGTCGCATCGACACAAAAAGCGCGCCAAGAATCAATATAGTTCGATTATGATCGTGGAGGTTCGAACGCGCAACCCACTCTCATTCATATTCTGCGCGGCGTTGTCCATGTTGCCATAATGAATAAAATTCACAATTTTCCCCGTCTAAATGGATGAGTATAGTGTGGACTATTTCAGCAGAAGTGACAACGGAGATAGTGATGTGCTCTAAGGTCACGCGTGGCATTCGGTCAATGAATTCAACATCTTTGCACAATTTTGCTATTTGCCAGATGACGATTTTTGTATTGGTGCCGCTCAAAATGCGGACCTGTTAAGGAATTTTGAGGCTCTTTTTTTGAAAGAACAAACTTAGTTTTTGGTGGGTCAGTAATCTCGTTTGTGAATAATTGTAGTTTCTGTACCTCTGCCGTAGTCTTTAAAGGAATCTGTAATGAGTTTAAAACTGTTGAAATTGAAACAGTCAAAAACTTGGAATCAATTAAAAGAAAAATAATGATCAGGAATTAATGATTTTAAAATTACTTTTGATGAGATGAAGCTAATGGATGAAAAATCTTCGAACCGAGAGACGTATTCCGATTGCATGGTGTTTTTACTTCATTTTTTTTAAAGAATTGTGCAAGGAGCAGCTGAACATAGTTATGCTTTAACTTAAGTCTCAGTCAAACCGCCAAGTATACTAATGTGTTTGAATTGACAGTGTTATCGGTAAAATCGCCAAAATGAGGTAAATGCATATGTATCTCACTCATCCGACTTAGTATTGACGTTATGTAACTGGAAGTGTATTTTCAATAAGTCAAATGAAGACATAGCTCATCAATCATGAATAAGTATCGGGAGTCGGCGCTCGGCATGACAATTTAGATCATTTATCTCAAGTAGATAAATATGGGAGAGGCTCCTTTAAAAATTAATTTAGAAATATTACGTGAGTTAGTTACATTTGGAGTAGACTTTTGCCATGGGATCAGAAGGTTTCTTAAGAAACTAGCTCAGCGTTCGTGAAACAATGCGATGGTCTGACCTTATAAAGCTGCATTGCCGATTTTAATGGATATTAACATTTTCTATCTTGACTCAATACTCACCTGAATAACTGGCACTGACGACCAGGACGGATCAAGATGGAGCCAGATGCTTGACATTTCTCCACCGTTCGAATAGTCTCAACTCACCAAGGTGAAAGATAAAATAGTTTTGTTGAAGTTTTAGTATAAATAAAGGAGTGGCTATATCAAGTGCACTTTTTTGCAACTGGGGTTTTATTGCTGCTATTGGTTGATTCTACACTCCTTCAAAAATCTTCCGTTTGCGTGGGTATACAATAAATCGATGCGTCTATTTACTTCCAGCCGAACCAACAGATATCTCGAGCACTTCCCACTTCCAAGACGTGAGTCAGAGAACGGACGTGAATCCATACGGTCTTTGAAATTTAAATGAGTCAACTCGACAGATCATCACTAGAATTTGCAAACCGCGAGTCCTCCTGATGTCAGAATGGAAATATTCTCGTAATAGCTACTGGGTTATTCGCAAACTTTATTCACTGAAAAAAAAAGTAGTTAGCGTTGAGAACTAATTTGGTTGGTTCTCGCCAAGTAGAATCAAAATTAGGCTTCAGAACTAATTTATTGTACTGAAGCACCAATCAATTCGCTTCATACGCTGACTTGACTTTACTAGAACGCGAACCAGAATTGGAAAACAGCACTAGCTGTAAAATTAGCGCTGTGGTAAGACAAATTCACCTTCGGGTCAAACTAATTCGCCCTCAACACTAACTGCCACATTGTCCGTTACATTTATTTAGTTTCGAAAAAGTGGCGTCGGTACAACAGCCTCAATCGCGTCAGCTCGTGAAAATAAATTAAAATGTGAAATTTCGGGCTCGTTTGACAATGTAA
>NW_017547112.1:6010743-6089640 GCF_001854935.1 Bemisia tabaci | reverse complement strand
GGTCATCCAAAAGTTACCTACCACCCCTGTAGCTGTTGGATAACTCTGTATTCTGCAAATAGATAAAGTTCAAAATTAAAACAATTCTCAGAGCTATATATTGCACCGTACTACCGTGCTAAGGAAAAATGCCGTATGAACCACCAGGCGTTGCCAAATTTCCTTTGATAAAACACAAATTTCCTGGTAAACTTGTGAATATATTTTCCTTCCAATTTTTCAGATAATTTTGCTCGCAATGTCACCTAAAGTCCCTGAAAATTTCATAGAAAGATATACCTTCCTCATACCTCCCCTACCTCCTCCTTTCCTTTTCATACTTTTCCTAAAAAATGAACATTTTATTGATGGAAATTTGGCAACTCGCGAATGTTCATACGGCGTTCTTCCTTAGCACGGCAGCGTATCTTCGTACCGTTTTGCGAGTCACGTCTTTAGATTTATATCGGAGGGTCATTTTCGGAATAGTCTCCAAGGAATATGCTCTGAACATTCCTCAGACAATATTCTAGGGATCCTCTCTCAAGGACGTTTTCATATCACAACTTGAGAGTCTCCATAGAATAATTGGACGTATTTCTACCAATTAACAGACCTATGTGCGGGTGAGAAATATGGGGTGTGCTCGTCGAAGCTGCATAAAAAGCAATGTAAAAGTAGGGGTGATTCCTTTTGAAGAATTGGAAAAGCGGGATATTACATTCTATCAAACAGACCTCTGTGCCAACTGAATGCGAGATTCATGAGCCGCGGGCATGGCAAGAGAGCGTTTTGGATAGGGCTCATGAGTTAAAGCGCCCCGACGACGATCCCCCCGTCGCGCGACCGCTTTTTCATTGCCTCTGACGTCACTGGCGCTTTATTATTCTCATTCACTCTTACGGCCAGAGAACTAACGAGCACACCCCATATTTCTCACCTCCACATAGGTCTGTTTGGTAGAAATACGTCCAATTTTGGACAGTGGCGTGGTGTGAATGATCGATTATCGATATTTTCTCCATTGAATCCGTGGTAAAGAATCGATTATTAAGGTGTTCGCTGCGCACACTCTGTTAATCGATCCTTTTCCATAGGTTTAAATGACAGATCATTCGATTTCTCGCAAAGCATGCCACGCCTTTGATTTTGGAGTAATCACTCCAAAATTCCTTTCAAAGAAGATTTCCAGGCATTTCAAGTTATGACAAAGATGAGTGTTTCTCCGGACAAAAAATAAATTATGACAGGAATTCTGCAGCATCGCAAACAAAAATGCGCGTTTTTGCGATTTTACCGCAGTGATATAATTTGCAGATCGAGTGTGAGTTGTGCAAATTTTGATACTCCGATCGATGAGCAGGATTCTCGGTTTTCAGGACACTCGTTTCTCACTGCTGAGCTGATTTGACCCACATTCCATTTTCAAAATCCCAGTCACTATGTTATTTTTCGCGAAATTTTAATGACGCAACGAAAAACATGCTTACACGTGGGTTCGGCCTATACCGGTTGGCCCAATCGTATTACACCTCGCAGTCAAACAAGCGTCACATCCCAGTAAAAGCCGCATTGATAACAATCCATATATGATAGGAATATTTCTTCCGCTTCGACTTGGAGAGGAACAAGTGTTTGGCCTTATGGTGCTCGCAGATTATGTCACTGTTGTGGTGGAGGGCTGCGGTTGCCCGAGCGTTGAACCCAGTGGCGTGGCGTGCTTTGCGATATATCGATTGATATGCCATTGAAACCTATGGAAAAGGATCGATTAACAGGGTGTTCGCAGCGAACACCTTAATAATTATTCGATTCTTTCCCACGGATTCAAATGGGGAAATATCGATAATTGATCATTCACGCCACGCCACTGGTTGAACCTTAATACGATCCAGGATTTGAACTGATCGTTTCAGCCGCAGTCTCGGCCATTAATTCAGCTAGAGTTTAGATTTCATCAGGTCCTTCGTTCACTGCCCCAATAATCTCAGAAAAATGATTGAATTCAAACATAATTTCATTCATCGAACTTCTGATATCCCGATCACAAAATACATTTGATGAGTGGTGTGACTAAAGTTTGCTCTCATCATTCATCCTACCCGTGCTTGAATACGTCACTTTAGTGCACTTACACTGAGAGGAAACTCAACCTAAAAGTTTGGTTAATGCTGGAAGTAAACACGAAATAAATTCGGTTGACTCTGGGGCTTTCCAGCATCTCCTTTGTTTTCTTATTAAATTTACCGCAAAGTGTACCAGAATCAACATAAAATTTGAGTTGCTTTCTGTTTCACCTCCTATATGAACCAAAAGTAGCACAAGAACACAAATACTTCTATCACACAGAAGCCAGGCATAGAGAGCTTTGCACTCCTTCTCTTTTTCTGAAAGAAGTCTATTTAGCCACTTCCTCAGAATTTCAGAAATTTTTGCTCAATAAGTACATTATATGCCTCCTACCTTTCATCTGTGATACTCTGTTTCAACGAATCTTTAGATAGTCAGAAGAACAGATCAAAATTCCTCCTACACTGGAAAAAAAACACATTGGATCTAGAGTCTAGACTCTTGAAAACATTGACAAGGAAAAGGACTCTTGATTCAATCAGATTTAAGCTTAAATCAAAAGGAAATCCGCTCAAATTAAGCGGCTTGGTTCTTGTTTTAAGCTTAAATCTGATGGAATCAAGAGTATTTATTCTTGTCGATGTTTTTAAGAGTCTGGACTCTAGATCCAAATGTGTTTTTTTTTTCCAGTGTACCTACCTTTCATCTTTGATACTCTGTTTCAATGAATCTTTTGATAGTCAGAAGAACAGATCCAAATTTCTCCTAAGACGACCAAGTTTCTCCAAAGTTTTCCAGGGAGGCCCCCCCCCATACACTATTATTTCTCCAACTTTTGAATTTTACTTCGCCAAGTATTGTCCAGTTCACCGGGAAGCCGGACGTAACCACCAAAAATAGAGGATATGTCAGCCAGTTCCCAGTACTAATGTTAAGTTACGAGTTCTGGTGTAGTAAAAAGCCATGACTTTTGCTCGCCGATAATTATGAGTCAACAGCTGCTGAGAGCGATTTCAGACCCAAATGAAACTGGTTAATTTGAATAGCCCGAGTTGATTTTATTTACAGTCTCAGCCAGGAAAGGCCATCGCGTTTGAGAATCCTATTCGGCAAGGTCGTGAGGCTTAGTCAGTCATATGGTTATAAGGGAAAACACTGTTGCCGCGTCTCTCTTCTAACTTACACGAAACCATAAGCACGGACATGGTCGAGTGGTAAATGTTTTAATCAGACGATGTTAGAAAACAGTGGCAAATACACCCGTGGATTTTTCCTCGGAAGTGATATATATAGAACTGGTCCTGCAACACAGGAGTAGGATTTATAATCGTACTTTCCATTTCTTCCACTAATGTATTAATTTCTATAATTTAACCCGTCCCGAATTCGGTCTAGTGACATTAGAGCCGGGTTAAGTAGGAAGGAACCAAGTCACATCAGCTATCGCCAAATTTACGTGGGCAATTTAATTTTTTACATGTAAACAGGTGTGCGGGTTTTTGTGCAAATTTCAGGGAATTTTTTGCATAGCACGAAGCAAATTCCTTAAAATTTTCAAAAGAATTCGCACAAACTTTCTCTTGTAAAAAATTAAACTATTCAGTTCTTGGTAATGGCTGATGCGGCTTGATTCCTTTCTGCTAAACGCGGTCCATTTCAACATACCCTTAAAATGTATTCAATGAACGGAGAACTTATTCGTTTCAAACTTACCGTAGAAGGGACCGCATTATGAGGGATGGGTGTTTAGAAAAACCACCGAAGCCGAGTTTCACCAACGGGACCAGAAGACAGAAAGTAAAAAAAATAGCTGCAATCTTACCTGAAACATACAAAATGATACCAATTTTAAGAAATCTGATTGTAAAAACACAAAATAATGACCAATCGATGCAAGAGGAAAATCATAATTTCTTGAATTCTTTCAAAAATCTAAAAAAAAAGCAAGATTTATTTCTTACCTCTAGGCCAAGGGCTGCTGGGGAATTGTGACCAGTCACTTTGCACACACTCATCGGTATATTTTGTCGAGCAAAATTGAGCAATGGTTTTGAGCAGGGCCGGATTAAGGGGGTGGCCACATGGGCCGCGGCCCATGGCGGCAAAATTAGGGGTCGGCAAATTTTGCAATTTTTTTAAATGCAGGTACAAAAAAATCGGATTCAGAAAACAATTACAAACAAAAAAAGGTGACAAAATCTCTCATTTCCTGAGAGTTCATTAATTTCTAATTTTGTCATATTTCGATGATACAAAAGACTGCACCTTTAATTAGTTTAGTTAAGAGAGAAACCAAACATGTAATTTGACCTGGAGCGGCGCGGCGCAAAGAGAAATGATGACGATGAGGACATGAGATGAAAAGGAGAGGCCCTCGACGCGGCGGTCGGCATGTAACACGTAATAGCGCCTACGAGACTGCATGAATACTTCACGCATTGCGCCAAACACAGTGTGGTCAGCGCGGTGCGGCGGCGGAAGTTAAAATTATTGAACCACATTTATGTTTGTTCTTTCTGAATTTTTTAGTTCATTTCTTACAAATGAAAGGCCTTGTCCCCACAGAGACAGGTGTACGGAACTGAACTTTCGCGCGAAGTTCCGTGAACTTTTGCTAGCAGTGTTGACAGGGCTTACGCAAAAAATGTGTCCAACACGAGTAAACGCGTCTTATACACCCTTCTCCCTCCGGCACGTTCACTTGATGGTTTTTATTGATGTTTCAAAATTAATATGAGAACTGAGAAGAGGGCGGCAAAATACAGGCGGCATATGGGCGGCAAGTAGGTAAATCCGGCCATGGTTTTGAGCTGCGGGAGTTTCGCGGCTTTTACGGACGCAAACTGTGTAGCTCTTCATTTTTCCTGAATTATCATACCTATGTTTCTTTCGTAGCCCGGGTTACCAATAAAATGTTTACATTCAGGGAATACAGTGTTCTCCCCTTGATTTGTTGAAAACATTTTATTCATTTTTTTAATACCGATGAAAATACTTTTTTTACCCAGAGAAAGAGAGAGTTACACTAAAAAGTCGCTAAAATTCTCAATAAAAATAACTGCGCAAAATTACAACCCCTCAAAATTCAAAGAAAATTCTGAACAGTCATGGCAGTTAACTTTCTCCTGCATTTAACGCCCCTTTTTTTGGGCACCACATAATCGGAATAATCTCTACACAAATACCAAACTATATCGTAATACTCATTACATCTTCCACCACAATTAAACCGGAGCCGACGATAACAAAAACAATGCAGAAACCAGACGCCGTCGAAAAAGCTTCCAACCTAACGACAGCCAGATTTCGTAAACGATGCTGAATCCGATGAATGAAACGGATTGCATTATCGATTTATTGCATACCGATGGCCGAAAAAGAAATCGCGAGCGAGTATCGGGATCAGTGAAAGGTATTGCGGGCACACGCACTGGTACACAATACGTGTTTCAGCAGGTTTCGAGGCCTCTGAACTTGCCGTCGTCTCTTGGCAATGCTCGGAGGCTCAAACTTGCTCTAATTGATTAACATTGTTTGCCGACAACAGAAAGTAAAACTCTACGTGAGAGAGCCCAGGATCCTACTGAAACAGAATCGGTCCATCTTAAAACCACACTTATCCCCTATCTCATGAGCCATAGAATACAGGCATTCTTATTGGACTCATACCTCATCAGATAAAGAACTTGTTTCCTGACTCACCTGGCGCCTAAAGCGGTTTCCGATCCACGGAGAAGGCCGGATAACTTGCACTTGCGTCCCCTGCGGGCAAGGAGGGCCGGGCAACCGTTTCTCTCGCGATCGAAGGAATTATTGAACGCCTAGACTACTCTCTTGAACAAGAACCGCACAACTCGCATGTAGACCTCATGTAGATACGTTGTTTTTGCTCAGCGTGGCTTTAGAATGCGGGCAGCGGCGCACACTAGGCAGAGGGCCGAGGCGTCGTTTTGGCCCTTTTCCCTCCTTACGATGCAATGCGATGCTGTGCAGTTGTTACAGGTCGGCATTGCCGCCTTGGTTCGGAAATCTTTGGTATTTCCTGCACATTAAGCGTTTATTTAACTGTTTTTTTTTGGGGTTACATGCGTGTACCATAGAATAATGTTTTAATTTTTAGTCCAACAGTCAATTCGGCCCTTTTTTCCGGTGGACAAGTAAATTGTCATTTTGAACACCTATACCAAGTTCTGATTGTTTTTGTCAAAGCGTATTTGTTCTGCCACGTACATTTTAAAAGGATTAAAAGATCAGACAACCCAAAAGTTTACTATTCAGAATGTTCTTTGTGAGTTTTTTATGTTAAACTTCTAAAAAGGTGCCTTTTTTTCTTTTTCTTTTAAACTGATTAATTTTGAGACCAATGTTCCTTCAAATGGTCAAAACTGGTGAAAAAACGTATACGATCATCCAAATTCCAACCCATGCTTTCTCATTCAAATGATTTTTTCTCAACTTCGAATGTTTGACTTGAGGAAATGTGCAAGGTATTGACCTTTGTAAAAAAAATGGCAAGTGTTTGGTGATGGTAGCATTTATCATTGGAACAGATTTAGAATACTGTTCCAGGGCAGGTGGCACTGCCCTAACACTCATCATTTTTACCAGGAGGGTACAACACCATTTTTTGAACTCTTTCTCCAAAATGTGGCCTGGTCCCTTTTCTCTTATTTCGATCAGTGTGTTTTTGGCAGTTCAGGAACTTACCCCGGTCTATTGCTCCGGGTGATTTCTAAACAGAATGCTTTTATTATTTTCCAGGCAAAGCATCGTCCATCATCATCCCAGAGCAAAATAAACTCTGCAACTCTTCTCACTCTTGTTCACTTCGGAGAAGAGAACCGTCGCTCTTACAATACTGACTGTTGATTCTCGGTGCCAGCTACTTTTCTAATCGTAGTATAATGTTACTTTTTTGGTAAAAAAAATAGTTCAGTCCACGTAACAACACTGGAAAAAAAGCACATTGGCTCTAGAGTCCAGACTCTTAAAAACATCGACAAGAAAAAATACTCTTGATTCAATCAGATTTAAGCTTAAATCAAGAACCAAGCCTCTTAATTTGAGCGGATTTCCTTTTGATTTAAGCTTAAATCTGATTGAGTCAAGAGTCCTTTTTCTTGTCAATGTTTTCAAGAGTCTGGACTCTAGATCCAATGTGTTTCTTTTTCCAATGAACACTTCATTGTCACCTGGACCAAAATTGATTCTTACCAAGAGAATCAAAACGTAATTACGACTGAAAAAGTAGATTGGACCTGTTTCTCCGAGGCCGTCGGAACAGCCTGTGAGACAGGGTGGAACTTCAACACGTGCCAAAGCGACAACAACGGTGGCTGCCGCTGAAGTCCGAACAGAGTCAAGAATGGATATACTGCTCATCGTCCACTCTCGATGCTGAGCGTTGTCGCTGCGCAAGCAGGTTAGTAACCCACTCACTTTCAGCTCGCTCTTGTAACTTTGCGCCAATTTCAGTTTTCTCCGATTTTTTTAATCTTTTCTCTCTCCCTTTCAGCTCGGATTCCCTTTCTCTTTCGACGGGCAGGTCTGGTCCCTGCTCGTGCCCTTGGTCGGTTCCATGTTTGAAATCCAGCTCGCTCGAATCCCGCTTTAATTAATGGTCTCCGAGTCTTGGGAGTCATTCGGAGAATCGTGACCTTGACTTTGACCCTTGATTTGGCTCGCGTGAAATGACTTCTTGGAAAAAAAAAGTCGGTGAAATTACACGGAAAGAAAGATATTGACGATGGAACTGCAAAAACACAAATCTCGATTTTTGTGTACAATTTTGTGTACAAAATTGCGTAGAAATAGTTAGTTAGTTAGTATAATTTTTAGACATTCAGCGTCTCAGGCTATTCACGTCTTTACAGATAAAGGAAATGGGAGTATAAACGAAAATTTAGATTTGGAGAGAATTATTAATCTTAGTTTTGTACGAAAATTTTAAAAACTTTCTTGAAGAGGAAAAAATCTACAACAAATTGACCGAACAACTGTGATCAGCTGGACTACATCACGCAATCAGGAACTATAATCTCTGGCTCAGTCTAGAAACAACGTATGCAGCATTTGGCTCCCTATGCCTATACATGTTTGCACAAATGAAGCAGAAATTGTAGTTCCTAAAAAATCCTTTTAAAAAAAATTAAAATGTGATAACACATCCGCAACGTCGCAACCCGAGATACATGATTTGGCAATTTCATCATTGATATTATGATGTGCAACCAAATCACTGAAGGCGCATCAGCGTTTCCTGTGTGAAGTATTATCCCAAGTTATGCCTTTGCTACTGGTCTTCCTCTGAAATTGTCCGTAGTCGAATGCGTGAGACTATTTGGTATTATCAAAGCTAACAGGCGATCAAATGACTCATGTCACTCACGTGTATCACTTCAAAATCTGACCACGACTTAAAATTTTCACCTTAAGCCAGAACACTTAACGCTCACCCTAAATACTGAGGCTTTGCTCTCCTACGCTATGCAACGACATGTGCACATCACATCCTCAGTGTTGCACTGTTACCACTTGGTTTATTACCCAAATATATTGCCAGTAAAGCCAGGACTAGTAGCGTGGGGGGGGGAGCAAAAGCATTTGTATACATTTGGTGGGGGTGTCATAGACATATTTAAGGGCGCCGGCGCCCCCGCCCAGGCTGCATCTCTCGGACTCCTTTAGTAAAATTCACCTATCAAAAAGTTATTAGGGTCATTACCTCTAAACTTCATTTTTAGAATCACTTTTCTCTTCAATAACACGCCAGTAAGCAAAGAAAAGTTGAGGCATTTTTCGGTAAAAGGGCATGTAAGGCTTGCGGTGCTGCTAAGATTGTGCAACGTATTATAGTTCTCTAGCTGTAAGTAACTTATCCGACAGTTCTGCTATGAATTTTTCTCTGAATATACTCCGAGTTTTTCCTCACTATTGTAAGAGAGTAAGTCGACTGTAAACGAATCTCATCCGCCGCAAACGACATAAGAAATTGCTCAGTCTCAGCAGTATTGCAAGTCTCATACGCCCTTTTACCGAAAAATTCCTCCTGCAATGCAGGTGCTGCAATTTATCTCCTTAACTTTACTGTCGTACTAAGGAAGAACGTCGTATGAGCCATCAGACATTGCCATATCTCCTCCCATGAAAAACGAATTTACTGGAAAAATTGCTAACATTTTTCCTCAAATTTTCAAGATAATTTTGTTCGCATTTTAATGTAAAACATTTGAACATTTTAAAGAAAAATAAGGTTAACTTTCCCCAAAAATACATGTTTTAACCGGAGAAATTTGGCAACTGTCAAATGTTCATATGGCGTTTTCCTTAGCACAACAGTTTAGTGGTGTCCTGATCTTTCAAATTCACGATAATTCCTTCATTCCGTTTGTGATAAACAACGTGATTTCGTCAATTAACAGCGATGCTCAAGTCCTGCAGTATGCACCGATGACGAGGATGATGCGGACACGAGTGGATAAAATGGACGTATTTATGGTAAAAGGAACTATGTTGCACGCAAACCCTCTATGCACATAGTTCCTTTTAGCATAAATACGTCCAAATGATGAGGCTGCGAAGCTATCGCACGACGCGGTCCGTATTTATTAGCCGGGAGCCGACATGATCATTGAACACCAACCACTTGACGCAATTACATAACGCGCGGTTATACACCGCGACCATGCATCGATGCAGATGCGTTGTCAGCGGTGATTGCTGATTCCTCGGGACCTGTCTTGTTTCCGCAAACCACCCCCTGGGCTTGCCTAATCGCGTAAGAAAACACGAATAAAATAGTGTGGCGCAGTCAAGCTTTGAAAACTTGAAGTTGAAGAGAAAGGGAGAACATTCAAAGTTCCGTGCTTATCGATATTCCGGGAGGTTTGTGATCGAGGTCTGAATTATGTCGGGGTATTGAGGCGAATAATTAAAATTAAAAATTAAAAAAATGGTCCAACCCCACGTTGGACCGGAGGTTAAGCGGTGGACCCTTGTTTATTTAAAAGAAAAAATTATTTTTTTTTTGCCTCATAGGATTTCTCTCGGTTATTTCTATCATTTACAATAATTATACAATAATACGTATAAAGAAACAATTGTATAAATCGTAAATAAGTAAAAACAAAGAGGAAACATCTTTTATTCTCAGTTAAAGAAAGAATCATTCGCGGGTTCGAATTTATGAGGCCATCACCGAATTTCATCATTTCATCGAGATAACGAGTTTTCTTGCGTTTATGGAAATAACCTGTAGGAATTTTCGAGTTACCTCGAAAATTACCTTTAAAATTATAAACAAAACGATTCTGAGCTACTGAACCTAGCTACTGAACGAGCTATCGCGGTTTTAGCTCTTCTGGTGCGAAAAAATGTGAGTTTTCTTCGATTTTTGAAGGTTCTTGCCTCATCAAAGTCCAAGTTGCCGGATTTCAACCGCACTGAATTTGCAGTTAGGAACCGCACTATCTCTGGCTCTTCCTTAAAAACACCTTTCTGCATAGGGAAACCAATGACATTCATGTTGTTTCTAAAATAAGCCAGAAATAAGGGTCCCTTAATGCTAAATGTGGTCCGACTGTAGGCGACTTCAATAAGAGCTCAATGGGATCCCACACTATCTTGGTATAGGTGACGCCACAATTTTTTAATTTCGCACCGGAACTGGAGTATCACTCGTTGTTTTACCATTAAAGAGATGCGGTTCAAGTCCGTGTGGCAACACTGTCAGGCAGTCAAGTGCAAATGAAACAAATCACTGAGACTATTTTAAGTTGATTACGCGTCTCTATATAAATCAAGGAATACCAGGAGATGCTGTGTCTATCTTGATGACTCATTCCAAGAGAATACCTGATCAGATCCACCTGGAAGTGATGCTCTATTCCATTAAAGAAGCACTAGGCAAAAATGCTTGGACTCAGCATTCTTTCAGCCACAAGATTTTTGGTGGAGGTGACCTAGTTTTCCGATCGCAATGACCGAGATTCTTAAAAAGTTTTTGATTCTTGGGAATATTTTTAAGACACCTAGACCGACTACTATCGAGATGCCCGCGTTTCAATGTATTATCAAATTTATCCTCCATGCACAACAAATGAAAGCAAACCTTACACGAAGATTATAAAATGATTAAAATATGGTTTGGGAAGCTACTCCAAGATATAATAATTTTACAAGGTATTGAGTCCAACCGTTTCTATCCTAATCAATTTTTACGCATAAAAAATTGCAGCAATTTTTCATCCAGCGCGGCGGCTCGCACCATGTGTAGATACTCGTATGAGAAATCAACGCTGAAGTTTTCTTTTCCGTGCTCAAAAGTGATGAATTGATTCTTTTTGAGCAAAGATTAGTTGGGCCAATTAGTTAATAGAATGTATTTTCAGCACGAACATGAATTTTTATGTCACTTTTCAACGCAGTCACCGTGAGTGGCAAACTTAATAATTGCAAGCGTTGATAGAGAAGACGGTATAGAAATCACCTATCATAAAAGTCGGAATGTTCACGTTTCTTCAAGTTCCGAGTCAGTCGAATTATACCGCAGGCGTGCTTTGCCTCAGCCTTGCTAATCGGGCGCGATAACTCAGTCAGAGTTCAAATTATCCTAGGAATAAGGCAAAAATGAATGATTTTCACTCGTATAAAGTCTTCAAGTCCATTTTGATCTGGATCTCTCACTCGCCGCGAGATACAGGGACAGGGAGACCATACACTTAAAAAGGGAAGGTTGCGTGGCGTAGTTCTGGTTATGAATAATTGCCCCTTAAAGCTTAAAATATAATTAATTACACACTTGTTAAAAGATTTTTTCAAGAACAGGATGAAAAATTCTGAAAAATTACCTAGTCTGTAAAATTAACATTTTTCAAGTTTTTTTTTTACTCAAGTGTGTGTTACATAATTTATCGATGGCCCCGAGGTGAAATTTAAGCGAAAAAAGTACCAAACTAACAAGAAATAACTTTCAACCCTTTTTTCAAAAGTTTTTGAAAAGTTCTTTCCAAAAGCCATCACTATCTGAGTTCTTAAAATTGAATGATATCAGCAATAAAACAACACAACTTCGCCTCACGTTGCAGTCATTTCATAGCTCATGATCACGCAAAATTTTCGCTATTTTTACAAGGAAGCAAGCCATTTTGCAAACAGCACACGGATGGCACTTGGCACATCCTTCAGATACCGCGAACCTCATGATAGCGCTATCTAAGTACCCTGTTCGGCGCAATTGAGAGACAATCACGAATTCTGGAGTCCACGACAACTAGGAAACGGACCTTGAAAAGCCTCTCGACTCGGAAACAAACCGACGAATCAGCGAGGCGCGGGCTCGCGGGACGGCGCTATGAATACCCGCTAAATCAAATTTAAATTACGACCACAAATTCAGAATCTCCTGTACTGGTGTGTCTGTTTCTACAAACAAGCAACTGGAAGGTGACCGCACTGCTTCGCTATAAAATTAACCTCTCCGCAAGGTTGCAATTTCCGTAGATTTTACGAATTTTTTGTGGAAATCGTAGATTATAATTTGAAAATTGGCGGCACTGCTTTCCTTCAATTTGCTTCCTCGTGACATGCTACTTTGGCGGTCTGATTGTGTTAAGTGTTCATCATTATAATTTCGTCGTCTCGAAAGAACAACTTGATTAGAGGAAAAAGATTTTTTATAATTTTTTTTTTTTTTTTTTTCGTGAAATGAAAGGGGCTGTTTCATTACAATCAGGTACACTGTGAGCTACTTTATTTGTTTGGCTAACAGTGACTGTTACCGGTGTGTAGACATTTGTTTAGGTCATCGCCCCTCTTTCTCTTCCAAGACCATTTAAGAGCATTGTTGAAGTTTTGGAATGAGAAGAAGCTCCTTATTCTTCTACTGTTTTCTTCTTTTTTTCTGTAAGGCACGAGTTTTGCCATTTTGGAAATCCTAATTTCTGACTTTAAAAAACTGAGATCCATGACTTGCAATGCAATAACAATTCCTTCCGAGCTTTGCCCCGAAGAGTTCCGAATATCAGTGGCGTGGCGTGAATTGCGATATATCGATTGTTATGTCATTTAAACCTAAGGAAAAGGATCGATAAACAGGGTGTTCGTAGCGAACACCTTAATAATCGATTCTTTACCATAGGTTTAAATGACATAACAATCGATAAATCGCAATTCACGCTACGCCACTGCCGAATATATATTATCAATGTGTGAATGGTATCTTCTTTTCGCACGTTAGAGGGAAGAAACATTCAACTGACCTTAAAGTTACTCAGTTTTTTCTTTCGCCAGTATCACTCTCATCAGTTTTTTCTGTTAGTCGACTAATTATTATAGTTCGTTCTAAAATTATATCTTTTGTTCTTATTTTTTCTTATTTTTATTCTTTTCGATGAGTATGCTCAGTAATCAGAGTGCAATTTTTATGCAGCGTGGATATGTAATCTTTCCGCATACCATGACCATGCGTAACTGGTCCGGACCTTATTTCCTTTTTGTACGTTGCCTTGCCAAAGGCATGCAGAAGCCTTCAATTATAATTCACCGGTGCAGTCGCAGTAATTTGGAGGAATTAGACTGTGATGTAGCGTAGGTATGTCTCTCATAAGAGAGGGAACTTACTGAATAGTAATAAACTTGTTGCCAAATTACCGCGGAAGTGGATGATACAGTGGAGGAAATTGAATGCGAATGAAGAAACTAAATAAACTTTTTATCTCGGTCGGGTGATTTTAAAATTTTTGCTTTTAATGTTGTTTTTTTTCAAAAAGAAAAGTTATTAATACAAATTAAAGACGGTTTGTGAAACAAAGCAAAAATTTTTTCTCTCTTATCCAAGAACAACTCTTGTAGTGGAGTATCTTATTTCTATCTTGTCACCTTCACATGCATGCATGTTAACTAAAGTCAATCGAACGTTTTGGAAAAAAAGTCCTGATTCCTTCATTTACTTATTTCTTTACTTTTAAGTTTTGACAAACCGACAAAAGTTTTGATCATTTGGATGAAATAGCCAATGTGACGCCATGCCTCTGCATCACATATTGTATCGTCTCATTAAGGAGGGAAAAAACTCATTTCGAGTATAATATTCCCTCTCGAAGTTATACTGTTTGACGCAACACTAGTTACTTCCAATCAGAAAGCTGTCGTACCAATGTCTATCGACTGGTGCGTGTTTCTATCGCGTCATTGACCAACCGAGTTTTTGTATCAATCTCGACAATCTGAAGCAAACCCAGTCAAAGGAGAATATTTCACAGGCCCGGTAGTAAATGCATTAAGTGTATTACTAGCAATGATAGAAAGTTCCCCTTTTTTATTCAGTCAAAAATACCGATTTAAACTCTAACTTTTCATAAATTAAGCTCTATTTTATGGATGTATCAATGCCTTAAATTGCAAAGCAATTATCGCGGCTTTACAGCGTCACAGATGTTTAGCAGTATCGCTTGAAATTTGTTGAGAAAACCCATTTTTGAATCAATCAAGTTTTACCTGTGCTCCTCCTTGCGAATTTGCTGAATTCCCTCAACCACTCTAAAAACATTATTTTATAAGCAAGCATTAATTCAGTCAAAAAGAAGCAAAATACGAGCATAATATCCGTTATCAAATGACTATTCGTGTCATACTTTCGTTATTCTCGATAGCTTTTCCCTAAATTCAGGAAAAATATGCTATGGGAATGATAAAAACCAAGGACGGAGAACGAAATCAACTGAGGTTTTCCGCTTTGTATCTATTTTACCAAAATGAGAACGATTCTCACATCATTGAAAATACAGCATAAAGTTATTCAGGAATAAAGGCGGTCAAGGTAAGGTAACAGATCACCGCATTCTAAAGAATTTTTTTCATTCCATATACCAACAACAGCCGTTTTTTACATGTCTCGGACCATCTTAGGCTTTTATTTGAAAGCTATACTTATTTCTTTTTTTCAAATAAGTATCGTTTCTGGACATCGTGACTGCTTCATATAGCAGGGCTTCCTCCACGAAAAAAGAACGCAGATAGGCAAAAGCGCCAAGAACCATCTGTTGCAGTTGCACCTCATGCTCAGGCGGTGCTATGACTCGATCTGATTAAGATAAAAAGAAACAAGTACTTTTTTTTTTTAATATGAATTGGAATCAAACACGTTCCAAAGATCAAAAGTACAATTCACTCTCCGTTAACTAGGTTTTTCCTGTCTCTAAGACATAAGAAGGCCATATTGCTATCAGATTTCGCTAGAACTTAATCATTATTAAAATAACCGAATCTAACTCGCTAAGGGAAAATAAGTCAAGTGTTCTAAAGAACGAGAACCAAACGATGAGACACTTGCCCGATAAAGATAATGATTCTACTTTAGCCCATCACTCTCCCTCTTAAATTTATATCTTATTTGATGAATCGAAATTTATTTCATCATAGAATGATCAAGACAGGAGGAGATTAAAACGATGGACAAAATTAGATGATAGCGTATAAATGAGTCACATTTTTTCAATTGGGTCGTGTAGCGTTATATCAGCTAAAAATTGAACAAAATGTTTCGTATAGTTTCATGGAATTTAGAGAATTAACATGCAAATACGACTTATTCATCGAATCTTTAGAACTGGATGGGTTCTAGATCTATTAATATGTAATATCTAGTTCTCTTATCTCTTATCAGTGAAGCTCTTTGTAAACCTCCCATTCACATACAAGTGTGGTCGTTTTTGTACAATCCCCCTCTCTTGTTTAGGTACCAGATATGCAAGATGTCCATGAATCGAGACATTTTTTGCAAAAACGTCGTATAAACTATAGTCAGTGCCTCTAAGACTTTTCAACTCTGTGTATAATGTGTAATAGTGAAACAACAAATAAACACATGTGCTAATAATTTTTATGGAAAAATAAGTCAAAATACAGAAGACTTTTGAGAGTAAAAATTCCAGTATTTATGTCGCCTAGTTGGAAAGGAAGCACCAAGTTGCACAATCTCAGCATTATCACTAAGCTCATACGTCATTTCTGCAGAAAACCGCTCAATTATAAACGAACGTATCGAGGGCTAAGGTACAATATACCACCCAACTAACAATTTTTATCGAGAATTAGTCAGCAATTTTGCCGCATTCCTCAGTATATTAAATACGCAAGCTGATGTTTTCAATGTTGTCCCATTCTGCATGGAAGCGCTGATAAGGCTATGTAATATATATAAAAATCGCAAATTTAACCACAAAATTACAAAAATGACGAAGTTTCTTCTTTCACCGAAAAAAAAGTGAAGTGTATTCAACATTCTGGATGTAAAAAAAGTGTGCGAGAACTTACAAAATGCTGAATTAACTGCTAGAGCAGTTACTTTAGCAATGTCAAGAAGTAAAACTAGCTGCCGTGGCGGCTAATTTAGCATTTTGTGAGTTTTCGCACACTTTTTTACATCCAGAATGTTAAATCAACTGCACTTTTTTTTCGGTGTTGTCTTGCCCGATTGTCAGTTTGCAGAAAGGCGGTATTGTCCGGTAGCCATCGTTAACACTGGTTGAAAAAACCTCTCGGACCAATGCCGCATTGCATTAACTTAAGAGTGCAGTTTCTTGTAGCCGGATTTAAGAGTCTTGAACTCTTGTTTCAAGCGGATTTTGCATTAATTCGGCGGATTTTGCATTGAAACAAGAGTCCAGACTCTTAAATCCGGCGACAAGAAACTGCACTCTTGAACGAAGAGGTTTTTTTTTAATTGTGATTTTTGATAACTGTAACATGAATTTACCTGGAATTTTTGAGTCCAACGACGACGAGGTAAAATATCCCGGAGCACAGCGCGGCTATCACACCGAAAGACACTCCCCCCGAGATGAACAAAGCCAGCGAGGAATTCATGATATCATCGCACCAACAATCCCGAATCATATTATCACACGGCACACGAAATTCGCGATATCATGATACCCGACGGACGCAAGCGCGGATCGGCACGGCACAAGTTGACACAAAAGTGGTTATCAATGAGACTGCCGAGGAAACCTCAGCGCGGAGCGGAGCCGGCGCTTGCCGCCAACTTGGGCGCCGTTTATCGGCGTCGCGAAGGGGGGCGTGGGGGGCGGAGGGGGGCGGGGGACCGCCAGCAAGGTGGATGCGAGTTGTGGATACTCACTCATTACGTTTCACCCCTCTCCCGGGAGCGGGCTTGGAGCTCGGACTCCACGCGGAGCTGGGGCCGCTACTGGATCTCACCTGGGATCTCGGATGCGGGATTCACGCCTTACGCACCGGACTGGGCTCCGAATCACGCTCCGGCTCCTTATCATGCTCTCTTTACCGAGTTTCCTTCATTATGCCGCCCCAAGTCGTGTTCTATCGCTTTGTATACCAAAACATCCGAATTCCTCGCTTGGACTCGACGAAGTTGTAACTACACTGATGAAAAATTCCGGCCGTGAAAGCCGTACTTACGGACTATAGACCGTCCGCGTCCTGGGCGCAGAGGCCGAAAGTGCCGGGCGTAGCAGCCGCAGCAATCGAAGTTACGGCTCCAGTACCCCGAACTTTCAGCCTTTGAGCCCGGAACGGACAGAATGTCTATAAAGCCCGTGACTTTTTTTTCAGTGTATTTGGCTCTCGTCGTCAGGGGCCGAATTTTGGCGGCTTTCACACATGGTGGTGCAACATCCATCGATGAGTCCAAACCGCACCACCCACCAATCAGGAGCGCTAAGCCGGACTTAAGTGCAATCCACACTCGTCCTAAGTATTTTTAAGTGCGGTGGAAGGGCCGACAAAACACGGCCCCGGCGGCTCAAAATATACGTACTTGCAATAGGCGCCACATGCAGAAGCGCCATAATTGCCAAAAAATTTGTATTTTTTTAATTTTTGAAAGATTCTCGTATTAAGGGCTGAAGAACAAACAATACCTCCTTACAGACAAGTTTGGCAAACATGAGTCAGCGATTGACTTTGCCGGATTTTAGAGCTGATGCTTTTGTTTGCTGTTTAAAAACGACTTCCAATTCGATTTCCACCCAAAATACTCCCCCCCCCTCCAGATGCCCAGGCTGGGTCAAATTGACCCAAGGCTTGCTGAAAGCACGTATCTGGCGGGCTGTGTAAGGCCGATGATGTATGCGAGCTTTAAATATCGGTCTACAAATACATCGTAAAAAAGGAAGTAGGCGTCAACTTGAAAAAAAATAACACAGCCAAAGATAGGCAAGACGTAATCGTACTAATTTGTTCAACTTTTCTCCCGAATCTGAGACACATCTCATCGGCAGCATAGAGCGGAGCATTGCGAGTTCACCACTCGCGCCAAGGCGCCTTCAATTTTGCAGACGCAACACGGACATCCATAAAGCACGAATAGTTGTATCTCTGCGCCGTCATGAACGCGCGCCCTCTTCCATGCTCTCATTTTCATATTTTGTCGGTTCCGTTTGTCTTATTATTGGATGGTGCTTCAAAGGCTACGAGAGGAACTCTCAACACAGCGAAAAATAGAAAATACGCATTCCGGCCTCGTTTTTAAACTATTCTCGACATCTCATGGGCAGTATTCTGCCGTGCTAAGGAAGAACGCCGTATGAACCTCCAGGAGTTACCAAATTTCTCCCGGCAAATCACTAATTTTCAGGAAAATTTTTGAACATTTGCCTACCAATTTCTCAGATAATTTTGTTTGTAATTCGATCTAAAACTTCCGAAAATTTCAAGGAAAAACATTCGTAACTTTTCCCCATAAATAAACATTTTATCGAAGGAAATTTGGCAACTCTCGAATGTTCATACGGCGTTCTTCCTTAGCACGGCAGTATTGTGTGGAGCAGGAACATTGCGAGTTCACGCCTCGCGCCATAGCGCCTTCAAATTTGCAGACGCAACACGGACATCCATCAAGCACGAATAGTTGTATCACTGCGCCGTCGACAACGCGCCTCCTCTCCCTCGCTGTATTTCCATGCTGTGTTGGCTCCGTTTGTCTTACTTCGATTTTGGTGCTTCAAGGGCTACGTGAGCAAGCGGGCCTTGTTTTTTCCGCGCGCGGTTTCAACGCGCGTTGAGGTGTCTCTTCTTTTTGACATTTGAAATTTTAAGGTTAAAATCGAATAAAATATTATATGATGTGATACGAGCATTTTCCCTCTGTATCGAAAGTGTCCAGCTTAATTGAAATGTACGTACGTCGGCTACATTTCCAACTATCTGTCTATAATATATGATAGCTCTAAATCAATGATCATTTTGAAAAGAAAAAAAAAGAAATAAATAAATCTAGAGGTTTCTCAAGCGCAATGAAGAGCGCGCGTCTAAAAATTGATATTGTTACGGGAGTTGTTTTGTTAGGGTCTTTTTTTATTATTATTATTTTTTTATTATTTGAAAAATATCTCTAGAAATTCCCAGCCAGGTCAAATTTGCCCGACTATCTCTTCGGTCGGAGTTACATGAGGCACATTGCCAAAAAGGTAAACATTTAAAAAAAAAAAAGTATTTCTTAATGTCAAAAGCATAGGTATAACATAGATAATACTTCAACTATCGGAATTAATTTATTAAAGTACAAGTCAATTCGACCCGACTTGGGACTTTCCGTATAAGAATAGTCTGAGGTATTTAAGAGTTAAACGCAGTTCAATTGGATCGCATTTAGCAAAAAGGAACCAGCACGATAACAGTGTTTTCAAGATCGTGCAACTTTTCATTTTCTTTTAAAAATGCTTAATATATGTACAATGTTAACATTAACACAATTATTTTCCGTGAAAATTAACAATTTCTTGATGGGAAGCCAAAATTATTTGCTATTCTGGGAGATTTTATAGATAATTATGAAGAGGCAACATTTTTACAACACTGTAATCGCGCTGGTTCCTTTTTGCCAAATGCGATCCAATTCATGATCAACTTGTCTCGTGTACTTTTTGAAGAAAAACTCGTACGTTCAGACTGCGGGTAAAAGCAAGGAGCGAATAAGAAATCCTCGAAGACCACTCACCAACTGCATCGAATTTGAGCCAGCTAAACTTGGCGCATGATCCGCGAAAAAAGCAAGTTCATGGCAGTTCATATGACACGGCGGATTCTGCAAGTGGCGAAACTAGAGTTTTAATCAACACCGGTTTGCTGGCTTATAAAATGAGACCGGTATTTAAAATTTTACCTCGGTATAAGTCGGTTATACTTTCACTGGCCGTGGTCGCTGCCCGTCTTAATTTTGAGCCACGAAATTAGATTGCCTCATAAATACGCAGTTTCGCTTCGGGAATTTGAGAGAAGATGATGCATTATGTTGCCGCGTATCACTGGTCCGTTGGACTCTTCAGCCGATGCGTTGGTATCAGTTTCCCTTGGGTTTTTTTTCTAGGCGACCGAGATGCACACATATTCAAGAAAGGTCAGACTGCAGCTGCACCGCTAGGCTCACTCGTTAAAAAGTAATCAACTTTTTAGCCTCTCTTAATGAACTAAAAAATTGGATATAGTATGCTAGTTCAGAGACACCTATCAATGGTTATATTTTCATCAAAATGTTTTAATTTTTGGGGTTGTTTGGCGTTTCCTTTTGCTCCCTAATTTATTTTTTAGTAGCGATAAAGTTTTAAAAAAAAAAAAAAAAAAAAAAAAAAAAAAAAAAAAAAAAAATGAAATGTAAAATAAAAATTGAATAACAATTAATCCGAATCCATGAGTGTCAATGGATTTCAGAGTCGAGTAAAAATGAAGAAAGAGCTATCGAATAATGCAGTAACATAGGAATAATAAAATTGAAAATTGAAAACTTCCATAACTGTTATATCAAGCTGAAGTTATGACATAAAGGTTGCGGTCCAAAAAATTTAATTCTGCGAAAAAGAATTTACGTTCTTAACTGGTTCAAGATTCTAGAGAGAACTGGACAGCTCGCATCTCATCTGCCTGAGCACTGAGAAAGCGGCGCATTTGTGTGTAATTGCTGATCGATTTCCTGGGGATAACATACAGCTAGACGGTGAAGTGCCGATGCCACCACATCCATCCATCTTTTTCTGTGCCACTTTTAAGCTACCATTCATCCTTTTCCGTGCTAATTCTAAGCGAAATAATGCTCTTTTAAAAGACCCGCGGCCTTTTACTTCACTCTATTCGAGAGAGGAAAACATTTCCATGTTGCCCTCCAATTGAAAGAATATGCGTCGATAAAGGTCAGACCGCAACAAGGCTAAAAACACAATGACAGCAAGACGTTTTGGCTGAAAACACCACAGCCCTCTTCAGGTGGATAAAAAAAAATGAAAATTTAAAAACTTAGTACTCGCTTGTACCTCAACAATATCCATGTCGTTTTGCAATGATACAACCGAGTACTAAGTTTTTAAATTTGCATTGTTTTTATCTAGCTATCTAACTGAAGAAGGCTGCGATGTTTCCAGCCTAGACGTCTCGGTGTCATTGTGTTTTTAGCCTTGTTAGGTTAGGTGTCACCTTTCGCTTTTGACCTTTCCAAATGGACTGCATTTTGAAATTTGGAGCTATAAATTCTGGCTCATCTGAAAAAACTATTATGTGCATAGGGAAACTAATGGCACATACGTTGTTTTTAAACCGGGCCGGAATTTTTAGTTCCAAATTGCAAAATGCAGTCCAAATATTACAGATTAAATTGCGGACCAAAAGTGGAAGAAAACCATTCAGGATTTTCCCAGTAAACTCGTTTTTTACCGAAAGAAGAATAGTATCGCACTGGGAAAAAAAAAACACATTGGATCTAGAGTCCAGACTCTAAAAACATCGACAAGAAAAAATACTCTTGATTCAATTGGATTTTTTCTTAAATCAAGAACCAAGCCTCTTAATTTGAGCGGATTTCCTTTTGATTTGGACGTATTTCTATCAAACGGAACTAAGCGCCAATTTGAGTTCCTTTTGAGGAATTTAGAATCCCGTATAGCGCGTTCTGTCAAACGGACCTAAGCGCCATGGAAAAGCATTGCGAGTATAGGACGGAATAAGCCGGACGCCCGATTCCGCCGCCAATCCAAGCCCCCCTCTACCTTCCTCACCCTATGGCGCTTAGGTCCGTTTGATAGAAATACGTCCATTTAAGCTTAAATCTGATTGAATCAAGATGATTTTTTCTTGTCAATGTTTTCAAGAATCTAGACTCTCGATCCAATGTGTTTTTTTTTTCCAGTGCGCCAGAAGCCTCATATGGCGTTTTTCCTCAGCCCGGCAATATAGCACCCGGCTATTAGCTCTCATGTCCACGACGGCCCAAACTTTCATAAGACGTCACGGACCACTCGGAGGACAATGTCAAGACGTCGTCGGGCCGGCCGGCCGGTGGGATGGGCAATCAGCTGATGGACGATGATGCGCCGGGGCCAGCGCCGAGGCCACGGTGGTCAGTGGTGGTCATCAGCGGGCACTCGGGGGCACGGCATGTCCGCGCTCGGGCACTTCCAGACCGGTGACCCACTGACACTGGATACGGCCAAACGGCTCGTTATCTTTCACTTGTTTTCTAAATGGGGGAATATTATGGGCAACGGTTTCACTGCGACGCGCCGCGCCGATTCGCTCATGCTCTGTGACGTAATGCAAATCATAGTATTTTATGGCTTAATCGATGAGCGCTCCGCATTTTCACTCGATTCGTATGCTCCGCGTCCGACGCGACGGAGAATGGAAAGTGCTTTTTGCGAACCCTCTTTTGTCAATAATTGTCTTTTTGCTCTTTCCTATCTTAATTCGTCGACCGACCACTCTTCATGCATACTTGCCGTCACGGCGTGGGCGGATGGAGCTTTGAAGGAGTGAAAGTGCTGCTACAACTTTGAAGGGCTTTGCAGCAGGAAAAGCGGACCGCTTGACGTTAATTTTTTTCATAGAGTACATAGAGTCGTAATGTAAGTGGGAGAGTTGGCGCCATGTTCTGCTCGACGAGTTTCGAGCCCGGTGTGCGGGGTCACTTTTTCGATACATATTCGATCCAAAATGGCGGTGTGGAATATGACCGGGTCCCCGTGTATCGCAAACAATCGATAATGTATCGAAAAAGGGACCCGGCGCCGCACAGGAATCTCGGAATTCGGGACCGGAAAAATGCTTAAAAGTGGCGCCAGCTCTCCCACTTGCATTACGTCTCTATGTTTTCTATGATTTTTTTCATATGGACGTATTATGGGGTGTGCTCGTCAGTTCTCTGGCCGTAAGAGTGAATGAGAATGAAAAAGCGCCAGTGACGTCAACGGAAATGGATGCCGTCGTTGCGGCTCCTCGTAGTGCGCTTTGAACTCATGCATGAGCCCTATTGAGCCCTGTCCACAACGCTCTCTTGCCATGTCCGCGGCTCATATATCCCGCATTCAGTTGGCACATAGTTCTGTTTACTGAATTTAAAATCCTGCTTTTCCAATTATTCAAAAGGAGTCACGCCCAATTTTACATTGTTTCTTATCCAGCTCTCTAGAGCACACCCCATATTCCTCACATGCACACAGTTCTGTTTGATATAAATACGTCCAAATTGTCTTCCTGATCATCTGTTCGATTTTTTTCCATTTGCGTGCTACTCTAGCCTAATAATAGAAGATATGGACCGCGTTAAACAGGAAGGAACCAAGCCACATCAGGTATTGCCAGATTTCATTGGGCAATTTAATGTTTTACATGAAAACGGCTGTGCGGATTTTTGTGCAAATGTCAGCAAATTTTCTGCATCGCTTGAAGCAATTTCCTTGACATTTTTAAAGGAATCCGCACCAAAGTTCTCTTGTAAAAAAATTAAATTGCCCCGTTGAATTTGTCAGTCGCAGATGTGGCTTGGTTCCTTCCTGCTAAACGCGGTCCAACTAAAGGGGCTTTAAGCACTATCCCCTAAATCATTTAGGTTAGTTGAAGAGGATCTTGCTAGTCTCAATGTTTCTTGTCCCCTTCTCCTGCACTTGGTTCCCCCTTTTCATAGATGGACACAAGGGGGGGGGGAGGCGTATGCCCTCCCTCGCTCGCCCGATAAAAGTAGGAAGGAGAAGGGAAGAAAAAAAGGAAGAAAGATGGAAGGACTGGAGAAAAGAGGAAGGAAGAAAGATGGAAGGACTGGAGGAAAGAGGAAGGAAGCAGCGTTCATTTGGTGATTATTTATGAAAAAATTAACCCAAGCTGCATAATAGATGCTATATAAAATTTATACAATTTTCTGGAGAAAGTACCCGGACCCCTCTTCTGCCCCTTCCCCCGTTCGAAGTGCCTGGATCCACTTTTGCTCCTTTCCTTCTCAGATAAGGTGACAAGTTCTTGAAAAGTTAGCAACTTTTGTCCAACCCTGTAAAGTCAAAAGTCAAAGCTGTTGATCCTTGGATTTTTTTCCTTAGACTTCCAAATTTTTGATCTCGTCAATTTTTTCACATATCTCTCACTGCAATTTTACTCTTCGCTTGTTTTTACGCTACTCTGCCGAGCAGGCTGTGGCAGGTTCATAACAAGTCATATTTTCTTTATCTTAAGGACCGGCCGTTAAAGTGTACTAAACCCCGAAACTGTTCCGGTGTTTTGATTTATAATCAGACCACAGAGGACTCAAGAGGCAGGTCTAACAACCAGTTTAAAAGCCCTAGTCTGCTCTCTTCAGAATATGCTCTCTTTTAGCTCATTGAGAAGACGATTCTGCAATCACTATGGATGTATTTGAAATTCATGAACAGTCGCAGGGCAAGGCTTTGCGTCTGAAAATAGTAAGATTTAATCCTCGCTTTGATGTGAAACCCAAGAACGGCATGCAAGATTCCCAAACCTTTTGATCTTCCCGAGGACGCACTGCTGAAAGAGCAGGGAATCAAGATGAGGATAATGAAGTGACAAAAAAAGTAATAAGAAAGGAGGAAAGAATGAAAAGGGAACGATACGTCCAGAGAAATCTGTGCTCTCTGAGGTGGGTTAACTAGTTTCAAAGCCATAAAAACAGGTTGCACTAGTTCCAATTATCGTAGATCTTATGCTGAAAAATAGAGGTGTCTTGTCGTCTTGCGGTAGATCGCATGTTCCTTTTTTCCTTTCTTCCTTTTTCCCCCTTTCGGCTACATTTGTTTTCCTTCACACTGCTGAGACCGAAAATGAAAGACACATTACTGACCGAGCAGAGATAACACCACATGTTATGCCGCGCAGACGTGTCGTAGAGCTTAAGCACGAGTTAATTTGAAACGAAAGAAGGAGAGATGAAGGAAAAAGAAAAGGAAAACAACAGATAATATTTATTACCTGTTCATACGCGGTGTTTTAAAAAACCCGCTGTGCCCGTAAAAGATTCAAATGACCCAGAAAACGCTTTGAATAAACAAAGTATTCGCAAAGCAGAGTATTTCAATTCTCTGAAATTTCAACCACGTACCTGCCCTTTTCCCTATTTCCACCCGTTGTTTGAGTTCACTACCACAACTTGTTATATCATGAGCATGAATGCTTTGACCTTTTGGCTCTCATGTCAATGGTTTCTTTATTGAGCAGAAAAAAGTACATTTTTCGAATTCTTAGGATTATCGAGCAATTGATGAGGTTTGCAATGTTGGATTAGATCAGGTTTCAGTTTTCTCTTTAAGAACGGACTTAGGTGGGGGTTAAATCTTCGTTTTTACCTCTGCTGCAATATTCTCAGCTTGTAAACAAATCACACGATTCATAAATAATACATAACATAAGTTCCTTGTGTTAGATATATTTATTTTGCCGTATAACAACCATGAATATCAGAAGAAAAATACCGATGAGAATTTTTTTTTTTTTTTTTTTTTAAAAAAAGAAAATTAAAAATTGGTGGGTGGTTGTGTTACTTTTCTTGAAACATGAAAAAAATAAAATGCAATACTATTTTTGTACATTTCAACGCAAAAAAGGAGGATAATGAAATAAGCTTTATAGAATTGAATTATGTGAACAACAAATAATTCGCCGACGGATATCGTCTAACTCTCATGTAGGGGATGATACCACTATTCGATCACGCAGGAACGCGTATTGTCTGTTCTAAAAATTGAAGGCGATCTGACTTTGCGTTAAAGTATTTTTTCCCCGCTTCGTAACAAAAAACTATTTTTTCAAGTTTATTCCAAGACAACGTGCAATTACATGATGATATCACTATTACACTCTTTCTCATTTCTACTTTATTTTTTTCCTTCCTATTTCTCCTATCTTCTTATAACATAACTTCAGAGGTAGTAATGGTCATAGTCGCTAAGTCACCCCTTTGAAATAACGTAAATTACTACTGCAACTATTGCTTCTTTCTCTTTTACTTCTTCATTCCCTTCCTTTTCTCTCATTTCTTCTGTTGCTTTCTCTTTTACTGAAAAACAACGAAACAAGAGAGCTCAAACGCATGGAAGTTAGACTCGTATCTTTGCACACAAAAATTGTATTTCATCTCGCGGTGTCACAAACAAAATATTTTACATGTATAAAGATTTCCCGACGAATAAAAGTTACTTTTAGGAATTCCAACATTGTTTGCACAGCGTTGCCTCGTTATAAATTTGCAAGTACTAAAGAATCCCCCCCCCCTCTTTTTTGAAGAACTGAAACTATTTCACCGGAAAATTGAGATGTGCGAGCCACGGTTGCCAAAATACGAAGGATGGGAGGGAAAGGAGAAAAATACTTTCGACCTAAAACAAAAGGACGAATTGCACAGATCCGTTGTTTCGGTTCCCCCATAACCTTTTTCATCGCCGACTTGTGTGCATACGTTGTAACGAAGAGCAACTTGTTGAGAGTTCTAAGACCTAGTTTGACAAACTTACCTGGTAAATTGAAAAACGCGATATTCACCGCAAGCATCAGGCCAATATGCTTGTTGTTGAGCAATAGAATTCTTGCTCAGAGACTAGAAGAGTCCCTTCACTAACCTCTTGGCAAAATGTGGAAACTTTTACTTTCGATGGTTCTGCATTTCTACATGGACAATTAAAAGGCAAAAAGAGACATCGCCCTTGCCTTTTGTTGGCTGTTTGCTTACTCGCTAGATGGCCGAGGAGCTTCAGGTGACGTAATGTGCGTAACAAGTTTACCAAACTTCGCCTTTCCCTCAACACGTCACACTTCGTTAAATATCCATAGAGTCCCAAAGTAAAAGTTTTCACCATTGACAATATGCCAATAGAGGGTCTCTCCATGTAGTGGCAATATTTTCTCGACTTTAAGAGCTTCGAGAGTTGGGAGGTTACACGGTTGAAAATTTCCGTGTTAATGGTTACTTTGAGTTACGTTTTGCTCAGTTAAGTCAAAAACAAAACTTGGTTGAACGCCCAAAGTTTTGGTTAAACCGACCAAAACCGTAGGTTATTCTGAGACATTTGGGGATGAAAAAAGCGTCCTGCTGAACCGATGTACTTACTTTAATATATCTTGATGTTACTCAGAAGTTGCAACTTGCGAGTATGGCTGGCACATTGGACTGTCACCAAAGCCAGGTTTAATTTTGGCGGCTCTCGCCTGATTTTTAAGGAGGTTGCAAATTTTCAACCCAAAGATTTGGTCAATGTAACCCAAAGAAAACCAACCAAAAAATATTGATTACACGTTTAGGTAATTCTGTATTCGACTTGCCATATTAACACCTAAATGGACTACATTTTGCAATTTGGAACGACAATTTCTGACTCATCCATAAAAACACTTATGTGCATAGGGATATTAATGGAACATTTATTGTTTCTGAACTGAGCCAGAAATAGTGCACTGGAAAGAAAACACATTGGATCTAGAGTCCAGACTCTTGAAAACATTGACAAGAAAAAATACTCTTGATTCAATCGGATTTTTTGTTGAATCAAAACGAAATCCGCTTAAATTAAGAGGCTTGGTTCTTGATTTAATCTAGATTCTGATTGAATCAAGAGTAATTTTTCTTGTCTATGTTTTTAAGAGTCTGGACTCTAGATCCAATGTGTTTTTTTTTTTTTTTTTTTTNTTTTTTTTTTTTTTTTTTTTTTTTTTTTTTTTTTTTTTTTTTTTTTTTTTTTTTTTTTTTCTAGTGTAGTTCCAAATTGCGAAATGTCCAAATATCAGTCACTTTTTCTTACTTTGTAGTTTCAGTGCTTCCGTCGTTCTCGTCATTTTCTTCCCATTTTAAAGAGAAAACACGTAACGGAGTACTTTAGTTCGTATGTACCTTTTTTAAGTGCCCTAGTTCAAAATAAAGACCGCGTAAAACTATTTAAGAATAATTAAATGCGGCTCCAAACCCTTTCGAGCTGATATTTACACGAGGAATGGGAAACCCATCTCGACGCTCACCTCCCCCGTGTAGTCCTTACTCGATTATCGCGAGTCGCATCGAGGGAAGTGATCTATGTTCCTCCGCTCCGATCCGCAAATCGGGAATCGTTCATCGAGGACCTCCGATCGGGAGCATTCAAAACTCCACCGCCGCACAACGGAGCGAATCAGTAGGAGAAGTTGGACAAAATGTGCACTGAAAAAAAAATCTCGGTGTATTTACTGAGAAGAAGGGTAAAATTACCGAGAATTCAGGGTTCTATTTGATCCCAATTTTTTCTTGGTAAAATTACCATTTATGGAATTGGTAATTTTACCGAGAAATCTCGGTAAAATTATTGAACTTTCTCGGTAATTTTACTGGACCTTGGTAAAAACACTAATATTTTTTATCGACTGTGGTAGAATTACCGAGATAAATTGGCAAAGTTACCGGGAATTGATTACCAATAAAAGTGGTATTCTTACCTGAAAAGAACAGTAAAAATACCGGTTTTTAGGTAAGCTTACCGGCCTGTCTTGGTAAAATTACCAATAATTGGTAAAAAAAGTGAGATGGTAAAGGTACCAACAGACCGTGATAAAAACGCCGAGAATTTTTTTTTCAGTTTGGAAACTTCAAAAGCTTGTGGCTCTGCCGATACAAATCGTTGATTTTTTAAAAAGTAGTTTTCTCGTGAAATTTTCTTTGTGAACCATTGTCTAAAATTTAAAATTTGACAAAGTAAGCATCAAAACTCCACCGCCGCACAACGGAGCGAATCATTAGGAGAAGTTGGACAAAATGTGGAAACCTCAAAAGCTTGCGGCTCCGCCGATACAAATCGTTGATTTCTTAAAAAGTAGTTTTCTCGTAAAATTTTTTTCGTGGACCACTGTCTAAAATTTAAAATTTGACAAAATAAGCATCAAAATTTGCAATTTCAGTCCAAAAATTTATGGTCGGTCTCTTTCATGGACTCGATCCACTGCGCGGCGCCGCGAATCCTCCATAAAGGGCGAATCTCATAATGGTCGCATCGGAGGATCTTATGTACCGCGCTAAACTTGAATCCGTCCTTTTGCATCCTGCCATCGACCTTGGATTATCGCTTTATCGCCGCTTCTGTGCCGTAACGCTGTTATCGTATTTCAACATGAACCCTGTTCTCCATGCAATACCACGCTTTCCAGAGTTCAATTGAGGATTAAGTTAGGTGTTTACGCTGGGGAAGCGGCAATATTAGCTGCAGCCGTGTTTTCAAGCACCTCTCTTCCCACGAGACCGATAGATTAAGGTGCGATGTCCCTCTGCCTCCGGACGACGGCGCACGAATAAGGCGCTTTTACGCCGGTGCGGTGCCGGGGTCCGAACAATGAATAGCGTCCATACTGCCGTCCTAAGGAAGAACCTCGTAAGAACAGTTGGACGTTGTCAAATTGATCATGATAAAAAACAAATGAGTAATGTTGTTAAAGCTCAGAAAAAGCCCCATCTTGGACTTTTATATAATTCCTGTGGTTTTTGAGGGTAGGGGGTTTACATTTAAGGACAATATGAGGAAATCAAATCCTTATAGAGAGTTTTTATAAGTCTGTAACAGTGGGACCGTGGTCTGTTCGCTAAAAATAGCCAATTTTTATAATACTTTGACTTTTTCGTTTTTCGCCGGAATTTTTGAAATTTCTTTTTGCACTGGAAGCAACCAAAAAATCCCCCTAATCTTACATTATGCCCTGGTCGAGAAACGACCGACCGTAACCCGAAGAGAAGTAGTATAGGAACAGACATTTTTGGCTTTCAGACCCCAATATATTTATTTTCGTCGAATACAGACATACTACTTTCAACAACGCTAAGATGGCAGAAACCAGGACAGGAAAGAGCTGATTTTGGGTATGAGCAAAATAGGCTTCCTTTTTGAAAAATTAGTAAATGTTTTTCATTGGTTTTTCAGATAATTAATTCGTGATCGGAGGTATCTGGTAATCCAAATGAAAAACATACCAAACTTTTTTTAAAAGTAAAAATCTCATCGAAAGAAATTTTGCAGCGTTTGCATGCACATACGGCGTTCTTCTTCGGCATTGCAGCGTGTTCCATATGCATGCGTGAGAATAGAATAAGTTACGGCGCGGCGCGGTAGTGCTCGTACACAGAGGGAGGATTTCGCGACATATCGCATTAGCATTTGAATTGCCGCATGTATGCAACAGTTTATTATGAGCTCAACATTGTGACTTTTTGTTACTCTGATAATGGATTACTCGGCATGGTATTATTATTAAAAATTTAAAACATTCTCGCGTCAATTCTGTTTACAAATTATTAGCAAACCATGCATGCACCCAGTGGGTGACAATACCGTATGACGCGAGAACCAGTGCAGAATTCGGCTTCATTTTGCTTCAAATCACTCCATTTTATAAAGGTTTAGGTTTAAAATGTCTCTTTCAATGGAGGAGAGAAAACTCAAAAAGATTCTTCGAAAATAATCATACCTGGCCAATGAAATTCACACCCTCACGTAAATCGGCCACTATCCAATTAAATCTAGTTTATTGCATCTTTCAGTCGCTTTTAGTATAAAAATCTTCCTTAAAAGTGCCGTTTGAAAAGCACTGGGCGTAATGAATATAGTTTAGACTTCTTATAGTATCGCAACTGACAACAATGTCGTAGGACAGCACTCAAATCAAATCACGCCCTTTTTTCGTTAGTTTAAAGCGTCGAAGGTTTAAATAATTCAACACCATAGGTTTAAACTAAGGTATAGTTTAACATAGGTAGTAATTCTGAACCTGGATTTTTACCTTTGTCTTGATCCATGTCAAAAACTCAAAAAGGTAATTTAGATTCAATTCTTATCAGCTGCTGAAAAACGTTTTTTTAATTTATTTTATTTTGAAAAAATCTCATGTTTGAAAGACATTCAAATTTTCCATTGAGTCTGAAACTGCCAGTCGATTTGAACTTTCCAGACTGTTTGAATAACTTTTTTTTCATCTGATGTAATATTCTTTGAAGGATTATCACAGAGGAGGACTCTAATGTCCTCATCAATGGAGAGGAAAAATAATCTACCCAAGCGCGTGCAAAACGCGGGGGAATTTTCACCAACGAAGAAAAGAAGGTCATTTAAACTTGATTGTTGACAAATCGGTTACTTTTTTTACCTGAGCCATTGTAAAAATAACTTCACCCTCTGATTTGACCCAAGCAGGAGTTTCCTCCTTGCCACTAGGGTCAGAATGGCAAATTAGTGATAAAAACGGCGTCGACTCAGACATTGATGAAAGCACCGTCAAATGTCAATTCAGATCGCAGGCAGGAGAAAAAAACCGTTTCAAACTTAAACAAAGAAAATTTCTTACTGAAAAGAGAGCGTAAATACACTTTTTTTTGGCGTGTCCTCGCGCTTTTTTACGTAGCTCAGCGTGACCTCTGAGTCCTCATCGCCGGAATAGCGTTAGCACATTGTAGGATGTTACCAGCCGAGATCCCCTTCATTTCATTCAGTAGGCAAGATGAGTTAACCTGTGGTCAAATAGTGGTATCATACTTACGGTATCGTGAGCGAACCTAGCGTTCTGATAAACCTCTTTTTTCCTGCTGAAATTATACAACCTATTTACCACGTTAGCCCATTCTTGTTGCTTGGGTGTATGAGCCATAACGACGGTGTAAGTCGGCAATCACATAACTCGGTTTGCGACGTCGCAGACTTCCTGTCATACTTTATTTTTCAAACCTAGAACTAATCAACGGCAATTCTTTAAAACTTCCATGATTTTTCTTCTCTACGCGAAGAAAATTCTGCAAAAAATTCAAGGCATAAGGTCAATTTGTTCTCCTTTAAAAAATAACATAGAGGCGGAGATTTTCAGACACCGCAAACGAGATATGTGATTGCCGACTTACACCGTCGATATGCAACTTTGAAAAATAGAGTAAGATGAAGACTTTTGTATAAGTAAGCTAATGATAAGAGCTTTAATCAACATCAGTGCCTAGAAACATTGAAACTGTATAGAAATAGGTCCATTATGATACACCGAGTGTTTTCCCCCGTATCCCGTAAGGTCTGTGTTTTCCACTTAAATAATCATGCAAGAAGGTCTTTCGCACTAATTTAACTAATCTAGGTCTGGGTCTTTTGTAACTAATTGTATGATATAGATTATCTGAAATATTCTTTTGAAAATCAAGATTTCTTCCTAATAGTTAAGCTCCAGTAATAGTAATGCCATTTTCTACAAACGTACACTGAACGTTAGTTGAGTTTCCTGATTGATGTGTGCTCAAGGTATACCTGAAGGCTAATCAGATGTCTTCACACAATGACTAAATCCCAGTGACCAAGCATTTTACATTCTCTACTCTTACATTTGTACTTCAATTTTCTGCTGGTAGAGTAGCAAGAGCTATACGAATAAGGCACAGCGCATTAGAACGAATGTAAAGGCGTAAGATTGCAGCGGAGAGGATGATTTTCTGCACTAGCGTACCAGCGTGTCACGAATACATGTCAGTTTGTTTTGCTGTTGCTGCTACTAAATACTATTCATGTATGATCAATTGTGAAAGGCAAAAACCACAATCACATCGTTGCCACTTGTTGAATAATTTCGTTGACTCCTTCGCTGGCGGTTAGGAGTATGTAATTATCACAGAAAAAAGTTCGGAGTTCTCATCAGTCAAACTACACAAGAGCATCCTTTAAGAAGGGGAGCGCATAATGTATCTCTGAACAGAAGCCTTCCCATTAAGTTTTGCATAAAATAATTATTTTCCGAATTTTCGAAATTCCTCTGTGAAAAACACGACATATTACAATGAAGGGCTTATTAATTGAAGTATTCATCCTTAATAATCAATCATTCTCTATTTTCCCTTAAAGTGCATCAAACGAAAAGTAATTTTTTTTTACTCGAATACAGGCAAAAAAGAAAAAAAAAATAACATATAACTACAGCAATTAACAATGTATCCCATTATATCGTATCCTCTAGATAATTTCTATCAATATATGCAATCCGCATCACATGTAGTGTAAAAATTTTGTGTTCGATTTTGCTCAAGTTTAAAGACATTTCGTTGGTAAGTAAAAAAAGATTAAAAAATTGTGTTCTATGAAAATGTCATTGCCTTATAAGAAGTCTAATTGCATTCTTAAAACATTTTTCGGTGTCCTCCTCGGTGTGTCGTCTTGTCTAGAGTCCCTTTATACGGAGAGTCAAGACAATGTGAATCCATTTCTGATTGGTTACCGTATTTTAGGCCTTTACAGTGTCACAAACGGGAACAAAGATTACATTTTCACCGATTGCAAATATTATAATCGGGAATGGACCAGGGAATTACGGGTTCGGCAAGGAACAAACGGAATGAGAGAAGGAACGAAGAAAGGAATTTGAGAATGGGCCGATCAAAGATTACAAAAAACGTTCAATTTCTGTAATCTTTATTCCCGTTTGTGACTTCATGAGGGGGTGTTGTCTTGACTCTCAGTATAAGGGGACTTCAGTCTTGTCGAGGGCATTTTATTAGAACCTTTAGAAAACGGTTATGCAACGTGAATATTAATTTTAAAAATTATTACATCATTTTATTCACTGTCAGTCAACTCGCAGCGAAAATCCTTCAAAAACATTCCGCACCGGCAACAACAGCGCGAACACGATCCGTATTCAAACCAGTTTTCGCAGCGCTCCACTGGACACACATGCATCCTGGGGGGTGGAGGCGGGGGAGGGGGGCGTTGTTGATATTTCGGGGGAATCCGACAATCCCCCCCCCTTCAGTCCCCCCCGCCCATCGAGGAAGACCTAAGGACGATTGCGGTCTCGAAACTTTCACTCTCAAAAGGAGAACCTTTGGCTCGCGATAAATTACGGAGGTGCCGTCACACCCCATACCGATGTTTTAGCAGACTCATAAGATGGATGGTCCGTTGATTTTACGAAAAGTCAATAGTGATGTCACTTCTGGTTCTTGACGGGCGCGCCGGGCCGGAATGGGAAGTCGGATCTCAGGCCCGATTGTTTTTTCAGCGACTAATCATCAAATTTCATAGCTTCGGAACGTCGCAGTCGTCTAACTTGTCGATCATTAATTGCCTGTCTCACCTCTTACGGTCGTGAGCTCCACCGTTTTGATCCGGGTGCAGCTTATTCGAGGAACCGCATATCGGCAAGTGAGTCACTGGGGAATGGGAGGATTATGTGAGGAGATAATTTTTTTCTCGTTTTCTTAAGTTTGAAATCGTTTTCAAAACAGCCAAGTTCCGATACCCGGATTATCGTTTTGCATAGTTCATATTCTTTTGTTATATTCCGTACCACTCGTTTATTTTAATTCCTCGTAGAGAAACCACCCATTTTCTAAATACAATTCTAGCTGGAGCGCACTCCAGCTATGCATTCACCACTACAAAAATGTCAAAGGAATTCGGTACGCCCAGCGTGCATGGAGGCTATTTCCATTTAAATCTTCCGTCACATTCTTACGGCGCAATGATACAACTATTTGAACTCTCCGGAATGCGTGAGGTATCACGCTGCATTTGAAGGCGTTTTTAAATCAGCCAAGTTCCGATACCCGGATTATAGTTTTGCATCGTTCATATTCTTTTGTTATATTCCTTGCCACTTGTTTATTTTTAATCCTCGTAGAAAAACCACCCATTTGTAAATACAATTCTAGCTGTAGCGCACTTCAGCGATGCATTCACCACTATGCAAAAATTTCAGAGGAAATTGACAAGCCCAGCGTGCATGGAGGCTGTCTCCATTTAAATCTCCTGTCCTATTCTTACGGCGCAATGATACAACTATTTGAGCGCTCCGGAATGCGTGAGGTATCACGCCACATTCGAAGGCATTTTCAAATCAGCCAAGTTCCGTTATCGGAATAATCGTTTTGCATAGTTCATATTATTTTGTTTCCATTTCTAACCACTTGTTTAATTACGAGGGGCGTTCAATAAGTAAGTATCCCCCCCTCTCTAAAATCAAGAGGAATGGACCAATTTTAAAAAACTTGGGCTCAAAATCTTTCTTAGGATATACTGAGTTCAACAAAACAAACCGCAACAAAATCGGACCTAGTGCGGCCGAACGCGAGCCGTTTGAACGCGCCGAGGTGCACGCCGCTCCCGCCGAATCCGCGGAGATTTGAAGTCCGCGACAAGAGAAGAGCTTCTCTGCCAACGCTTCAGTCGTTCATCACTGACGAAAAATCAAAGAAGTTTTTGTAGAATAAGAGGCTTACCTCACCTCTCCACATAACCAGATCGATCCAAGCAGGTCTGATACTGATTGTGAGACTAAGAGAACAGCTTTTGGATACCACGCATGTCGAAGTCTTTCAACTGGCTAGGGATGAAAGTGTTGACGGCTTGTTTGACCTCTTTCACTGATTCAAAATGAACTCACCCGAGTTCAGATTTTAGATACGGAAATAACTGGCAAAGCAGACCACCATTTATTCCCCTTTCTGAGATCTGAACTCAAGGGAGTTCATTTTGAATCAGTGAAAGAGGTCAAACAAGCCGTCATAACACTTTCATCCCCAGCCAGTTGAAAGACTTCAACACGCGTGGTATCCAAAAGCTGTTCTCTTAGTCTCTCAATCAGTATCAGCCCTGCTTGGATCGATCTGGTTATGTGGAGAGGTGAGGTAAGCCCCTTATTCTACAAAAACTTCTTTGATTTTTCGACAGTGATGAACGACTGAAGCGTTGGCAGAGAAGCTCTTCTCTTGTCGCGGACTTCAAATCTCCGCGGATTCGGCGGGAGCGGCGTGCACCTCGGCGCGTTCAAACGGCTCGCCTTCGGCCGCACATGGTCCGATTTTGTTGCGGTTTGTTTTGTTGAACTTAGTATATCCTAAGGAAGATTTTGAGCCCAAGTTTTTTAAAATTGGTCCATTCCTCTTGATTTTAGAGAGGGGGGATACTTACTTATTGAACGCCCCTCGTACAATCCTCCTATAAAACCACCCATTTGCTAAATACAATGGACCACTAGACAAGGTACGAATTCAAGCAATCTGATTCATGTTCCTTAACCAGAATTTCACGTAGAACACGATTCGCGCAACGAAAATTACTGAAACCAGCTCCTGATGAAGATATTAACCTTTTTATTTCACATTGGTTACGCGGATTTTGAACTGCCCGCTCACAAGAAACTCAAAGCTCTACGTGAGTCAAATCGCGCACCACAACATAGCTTCTCAATCGATCACTGTTCATAACCTACCATATGTTGTTCAAATTATAAGCAATTTGCTATAGCTGAGCCCGCAAGCGTCAAAATTGAGGTTGCCAGATTTTTATATCGCAAAGACTGTCATGATAATGTTCAGCCCGCGATGTGAATCACGTAGAGCATTGAGTTTTAATGAGCGGGTGGTTTGAATTCACGCATCAGGAATCATTTAATATCATTGTAAGGAGTTATTTTCGGTAATTTTTGTAGTGCGCATCGTGTTTTACGTGAAATTTTGGTTCACAAATATGTATCAGAATGCTTATATTCGTACCTTGTCTAGTGGTCCATTCTAGCTGAAGCGTACTTAAGCGCATTCATGACTGCAAAAACGATAACGGAAATCGAAAAGGCATGAAGGCTATTTCATTATTGTAATCTTCCGTTGCATTTCTAAGGCGCAATGATACAACTATTTGAACTCTCCGGAATGCGTGAGGTATCACGCCGGTTTTGAAGGCGTTTTCAAATCAGCCAAGTTCCGTTATCGGAAGAATCGTTTTGCATAGTTCATATTAAATTTTTTACATTTCTAACCACTTGTTTAATTAGAATCCTCCTATTGAAACCACCCATTTGCTAAATACAATTCTAGCTAAAGCGCACTTAAGCGCATTTATGACTGCAAAAATGCTAACGGAAATCGGAAAGGCATGGAGGCTGTCTCCATTTAAATCTTCCGTCCTATTCTTACGGCGCAATGATACAACTATTTGAACTCTCCGGAATGCGTGAGGTATCATGCCACATTTGAAGGCATTTTTAAGTCAGCCAAGTTCCGATATCCGGATTATGGTTTTGCATCGTTCATATTCTTTTGTTATATTCCTTGCCACTTGTTTATTTTTAAGCCTCGTAGAAAAACCACCCTTTTGTAAATACAATTCTAGCTGTAGCGCACTTCAGCGATGCATGAACCACTGCAAAAATGGCAAAGGAAATCGATACGCCCAGCGTGCATGGAGGGTATTTCCATTTAAATCTTACGTCACATTCTTACGGCGCAATGATACAACTGTTTGAACTCTTCGGAATGCGTGAGGTATCACGCCGCATTTAAAATCATTTTCAAAACAGGCAAGTTCCGATATCTGAATAATCGTTTTGCATAGTTCATAGTATTTTTTTTTCATTTCTAACCACTTGTTTATTTATAATTCTCCTATAAAAATTACCCGTTTGCTATATACAATTCTAGCTGTAGCGCACTTCAGCCATGCATTCACCACTGCAAAAATGTCAAAGGAAATCGACAAGCCCAGCGTGCATGAAGGGGCACTTGAAGGTTTTTTCATTCAGCCGACAAGAGAGTAAGACCTCGCAAAAATGTCCCTCTCATTCTTAAACACTGTATTTATAAAAACTTAACATACTGGGAAAATATTCCAGGTTGAAAATCTTTTAATGTCAGGCTTTAAGAGCCATAAGTATAAGTTAGTTTTATAGTTTTAGTTTTTTCGCAAGGGAAAAATTGCAGTTGGTAAATATAGGAGCAGTTTAGTTCCACTAGGAGTTGAATTTTGAAATGTTGTTAATTCCAACATGTTCCATGAGCAATCGTTTGAAAGTTGTCGATAAAATGCAATGATAACATTCCTGGACAACATAAGTAGTTTCATAAGGATATTCATCATTAAATATAAATTCTCATTTGTTATATTAAAGAAGTCGTACTCTAAAATGGATAAAGAACAATAAAGACTTTTATACAGTACATACCAAGTTCATGTTTTCACTGTCAAGAGAGAAGAAGAAAGAAAATGAAAAAAGAACTTTACACTACGGAGTAACAGCAAAAAAAGAAGAGAAGAAAAATGAGCCTTTTCACGATTACCAATGATGACGTCATGACATGATTGTTTTACTGATAAGGGAATTTTGGGCTAACATTACGTTTCCTTCTCAAGAGGTGTGAACTTAAGTACTCGTTTAAAACTCAGAGACGCCCAGCATTATATTATCATGAGCCGAGAGAGGACTAAATAATCACCACAGTTGGTCTGCTTGTGGAGAAATTTCGCCTGAACTAGTCGATTGCATTGATATAACCTCATCTGCATTGCTTGATTTTGAAGGCGAAGTTTTTTCACCAACTCTCTAGCCTGAGTCTGTTGATTGATTGTATTAAATGTTCTGCACACTAACATTGACCCAAGCGCAACACCGCAGTGAGAAGCGCAGTTTCGAATAGTTCTAGAAGGAAAATACTCATTGAATTCAAATCAAGAGAAACAGTAGAAATGAATTGGCATGCAGTTTTATGTACACACATTTATAGTTTTAAACAGTTTATAGTTTTAAATGGCCGCAGATAGATATTTATTCAGAAAATGAGTGTGCTGATTTTGGATTGTCATACTTTGCCCTCTGTGTACCTACCTGACATCGAGTATTTCTTTTTCTTCAACGGGTAGTGTAAACGATTCCGTGTTCCACCGGAAAATCCTCCTGAGAAATTCAGCCATCTGAAATTAAAAGTACTCAATGAGTTTCATTTTATTTATCAAAATCATAAAACCAGCGATTTCCTGCTTTAAAAGTTACCTATCAAAATTTTGGATTCCGCCGATCTGTGAGATTTATTTAATACTTTTACTATGGGTACAAAGACTATCATAATTTGTTATTATTTTACTTCCTCATCAATGAATAATCTTTGAGAGATCGTTTATAAGGTGAGTGATGTATAGTAATAAAGGATATCCAGAGCAATGGTACGAGTGCTTTACGGAAGAGAGACATTACGTGACGATTTAGTTTAAAATATTCTGCAAATTTTTAAAGAGATAAGGATTTTTGGGCCGATCAATTTCACCGATCAGCATCAAACCGGGGAGTAGGGTGAGGATCTAGGACGATTTCCCGGATTCAATGTTATTTGTGATGGGAGAGTCCTGAGTTTTTAATACCTGCACGCTTCTACGAAGAGAAAGAAAATTTTTTAAAAAAAATAAACTGAGTAGAACATTTGGATATTAGAGGAGGATGGATGCAATTGCCTCCTCCCTCTGGCTTGTAAATTTCATCTTCTGTGGAGAAGATTTAATCGATTAAGATGTAGAGCATTTTTAAATCTTGTGTTCTTCGTTGCACCAGTGCACCACCTGGGATCGTTATTCCTGACGTAATGAGGTAATAATTGACGTAATATCCACCATCTCTGAAAATTTCCAAGATAAGAATGAGACATCTTAGCCTTCTAATTCTTACAACTTTTCCTCTTTTTATTCAATGAACGACAAGATATGTTCCGTGCATTGTTCTGTACATCATTTTATGAACAATGAATATCTAGTCATTCGCGATCAGACAGCGTTAAAAAGTTTAAAATTTAAACAAAATATCGCTAACAACGAAACGGTGTTTCGGTAAATATATCGATGCTAAAACTAGAAAAAACACGTATCTTGGTTTTGTTTTCTGATCTGTCATGTTCCGTGTCTCTAAGGGAAACTGATCTAATATATTGCAAGAAATTTAAAGGGATCTCCTTTGTCTATTCGATTCTTTCAATGCCAATCTAAAATATCCGATCATACTTCGTTGGAAAATCAAATATATGAGCGGAAATGTTGAAACATTGCAATCGAGGTACATATTTTTCAGTAGCATCATCAACATTGGGAATAAAAGAAGATCTCGATTGGTTCTCCTAATAACTTTGTTTTTCCGTTTTCCTTCCCACCTATAACTTCCTCCACTCAAATAAAATTAGCAGTGAGAAATAATGGGACGCACAAAAAAAAGAAGAAGAAGTTTGTGGAGTGTTTGTAAAATTTGTGAAACTAAATTTTAAAATTTTATACTGACATTAATCTGAAAATCACAGTGTTGATTTTCTTCACTAGGTTCAGGCTCCGATTTCTACAGCGTTTGTTTTATATTCTACGCAAAGAATTATTGCGTTTATTCAGTGAATAGACTCGTGTTTCTTTCAATGGGTGAATTGCAAAAATTAATATAATCATCATAAGTATACGGAGCCTGTGAAGCCTGTGCCGAAATCATTAAAATCTCCTGAAAATTCCAACTTCTGCACAGCTTTAAATCAATCTTTTAGAAAGATTTAATCTTTACACGTACCTCGTAATTACAGGCAACCTTAATAGTGAAGACATCAGATTCCCATTTTAATAATGATTTCATGAGTCCGGTGGGAATCCCGGACGCAAACAGAATCCCGCGAGTTACTTCAGTCGCGACGCGAAAAAACCGGGTTTTTGAGGTGTTTCGCACATCGTGCTTTTTCAAAGCTCAACGGTGCTGCCGTTTCAACCTAAACTATCTAGTTTCCTTCTTGCAGCGGTGATTTTGCAAGTTATCTACGCTGTTTTTCCACCATTTAAATCCAAAAAGAATGTGAATTGCAGGCGAGGCAAGCTGCCTCTGCAAGAATCGATTTTTTAGGTACATACATTTAGATGGAGAAAAAACGGTGTTGCCAACTTTCAAGAATCGCAACTCGTCGTTTTTTTACGAAGAAACGTAACTTCATTCCAATGTTGCCAAGTCTCCTGTCGCAAATTATATTTTTACGAGGAAAATCGTAGGAATTTCCGACTGAAAATTTCACTGATTTCTCCTCTGCTCTCATGCAAAAATCAAATAAATTCCGGACAAAAATTTCCCAGGTATATTATTGTAAAAAATCGAATTGTTTGAGTCAATTTTGCAACCTTGGAATGGAGTTACGTTCCTTCGTACGGGATCCGACAAACTGTCTATATAACTCGCCACTAGTGGGAATAATTCGAGTATATTTACTCTAAAAGGGCAACATAGCGGTCAGCGAATATTCGCAATCCTCGCGTGGATGCGCCGCGCCGCTCAGTCAGGAACGAGCCATCAAGAGAGGTCAGACATGAATCTTTTTTATTAGAACTAAAAATTTTAAGGTTTATTTTGTCACGTTTTAAATGTTATGGGGTGTTCCTTACAGAAAATTTTGTGAGCAAATTGATCAACTCATTTTTGAGCTACTGCGTTTGGTAAGCAAGCTTTTAAAGTGTTTACATCTTGTCCGTCCTCTCTTATTGACTCACTCCGGTGTGCGGCAATTCAATCACTGCTACTCGATCTGTGCTGCCACATCAGGTGCCACATACGTGTCAAATGATTTTCTTAACCGGTCCTGATAACTCGCTCGCCAATTGTTTCATTTATTTTAGACGGGGTTATTATTTCCAAATGGACTTATTTATGCTAAAAGGAACTATGTTACACGCAAACCCTTTGCACATAGTTTCTTTTAGCATAAATACGTCCAAATAAGAGAATTTTGCTCCCTGGATTCTCAAAAAAAAATTTTGCCGCGTCACCGTAAGTTCAAAATTAAATTTTAGACAAAATGACCTAAGTATTGCTCGAACAAATGAATGTATAGAGTATACGTCCGTTGTTTTTCGTAAATTTCCAAGAATCATCCACGAGATTATCAGTATTTTTAGCGTTTAGAGTGCTAAATAATCGACAAATGTTCGCTTCTACCATAAATTAAGGAACTATCGGTTCAATGTTATGCTCAAGACAATTGCGGGTCAGTGGCGTGGCGTGAATTGCGATGTATCGATTGTTCTGCCATTTAAACCTATGGTAAAGAATCAATTATTAAGGTGTTCGCTGCGAACACCCTGTTCATCGATACTTTTCCATAGGTTTAAATGTCATAAAAATCGATTTATCGCAATTCACGCCACGCCACTGTTGCGGGTGGTCTTCTGCATGATAGTTTTGTTGCGTTTTCAACAAATAACAAGCAAATTATAAAGCTGAATGTCGGTAAGAAAGGATGTTCTCTTAGAAAAGACAGCAGTAAGTATAGCCCCTTCGCGGAATAATGTGAACTCACTGCTTGTCGGAAACAAAGTCGTTTTCTGCTTACTTGCACTGCTTTGGTACAATACCCTCGTAACTTGTAATTAGGGCGAACTTAAATGTTCTAGCAGAATCGATCAGTTCATTTAAATTGGCTAAGAACATTTTAAAAAGGTCGTAACTGCTCTGTTTGGTAACACGGCAGAGTCGGCAGACGGATACGGATCACTCTCAGAGGATGCAACTATTTTAGCGCTTGGGAGCGCATTTTGCCTACCCGGTTGAATTGAAGGCGATTCAATTTTTGTAAAGAGGAGCGTCGTTGTCGTAACAACCTAGCAAGCGTATGCAGTTTATATTAATTTGAACGATTAAGCAAAGATAGATTCATCTTGTCGATATAGCCGCATCCTAACAGGTGCTATGTAATTTTTTTTTATGAAACTATGAATGGACTGGATTTATTACCACAGAGAGGCCAAGGTCGGCATTTCACACGCTAGTTGAAACTTAAGAGTTACTTTTATATATTGTAATCCTTATACACAAGGTAATTTGGAATGCAATTTTTAGTGTTATTCCAGGAGGGTATGTAGCTTCCTTCAGAAGAGTTTCAAAAAATGTCTTAATTCACTCTAAGTGCAAAGAGAGCAAAAGACGTTTGAATGTTTCTTCGTCTAATTTATTATTTGATATAAATAAGGAGAAAATTAAAACATGGGTAAACAAGGCTAAAAAATTGGAAACATTAGGAGGCAGGACGTTGTGAGCCGTTACCAGCTCATTTTCAGCTGCAAAAAAAACACAAAAAAATAAATAAAAAATTGAGTGGCAACCTGAACCCAGCCGTTATCACGTAACCACTATTATCCCTATTTATTAATTAAGTGGGAAAATACTTAACGTCAATTCCTCAGATGTGCCCTGGATTTTTTTCTTCACGCAAATAATATTCTGTGAAATTTTTAAAAAATAGTATTATTTCGTCTCCTTTTGATAAATTAAAACGGAAGCGGAGCTTTTGAAATACTGAAAATGAGAAGCGGGTTTCAGCGTTGCAGCGTCGAAATATCGAGCGAACGGCAACCGTGTTTTTAATAGTTATTTGACCAAGGTCACGTCTAACAACAGGTAACCGAGCACATGTGACCGACTGGACAGAGGTGGCTCTGGTGTTTGTTGACAACTTGGAAGTCTTGACTCCTCAGTCATCCGCGATTCGTTCAACGACATCGAGCATTCCAAGGATCGAGAAAGTGCGCGCCGTCACGTGTTGCAAAAATGCTCAAATTGCGACTTTTTTTTTGCAAAGTTTGTTGATTTTTCGAAGGTTTGCACACCTGGAATGGTGATCGTGCGAGGTTTCTAAGTGCGGTCTCGTTGAAAGTGAAAAAGTGCGATACTCTACCTCTTCCTCTTGACGAAAAATCTTAAATAATTTTTTGAGCGTGCTATTACAGCCACTCTACGGTGTATTCTGTAAGTAGCCATTGGGAGTTCACCTTTGTGACGTATACCCTACGAAATTAATTTTTTTGGCCATGCGTATTCATATAGGGGGTATTTTGCGATTATTTGGCGATTTAATGTAGACGTGATAAGTGTAAACAAAGCTAATTTTTATGTCTGCGCGAACACTTGCAAAAATGTATTTTCAAATCAATATGACAGGGAATAATAGGTCTCAAGCTGGATGGGAAATGAAATTCGACCCCGTGATTTCGGACAGTAGCTGTAGCCCTCTGGCCACCTAACCTCAAACCAAACATGTGTTTCCATATTTTTATCTTATTACTCCCCCTTATTTATTTCTACACCACTTAACGTTTGTGTCATCATGAATTCTTTTTTGTTACTATATTTGCTGAAGTTTAAATATCCTTTTTAGTTTCCCTGCAGAAACGGAGGCTTATTATAATTATACTTATTCTACGTTGATTGTCGTGGAGAATCTGGGTTGATTTTCTGGAGGATTTAATCGTATAGGGTAGGGCCCAACAATTCGATGTCTGTACGTTCTGATGCCCCCTCTTTAGGGGTCTTTGATCACACCACCTAAAGTATCCCAATGAGTCTTAAGTGAGTGTTGGAGTTTGAGGGTTCTGCTGAATATCGATCAAAATACCCTAATGCTCTGAATGTGGTATGGCAAAAAAATCGAGGAATATTCTAATTTTTTAGGAGATCACTTAGTCCCACTATTTACATCATGATGTTAAAAGTTCTCATTTTTTTTTAAAAAAAAAAAAAAAAAAAATAAAACTAAATGTATAGTTTTCTGTTATTTATTCTCTAGACCAGAGTTTTCCTCGTTTAGAAGGGAAAATGACGTTTATTCAGTTTAATAATGGCCAAGAATATTCCTCGAAAATTAAATAGATTTTGAATATGGAAACAGCCTGATGAATAGGGCTACTCAATTTCTGCTCCAAATGATAGTGTTAGACATCACGCTATCCAAGCCTCGTTGAAAGAAACTGTTCAAAAGTTTTAATAATTAATAAAAAAGTCAAAAGTCTGAAAAATATGACAACATGCCTAGTATAATTGCAGTATGACAAATTCTTAACAAGATGACAGCGATACTGTAAGAGATTCGTCTCATTCTCTCTTCAATACGACCACTAATGAACATTTGTTTGTGATACTTTGCTGATGGTTGTTTCATGATGGATTCAGTTTATAGAAAATACATCCATGTATCGTGTACTGCGTATTTAATCTTCAGATCACCGTAAAATTCTACCATATTCTGCTAATCCCCCCTCCCCCCCTTATAGATAAATAAAAGTCAGATTATCTAAAAATGAGAAACAATTGCATTTGGAATGTAGGTGTGCAGAGTTCAGTGGCACTATTACCTCGAACAACTTCGCCGTGACCTGATACAAGGACATTTCTAAAAAAGTTAGTTAAGGAGGGTCAGCTAGGATACAGTTTTTTGTCTTGATAGGTGGGGCTCTAATGGTTAATGCTCAAAGATAGACTGTATCAGAGTTTCCTATTTCTTCCTTCCCACTATGTTTAACACCGAGCTAGAGGTTTAATGCAAATTTCTGAGGTTATTTTCTGAGTTTCTGTGGTTTATGAGAGGTTAAGTACATTTCTGTGCGATTTTATTCGTGCCTCATACACATGCATCAGTGCACATGCACCATAAATAGCTCACCATTGATGCAAATAAAGATTATTGTGTTAAAGTCATCATGGTTTCTTCATTTCAAAGTAGAATGAGACGCATGAAATGCATGTAATTTGACGATATTGAAGCGTCTCAGAGTGGCTGCGATTTAACGATTTACTATAATTATTTCATTATTCTCTAATTTACGCAACGCCCTTTTCCCAACCAATAAGGAATGCAAAAATGTCTGTGCGATTTTTAAAATCTTTCCGATAAAGTTCTATTATTTCTATACCATGCGGACTAAAACTGAACTCCTCATAGGCTTAACATAAAGTTAGGTTTGTAATTTAATGAATGCAAAGAAACCGCAGCGGAAATCAATATGCATTTTTTTCCAAATGGCAGTATTGATAAAAAACTGAAAGAAGATAATCAAAGAGGTGGATAATTCATCGTCAGTGGGTAATATGCTCATGTGTGTGCTTTTCGGGTAATTGGGTGCGTAAATTTTGGTTCACTAGAAAACTAATCTGTTGGAATTGATCACGCAGCGCGGACAAAGAATTTGGCGAATAAAATTACAGTGAAGAAAAAGTGTAAGTGAACTCTTGGGATATGCAAATATTTATAGAATTTTTGCGCAAACGAATGAACGAATTTTCTCAAAATTTTTAAAAGTGGTGAAATAATGTGCGAAACCAATGGCTCGACCACACTCGTGACTACCCTGAGAGACTGAGGCGTATTGGCTGAGTCAAAGGCTGAATGAGGACGTTAACCAACTTGAAGGAATAGCATACCAAGGTGCAACCATGGAGATGGCTTCGCAAACTGTCCTCAACCCAGCGGAAGCAGGTGAGACCAACTTCCAATTCTTTGCAGCAGACTGTTTATGTGATCAAAATTATATAACGATAAAACGATAAAAATCAACGATGAATCATGTGAGACAGCCATCGTTTGGCTACTTAATTATTATTTTAGAAGTAATTAAAATTGTCTAAAAATTCCCTAGTAATTTTTTGCTAAGCCTTCTCACCTCAATAAAGTATTAAAAAAAATAAAGGTGAATAAATGCGAAATTCTGTATGAAAGATTACCTTATCAGGCATTTTTAAGCAGTTTTTCAATGAAAATCCAATAAATCGTTAAAATGTTAGAGGGGGCAGAGATTATGAAATCAGGATCTTCTTTCAAGACAGTGAAACCAATTTTAGTGACTCGTCGGGAATCGCCAGGAATTTCTCTCTCCCCCCCCCCCCCCCCNTTATGAACTCGATCAAAATTTAGACGAAATAATGCCTTGAGGAGTCACTTGCCTTTGCTTTGAATGACATGTCTTTGCACCAACATAAAAAACCTCATGAAACATTTGACATTTGGACTACATTTTGCAATTTGGAACTACAATTTCTGGCTCAGTTTGGAAAGAACGTATGTACCATCAGCTCCCTTATGCAGATAGGTGTTTTTACGTGCGAACCAAAAATTTTAGTTCCTTATTGTAAAAAAAGGTACATTACCATCTTCAAGAACTCCCCCTAACAAATATTTGAACCTTGATGGGGGGAGGGGAGCTGAGAGCAAAATCTATTCGAGGGGATTTGAAGTCGTGTCAAAAGAGTGCGTTACGAAGATGAGAGAGGAGTCGAAAAATCGGAACAAGTAATTTACTTAGGAGCTGTACATTTTGCAATTTGGAACTACAATTTCTGGGTCAGTTTGGAAAGAACGTATACACCATTACTTCCTTAATGCAGATATATGTTTTTACGCACAAGCCAAACATTTTAGTTCCGCATTGTAAAATGTGGTACATTTCTATCTTCAAAAACTCTCCCTAGGAAAGATTTGAACTCNGGGGGGGGGGGGGGGTGGCTGAGAACAAAATCTACTCGAGGGGGTTTGATGTCGGAATAATCGGAATAATCGGAATAATCCGGAAAAATCGGAACAAGTAATTTAATTAAGAGCTAAATAGTCCCCCTTCCCCGAAGCTCCCTGGGCAGCGTAAGTGTGAATGAGGGGTTAGCCACCCTCGACGTAGCCGCCATGCCACACTCCGGGTGTCGGGACGTCAGGTCGCGCATCAGTTTCGCGCGCCGGGTCTCACGCGTGGCGCGTCGCGTCGCGACACGACGTCGCATAAGTTCGATTATAAATTCGGCCTTGATCTCCATGCTTTTTTAATTAGTATCAATACTTGGCGTAGAGCGCGCTACTGCACTACTTGTCGAGAAAGAAATGATAGACGCAGGATTGGCAATTTCGAGTGACGCCGCGCGCCGGAAGGACACTTTCTTCGCGACCGACGCTCAAATTTCGGTGTGTGCTCGTCCCTTTACCCGTCCGACAACATGATCGCGGTACCAGGTTCGATTCCCGGTTCAGTGACGTCATGTCAGCGTCTCTCAATTTTCGCCGAAACCTGTGCGTCCGGATAGCGTGTCCTCTCAATTTGGTAGTCATTGAATTTTTCTTGCTCCATGGTCGACAATGACTCATTGTTAATTGCAATTTTTCAGCCCCAAAATCGGATGTTTTTGGTGATGTTTTTGAGAGCCTTACAGCTTGGAAAGATAGGATTGCAGTCTGCGAGGGAATATTGAGCCATCATTGAGCGGTACTTGCCGATACCTACCGAATAATTCGTCACCGGTTCGAATGACTCAATCGCGAAATTTGAACATCACTTATGTAGGTAGACCCGATAGTGCTTTACAATTTTCCTCTTGTTATTTTTAAGTTTGAAGGATAAACCTGCAAGCATTTTCTAACCTAAAAGCTAAATGAGTGGAGAGGTCAGTTTGTAAGGTATCTCTTGTATTTTGTAGGTATAGTCGGGAGGAGGAAAAAAAAAACTGATTCTCTCTTTGACCCTCTTTGAAAGGTAGATTCTCTGTTCAAGTTTTTGAACCGGTATCGCAGACGAGATTTTGCATCAATACCACTGATTTATTTCTATTTTTTTTTTGCGTATACACTCTCAATGTATATTCTTCGAGACCTTCAATTTTCTCTTGGCCATATCTAAAAATGTGGGGTTTGTTTATGTACCGCGTATAAATGAATGCTTGACAGACACACCATGATGTATCAGCACCTCATCCCAGAAAAGTGTATGCACGCAATGTCAAAAAAGTCTTCCGCGAGTATTTAAACTTTTTCTAGGTACTAATTTACCCATCCAGTAAATGAGAAATAGAGGAAGGTATACGTTACTAATCTTTTTAAATTCGTAGCAAATCTTAGGTCAGATACAACTTTAACTTAGTGAAATTCTGAAGTCAACTTTCCTATATAATAGCTGGATCAAAGTGAACAGATGAGACGCTGTTTTTATTAGCCTATATCGTCAAACACGTTTCTCTGCACCTATAACTCCCCCCCCCCCCCAAAAAAAAAAAAAGGTAAGGGTAAAGCCCCAGGAATATATTTTCATATCACTTTTTAAGATGTAGAAGGTGATTGGACTGAAAAAGGTTCCTTTCTTCCAAAAAAATTTTAAGCAAAGGACATGCTTTGAGAGACGTTGTCAGTCAAAGTTATTCATTCACCTATCAATAAATCAACAAATTTTACACGCAGAAACGAACATCACATCCGCGGCTCAAAATCATCTAATTGACCAGATTTCAAACACTATCGTGACTTAGGTTGAGAGTGGAATCGTCAAAAAATTGTTTGTTAAATAAAATAATTGAGTTTTGGGTATGTCTTCTTCATCTCTTTTGTTTCTCCATATTGGTGCCAGTGACGTGATGACTGTGGCGTGCTGCGCAACATATCGATTGATCTGCCATTTTGACCTATGAAAAAGGGTCGATTAACAGGATATTCGCAACGAATACCTTAATAATAGATTCTTTACCATAGCTCTAAATGGAGAAATATCGCCCTGGTAAAAATTGGCGATAGGAGCTGCGTTTTAAAATACCATAGGAGTTCTTACAGCCGACTGAAGAGGGCGATAGAAAATCATATAGCTGGCTGTAGAAAGTTGAAAAAATCATTTGGCCGGGCTACACGAAGCGATAAAAAATTATACGGCCGGGCTATAGTTCCTATCGCCGGGCTTTACACTTTATCGCCTGGTCGTTGCTTTTCCACCATCGGCTATAAAAGGCTATAAGAAATTGTGTAGAAATTCTTGTGCCTTGTAAATCCTTAAGTTTGTACGGAATCACCTTAATATTTACAAAACGCACATTATATTTTCCTTTACTACATATTTTTTTCATCAATTAAAATGAGAATAATCCATTTTAGAGTGTGCAAACATTTCAAAGTCATGAGTTGAAAAACGCTGACTCCGCGAGATTAAATATTAGAGCCTAACACAAAGCGGCGCACTGGCGCCTACAAACCTAACAGGGATACCTCACGCATTGCGCAATGCGTGAAGTATCCCAGTTAGGTTTGTAGGCGCCAATGCGCGTTCAGCGCTGGCTGCCCGCCCGCCGCGCCGCAGCGTACCACGGCGCTTGAAGCAACTATTTCACACCAGAGGTATTGCACGGTATCAAACGAAATTGAAGGCGCTCCAACATATTAGGATTGGCAGGCATCCTTCAAAAGTACGGAGCTTTCCTCGCAAATTAAATCAAGATACTGCGGCCCAAAAAGAGAGCGGTAGTAGCATAACTCACTGAGTCCTAGCATCTGTAATTAGTAACGTTTAGCACACACTTTATCGCCAGGCTGTTGCTTAATCGCCATCGGCTATAAAAGGCTAAAAGAAATTGTGTTGCCGGCTATAGAAGCTATTGGAAATCTTACAGCCGGCTGTAGGTCTATGGTATTTTGGAACACAGATTCTACTGCTAATTTTTACCAGGGCGATAATCGATCATTCACGCATTGCCACTGTTTGATACATTTAAAGAAGAAAAAGATCGATTAAAACTCTAATATACTGGTTAAGACTAAAAATTCTATTCGGACAGTTCCACCTTATCGACGGTGAAAGTCGGCAATCACATAACTCGGTTTGCGACGTCGCAGACTTCCTGTCATACTTTATTTTTTAAATGGAAAACTACTCAACGGCAATTCTTTAAAACTGTCATGATTTTTCTTCTCAATGCGAAGAAAATTCTGCAAAAATTTCAAGAAATAATATCAATTTGTTCTCCTTTAAAAAAATGACGTAGAGACGGAGATTTTCAGACATCGCAAACGAATCATGTGATTGCCGACTTTCACCGTCGTTATACTTTTTTTACGCTTAGGAGTCACTTTTTTTTTACTTCAAATATTTTGAATGACTATTACTTTTGACCTGGACAATACTTTTCTCGTGGTTCAAAAACAATAATTTTGTTAATGTTCCAAAACAAAATTCTTTTCAATTTTTTTTTCTTCTTTTTTTTCAAGCCCATCTTTTTCGAGGTATCTGTCAGTATTTGGAAAGGGTTACCGATTTTTGAATTATTGATTATAGAATAGGAGAAAATGCAGAAATGGCTAGATCCATAGAATTTGTTTTCAATACTGCTTTTAATTAACCCGTTTTGTGGGAATCTATTTGCATCTTTTTCTGACGTATAGAGATGTCAGATCTCTATTAAAATGTAGCGATTTCAGTCTGTTGCGTATTCTATAATAACTTACAGCGACTCCGAAAAAAGGTACTGGCACTCTCTCAATTAAAAAAAAGATGAGACAAGAACGTATTTGATTTATCACGCTGTTTTTAGATGGGGGATGTAAAATAAGTCTAGATCGCGACGGAGAAGAAAAAAATGACGGATTTTATATTCCACCTGACATTGCCGCGGAAAATCGGAAATCATCTGCTTCCATTCAATCGATTCGGGTTTTTTCACATCACAGAGGACTGGAAAAAAGCATACCCATTTCAATAGGTAAATAATTGTATCGGAAACAGCGTAGAAAGCTCTGTAGTACTAACGCTTACACGTATGAAAGAAATACGTATGGGGGCAGGGGGGGGGGGGGGGGGGGGGAGAGGATGAAGGGCCGCAGCCATGTCCAGACAGCTTTCTGCTGCTCCTCTCTGATCAAAATGAGTTCAATGAACGTGAACCTTTGTGTCGTCCACTAAAGTATAAAATCAATTAAATTAAGCGCATATGATGAACGCATACCTACTCATTCATTTCAGGAGGAGGTGGGATTATTTTCTTCCTTAGTTTGTATAAGTCGCAGGCGATCAGTCAAGTCAGGCGTTTCATCAAATGCCGAGGCAAACAGTCAAATTTTGACGGATTACGAAATTTTGTAAACTTACGGCGAAGAACTCACGAATTTACAATATTTTGGGAAACTTTGGAACGAAGCTCCCGGCTTTAATTTTACAGTCTATTACATCCGATTACAATGTAAGTTGAGTGTACCTCTAGCGATTGCACTTTGAATTTCAAGTAGTCACTTTGAACCAAAAATGCCGATTTTGGGAGCTCTCTTCGATGGAACTAAATAAAAATGGAATTGATTTGGCGAGTTTGGTGATAAAAACTCCGTAACGAACTGGATAACACTATTTGGCTGAAACATGATCGACAACGCACATTTTGTTTACTATTATGATCATATTGCAGCTCAAGATGCTGATTTTATTCAAATTCACATCACTACGAAAGTCAGTAAGTAAAGTACCCTCAGTATATACTTACGTATCTAATCACTATACCTAGTTCGTTTTATTTTTCTTGAATTTTGTATTTGATATATTTCTTTAATAAATTATGCGGAGGGTTTATTTTCCCTCCTGACTGGATTCTTTTCTAACTCTTAAGCGGGCGGGCAGGCGGGCGGGCGGGCGGGCGGGGGGGTTTTCAAATATGTTGAGATACATTCATCGTTTTTAGGTCGGAGAAGGTGGGGGCTGCAGCTCACATTTGACTACAGTAACGTTGTTATTGTTATACATTAAAAAAATCAAAGCATTATTCGAATGATTAAGAATGTCGCGATTAAAATCTGTTATAGTTTACTTTATCGGCACAATAGGCAACGCTGTAATTAAGTTACGGTGTTACAGAAACAAGCAGAAAGCCCTTAGTTCGTGCAGAATGCAACGAATACGATACTTTCATTTCATTGTAACTCTGGGATGCAACTATTCGGGCCCTGTGGATGTCCTTGTTGCATACTCACGGAGTTGAAGGCGTTTTGACTTTCCAGGTGCTCACCGCTTCACTCGAGCGGCGCGGCGCCAAGGGGTGGCTTAGTTGTGAGGATCAGAAATGGCAGAGTGCTTTCAATTCGTCGTTTATAGAAGAAAGACACCTCCTAGGCACTAATAGTTGCATGCAGGCGTAGGATGTGTGCTGAGCTTGATTTGTAGAGCAACTATTCATGCCTAAGAGATGTCTTCTAAGTATCGATGAGTATTGATGACGTTCTGTCATTGTACATTCTCGCAATAAAGCCCGCGCCGCACCATGAACGAGCCTTTCAGAGAGGTTGAACATGAAAGTATCGACTAAAACTGCACATTTTGATATTAATATCCTCACAATATAAATTGCGTGGGATGCGTATTGGAGGAAATACGAGAAAATTAATGAAACCACCTCTAAAACCTCTACGTTCCGTATTCATTACATCGATATGACGTTCTGATACTTCCACATTTTGTCCGCCCCTCCCATTGAATGGCTCCACTGAGTGCTGCTGGTGAGGTCTGAAGTCAAAAACGCCTTCACTCTTATGTGTATGCAACACGGACATTCATGGAGTCCGAATTGTTGCATCCTTGCAGGCGTTATAATTACTTCGACTTTTTTTTCTTGTTTTACTTTCAGCGGAGCTTAATTCCAGCGTTGCCCATTGTGCGGATGGAGTGAACCATACTGTTTTATCACGACCGTGTCAATTTGCCGAGGAATGCATTATTTAAATGCATTACACCGTTGCAAGCTTTCGAACTAAAAAAAAAAAATTGGGTATTTGAGCATGTTATGTAGAGTCAACTTTACCCCCACTTTAAAGCATCATATTTTCTTTTGATTATTTATTTCCTTTGAAAAAACTGATTTTGACGCTTCAGTCCGAAATTTTCAAAGATCAATCCTGATGACTCGCAAGAAATTTTGAACAAAAACGATGGTCATTCGTTTTTTAAAGAAATGAAATGCGAAAAGAAACCTGTAACATCAAAAGCCGAAATACCTACACGACACGCATAATATTTCCTAGGTGCATTAGCGAAACTAAAGCAGAATAAAGTTCGGTAAAAATATAGATGGAAATTATGTTATGTTCTGTTTTCTCCCTATATTGAAATCTGAGGCGTGACTAGTCTGTTTTGTGACGCGCGCTGTAGCTCATGAAAAAATTTGCAGGTTGCACGACAACATGTGGGACGATGATGCCATTTCTGACCTGCGTTCCTGCGTATCTTTGCATTCAAATGTGGACAACGTATAGTTACTAGCCTCAAAAACGCAACAAAAAAGGCAGATATTGTCAGGATATTGGTTGATGACCTATATTAAAGATAAACGCGAGTATACCGACTGCAATTGGACTAAATTCTGCTCTAAGGAACTACTATTTCTGGTACATTGAAAAAACAACGTATGTGCCGTTGATACCTTTTCTCTATTTATGTTATTTCATCGATAGGCTACTAGATGAGAAATTTTGAACGAATCTCCTTACTCTAAAAATTTGATGAGCCGTGAGATGCACGAGATCTCTAGTAGCAATTGACCTTTTAAAAATTTTAAAAAACTCTTTATTTTTTTAAAAAAAATTTGAATTAGGAAACCCTTTTTGGCCATTTTTTCAGTAAAATTTAAGTAAGAAACAAAGTGTTTAGAAAAAACTTCTGAAGTATCACTGTAGTGTTTAAACTTTTTTCAAAATTTTTTTGGAAAACTACAGTCGATATTTTAAGAAGTTTTTTTTAAACACTAATTTACTCAAATTTTACGGCCCGTAAATTTTACTTAGAAAAAATTACCCTGAAAGAGTTTCCTAAAATAAACATTTAAACTGTTTTCTTAAAAGTGGTCTTTTTGAAATTTGAGTTTTTTTCCAAGTTTTTTTTTAACAGTCGCAGTCGTTGCTACTGGGGAAGTCAATGCATTAAATCATTCACGAACATAATGACACACTTTGCACAATACTTAAGTAACCCTAGCACCTTCATGAAATGCATCAATATCATTGCTAATGGAATATGACTCATGAGTATTGAAATAAAAACTGATGATACATCAGAGTACATCAGAGTATTCCCATTTTCCCCCTTGGCAGGCGGGGAAGGAGGGAAGCCGGAAAGTGTGACAGAGACAGACGGTTAGTGCGGAATTTCTACGCGAGAGTGCAGCACAAGGTTGGTCGCCAGATTCTCCGATGACGATGCGCGCGCATCAAGGAGTGTTTTTGTGATGTATCAGCCTCAGACGGAAAATTTTTAACGTTCCTCACCTACGCTTATTGTAGCCCGACCCCATTTTTAAGTATTTTTGAAACTATTACGGGTTTTTAATCGCCAATTTTCACATCGGTTCGAAGTCCCCCATCATTATTGTGCTTTATATCTACATTTTGTGTGTCATGTGCGTTGCTCATCATAGTTATTGAAGTGTCGAGAACTGTGTTGTGTCGCGAAAATGGCCGCGATTCGCAAGAAATTAGTTATCGTAGGCGATGGTGCCTGTGGTAAAACTTGTCTGCTGATCGTTTTCAGTAAAGACCAGTTTCCAGAAGTTTATGTGCCCACCGTTTTCGAAAATTACGTAGCCGACATCGAAGTGGACAGTAAGCAAGTTGAATTGGCTTTGTGGGACACTGCAGGGCAAGAGGACTATGATCGCCTACGACCCTTGTCCTACCCCGACACTGATGTTATTTTAATGTGTTTCTCTATTGACTCACCCGATTCACTGGAAAATATCCCTGAAAAATGGACCCCCGAAGTCAAGCACTTCTGTCCCAACGTGCCTATCATTCTAGTGGGGAACAAGAAGGATCTTCGCAACGATCCAGTTACCATCAAAGAGCTCAGCAAAATGAAGCAAGAACCTGTTCGACCCGAAGAAGGACGAGCCATGGCTGACAAAATCAACGCTTTTGCATATTTAGAATGCTCCGCCAAAAGCAAAGAAGGTGTGCGCGAAGTCTTCGAAACAGCTACCAGGGCTGCGCTCCAGGTAAAGAAAAAGAAGAAGGGTTTCAAATGCCGAATCTTGTAACTGGAAGTAAATGTTAAGCGCGAACTATCATTGTGGTTTTTACTAAATTTTCTCGTTTTGTTTTGACTGTATTCAATCTCATATCAGCTTTGAATGTCTCTCATCTTGCATGTCTAAACTAGCAGTGAGTAACCTATATACTATGGTTTTGTCAATGTCAATGACAGTAATTTAGTTACTGACTGACGACTCGAACCCCTTGGTCGTTGACAACAGAGCTCCGTCTCCTAGTCAAAGAAGTATACCAGGGTTGTACAAGCTGACCATTGAGAGAAGATATAGCTAGCAGTTTATGATGCTTGATGTACTTCAAAGCTCAAAATATAAGTCTGATTTCAAGAACTACAAATATAATCTTGCCAAACTACATTCTTCCAGGCATAACTGATAGCATCTAGATTTATGAAAGAAATTTTAGCCTTTTGTTTGCCCAGGTATCAAGCTTTTAATTTGAAGTAATTTAATCTAGTTTTGTGAAAGTATTAATGGACATTCACAAATCGTCACATGTCTTTGACTCGTCTGCCTTCATAGTTTTCTTCTAAATCACGTTTACACCCCGAGGAGCAAGGTATTAATTTTTTTTGCTCCATTGTTTGACTTTAATTAGTGTTTTATTCATATCTTGGATCAATTTTAATTGATCTAGTGGGAAGCTAAGCTCTAGGTATTCTTATTGTTATCCAACAGGCTCGCCCTTCAATATAACTGGCCTAGCCATAACAGTTTTAAGTATATCCTAAGAAAAAAATTAATTTGAATACGGACCCTGTAGTGTCACTAAATTTTGTCCCCTTTAATTAGCAGGTATGCAAATAAGCTTTCTGAGGGGTTGTACTTTTGAGAAACGAAGAACTGATTTGGTGTCAAATTTTAGAGTTTTCTATTGGCATCTGGCCCAATATTTATGGATAAATTTTATCTATTAGCCTCTGCTTTGTGTATGTTTACTTGTGACTGATACTGTGCACCTTTTTTGTGTGTAACAAAGAGCTTCATTTCTAAGATTTAATTCTATGAACTGTTTTGCTGAAACCTGTATGAAATAGATGAGAATGATGAAGATTCACAAATTACATACTTAGCTTATCAATAAAACCATGAGAAAGTGAAGCTTAAAATATGGGTAAAACAAGGCTCAACATTTAAAAATACTTCAGCAGAAAACTTTCAGTCGTCTAAGCCTAATTAGCTTCTACCACAAAGCAACCAATAAATTGAAAGACCCTGCGCAGAAATTCAAGGAATTAGTACTGACAAAATGTTAATATTTGAGATGGCATTCATTAACACTCCTTAAAAACGAGATTTTGAGATCCAACTTTCCGTGTGCCATTGCCAAAAGAAGCGGGGTTTTAAAGTCACGTCTTTAGTACACGCACTTTCTCATGAAGATGTGTTCTAGCCAGTAACAGCTGTGCGGCTCCCTGTCACCATTTGGAAGTATTCAATTCTCTTAGTCCGTTTTACCTCCCTGACTGTTGAATAAAAAGGAGCTTGTTTAATCAGTAATGTATTGGGACTGAATAAACCAGTGATCCAATCGTACTTCATGAGGCTAATTTTCGTTTTTGGCAACTCCAGTCACAAACAAACAGAACTGAGCAATGGGTGTAAATAAGCTGAAGAAAATCACTCTGCAGCCCTGCTTTTCTCAGTATTGACAACCAGAAATTTCATCCTTAAGGTTTAGCTCAGGAAGTCGTAAAGAATATCTTATAATGCAATGAAGGAATTCAGCTGTGACCGAAAGCCTTGGTCGTGACCCGACAACAGATGTTATCACTTAAACACATGCTGCAGCCGGACAACGAACTGAATTCCAATGGCTGGTGTAACTACTGAAGTTAGATTATCACTTAGTTTTTTGCTGCTAAATTAAGCATCTGGAGGGACAGAACGTCTTGCCCTCTAGTTTTTTGACGTTAAAGCCTTGTTTTACCCATATACACAGTTCCTTCCTTTTCTGATTCTAATGAGAGATGTAGCAAAATGTTTTTTTAAAAAAAATTGAGGAAATGAGTGAGTGGTACCTTAAGAGTATGATTACACTACAGTCTAGTACCTACTTATGTTCTTGCCCATGAACTAATTTATTTTTTACCCAGCCCCATCAAAGTAATTAATGCATCATGAAATTATTCCACAATATCCTAAAAACACTTTTTAAGTTCAGTTCTTCCACAGGCAAGCAGGGTTGCATTAAGTGACTTCATGAGATTAGATTAAATCTTTTATTTCCCTTTGTTTTATACCCTGCTTACTTTTTAGTTAACCCATGTCATCTTTTTGTCATTAAATTTTCTGCCCACCTCATTTTGCATTCAATTGGTTAAGTGGTTAACTGTGCATCGTTAGTGAAACTAGAAAAAATATGTGGCTGGGTCTCCAATGTTGAGACCTTCTTTTGATACCTAATGTTGAGCAGAAAACAATGGAACCCAATTTCGTTTTCAAAAACTTCCTCAATTTTTCTGTCTTGCACAAAGTACCTATATTTTGTGATTACAGCAATGAATAGCTTTTTTCCCTTAGAAGAGATGAAATAGGAGAGGATATTTTGAAACATTGCAACTGAGCCAAGTGTTTTTTTAATTTCACCATCGATATTTATTTACGGATTAATTTTTGAAAGATGTCTGGTTTACAGGTTGTGCACATGCTAAAACATAATGTGCTGCAGTGTTCTGTCTTCCCCAGGCGCTGTGCTTTGATACTTGGGGGAGGGATGGGCCTTAAAAAAATTGACGCATCCTTTTGATTATTTCAAACTCTCAATTGCCAAGCAGCGGTCGTGCATGATACATATGCATAAAGGTTATTTGGCACCTAAAAATTTAGCTTTCTGGCCTAAATGGCTCCTAGAATGTTAGGAGAAGACTGAACACTGACGCACTTTAGTTTAATTTTGTGAAAATCACATTTTTGAAGTCCTCTAGACAAATGAAATTGATAAGCCTAACTTGATGCAATGCAAGTTAAGAATTTTTATTTTCCAAATTTTGTCATATAGAAACCAGAAAAGAGAATTTTGTTGGTAATTTAATTGAAATCTTGTAAGCACTAAAACGTTGAAGGACCATAGTGGAGCACTTTATCATTGGCGTCCAAACAGCTAAACTCATTGAAAAGCAAACCATGAAGGGCATTGATCTGTCCTATTTTTCACTGCGCTAACTCATTTAAGTAAATTTGCGTCAAAATTTGAAGTTATTTGTCACAAAGTAAAAATAGTATTTGAATTCAGGACCATAAATTTATTATTTATGGTTGAAGAATCAACCACTAGGGATGTACCTTAATTACCTAGTATATTCTCTCTTAGTGCCATCAAGTACGTATAAACAGACATTCTGTCAGTCTGTAGCCACCATTAAGTAATTCTGAAAATTGTGTCTGTAAGGCTTGTCAAAAAATGTTATTTTCTGTAGATTTTAGCTTAATATTGTACCAGTACCCAAATATTAATTGAGTACAGTGCAATTTCAGGTGACAATGGAAGTTAGAAAGTACGTTTGTCTTTGCAGGCTACTTTTATTTTTCAGTTGAATTTTTCTCTGAAACTACGTATCTGTCTCCCTCAATTCCTAAAATGAAAAAGAAAAGAAAGAAAAAATCAAAATTTGCTCTCAAAGTTTATCAGCCACTAAGGTTAGCACCCTAATTTGTTGTTAAAACTTACGAAAGATGACCGAAACAAGTATCCGGGCCTGTACAACTAGCCAAATCCAATGCCATCGTTAGTCAACTTACTGACTGAATAGATTTCTCGATCTGAATCTTAGTTTCATATTAGATACCTAGTTTTCAGAATTTTTCATTTAGTTGATCACAGCTTCATTTTGAATGCTCTTAATTTCCATCTGTTAGCAGGCTCACAGTTTTATATCTTGTTTTATCACAGAGAATTGTGGCATTGTTTGGTCTCTGATTGCAGGGTGTGGTTAGACAGGGTCTTGAAAATTAGTGAAAACTGATTTATAAAACCTTTAGAACACTCCTCTTATTTTCGAAACAATCCTCTCTCTAAAAATTAAATTTTCATCTCCAAGTCTCAAAGTAACGCTGTCACCTATTAATTTTCCCGCCTTTTCCCTTTCGATATAACCTAGGTATTTCGTTTTTTTCAAATTTTAGAAACTCAAATCTATTTTGTCTATGGCCTTGGTATCTTTTAAAAAAATCAATTGCCACTTTGGTGCGTAAGTAGCTCTCTTCGTGCCTTTCTTCCCCCTTGTATATGCCCTTTGTGGCATCAACTACTATTGCAGCTTTTTAATCCTTTCAACATTTGAACGGATTTAATGCTTAATGAGAGTAAGATTTCATTCATCTATCCACGTGTCAATCACTTAATATTTTAAGAAAGATTTAAAGTTTTCATCCCTTCCCTCCTGTCATTCTGAACCTATGTTTTCCTTACCTTGTTTATTCTAGCTTTTACTCTCTATTTTTTTGCTTTGCCCTGAGAAAAGTCCATAAAAGTATTTTTGTGGAAATTATGTAATGATAGCAGGGGTTGCTTCCCAATTTTTTGCTTTATCTCTGTGAAAGAAAGGATCTTTGAGATGGAAATTGCCTTTAGTGTGCTGCAGGTAGATGCAAGTTGCCCCTGACTGTGTGCTCGTATTGTCTAATCTTTTTTAAAGTCTCTATGGTCACCAGTTTATGTTTTTAAGAATTTCCCTACCGTTAAGATTATATCATATTAAAATTATCCTCGCTCATAAGCATTGGGTACTTAAAACAAATGGAGTGTTTAAGGGTGCAATCAGGTTTGCGCCACAATCAAATTTTCTGAAAAGATTTTGCTGCAATTATGTTTTTTATTGACATAATTTACACATTTTTTACTTTCTCATTCTGATGAGACTATCCTCTGGAATTTTGCCAGATTTTCAGGTCTTGGCGCTTACAAGCTTAGTTAATACATTTCATAGGCTGTTCATAGTGTTTTAACAATTTTTAAACCTATCATACTCGCGTATGCCTTCCCTTTGTCTTTTAAAAGTTTTCAATGATCAATCCTTCTCTTTTTACTAACATTTTATGTTACTTTAGTCTTTTACAACAGATTTCTTGTCTTAATATGATCATGCTATCCTTGAAGTTATGAAATCCACTTTGCTACTGATTTACAATGTTATTTTGGGAAATATTGAAAAGTTAAAAGCCATTTCTTCCTAGCCTGTCTGTATAAGGTTATTCAAGCAAATCAGAGTCTCAGATACTAGCAAGCATTTCTCCTTTAAAATCGTTCTTCAATTTTTTCAATCTTTGATCAAATGTTCAAGAATTACTATCTTTATGCTCTGTTTGAAACTTCTATTTTGGTTCATGTCAAGAATGTATAGCAATTATTATGTTTTCATTTAACTCGTGGCTTTTATGTAAGCTACTAACTACTCCCAAATTTTGATTAGCAGCTTGACGATGTTTAGTTTAATCAGACCAGCTCTCTAGCTTGGATGGCCAGACACGAACACGTTTGTGTATTTCTATGATGCAAACTAATCCTTGATAGATAATCCCTCAACAGTAAAGTTCCATTTCTTGATTTTAAAAAATAAAGAAATAAAAAAAAAACAAAAAAACTGACTTTGAAGAAGCACAAGTAATTACAAAATGTATATTTATTTATTTTTTGTAATATACTGTCTGCCATTTTTAATACTTTTATTTTTTTATTGAAAATTTATAAACCATTGTGATATATAATTGTAAATATATGTATGACTTCGCCACTAAGACATACATTTGTCACTCCACACATATTATTTGTCTCTTCTGATAATTTATTTATTTTTATTTTTCAATGAATCACTACTTAAGCCATATTTTTCAGTATTTAATGTTGTAGGTACCTTTTTTTATGATTTTCTTTTTTCCTGACTTCTTTTCTTTTCTTTTGTGGGTATGTACTTCTGTCCTAAGTATAAAGAAATATCTGTTATTGAGTAGGAACTAGGATTAAAGAATTATATCTCATGTATTTAAAAAAAGAGAAAGATAATAAATTAATTATTTTTATGTTAACTGCTGGTTTGTTAATTTTTCTGTCTCAGTAAACACCTAGAGTTAAAATCAACCAATGACTTCCATTAGCAAAAGTCTCATAGATTAATTGAATTACTTAATGAATATCATTGAGATTGATTTGATTTGATTGATTTTAGTTCCCTGCAAAAGAAGTATCAATGCTTGATTGCATACATGCATTAGATAGTCAATCATTTCTACCTACAGCTTTGGTCATTAAAATTCGAAATTCTGAGTATGACAGTAAAATTTATTTGAATATGTTTAATGATAATTTTTAGTGAAATTGGTTTACGTTTTTGAAGAACACCTTTTCAATATCTTCTCATTAGAATTCTTCTAAACACCGCATCAGCAAGGACATTTTAAGCCAAAACTTTATGTCCACAGCCATTCTCTGACACACTATCTGAAATCAGACTAATATGTAAGGAAAACTACCAGGTATTTAAGGTTTATTTTGCCCATTCCTGTCGCCTTTTATATATTGGCACAAGAATTCATGCGTAAGTTTCTTCTAATACTTGTGTCGCACATGATGATTTCTAATGACATGAATTGCCTGCTGTAATTTTAGAAGTATTTTTTTGGCAAATATGTCTCTTCGTATTTATCCAAATAAGTAGGCATGCTTGAATATTAGGTACTTTGCGTAGGTATAAATCAGGATGATAAGTCCTTGGAAATTCAGGGAATGTTCCTCAACCCTGAAAATGCAGGGAATTTATTTTTTAATATTTTTTGCAGTGCCATTTTATCAACTTCAAAATAAACAGTTATCACTTCCGTACTTCTAAAATAATATTTGCTATTCTTGCTACCATTCACATAGATCAAATAAAAACAACTATAGCTCAATAGAATGACTGAATGAATTAAACCAAAACAGAAGTCAAGAAAAAGGAAGTGCAAAAATACTGATTCACACTAGAATTATTTATAGTTCACCTATAGGTAGATAAGCAAGAAGGTACTTTTCAGATTATAAATTTGTTAGTTAAAGTGACACGATAAAGAATTTTTGGGTTTCAAACAATTAAGAATAATATGGTACATTTAAGTACGGCACATGGTGCTAGTGCCTGAGAAAAACTTGGAACGCATTTAGCAAAAAAAAAAAAACTAGCGCAATTACAATGTTGCGAAAATGCTGCTTCTTCATAATTATCTCCCAGAATACAGGACCGGATTAAGGAGGTGGCCATATGGGCCGTGGCCAATGGCGGCAAGTTTTGCAATCTTTTTGAATGTAGGTATCAAAAGAAGAGAGGAAAAAATCGGATTCAGAACATAAATTACGAACCAGAAAAGGCGACAAAATCTCTCATTTCTTGAGAGTGAAAGTATAGTAATTTCTAATTTTGTCGTCTTTCGGTGATACAAGAGACAACATCTTTAGTTAGTCGAGTTAAGAGAGAAACCAAACACGCAATTTGACCTGGAACGGAGCGGTGAGGCAGTCGGCATGAATAGCATAGCGCCTACAAGACTGCATGAATACTTTACGCATTGCGCCAACACAGTGCGGTCGGCGCGGCGGTGGAAGTTAAATTATTGACCACATTTATGTTTGTTCTTTCATAATTTTTTCGTTCGTTTTTTATGGAAGGCATTGTACAGACAGAAATGGGTTTACGGATCTGAACTTTAGTTAGTGTTGACTGGGCTTTCACAAAAAATGTGCCTAACACCGCGAGTAGACGCGTCTCATACACCCCTCTCCCACCGGCACGTTCACTACATTGTTTTTCCAGATCGTATTCGGCAGATCACACAGGTGAGATTATATTGATATCGATTGGTTCAATATGTAACCACAGCCTCAAAAGTCAATTTAGAAATACTAGAATTGTATTTAGCAAATGGGTGGTTTTTATACGAGGATTAAGAATAAACAAGTGGTACGGAATAAAACAAAACAATGTGAACTATGCAAAACGATAATCGGGGTATCGGAACTTGGCTGTTTTGAAAACGCCTTCAAATGCGGCGTGATACCTTATGCATTCCTTCTTCTTCTTCTTCTGCCTTCTGACTAGGGCCGTGACCCTGTTTGTCTAGCCTCTAAAACAGTAATATGATGCCGATGAGAGAGATCACTTAATTCTCCGGGGATGAAAGGCAGCTCTGTGCCCATCTCTTGGGCGGTCGTCCGGGTTGCCTTTGGCTATGAGGTCGTCCTACCATACAAATCTTGGCAAGCCTTTCCCCCTCCATCCTCTCAACATGTTCCGACCACATTTTCCGGCGCATCTTGGTCCATTTGGCAATATCTTGAATTTGGCACTCTTCGCGAATTGACTCGTTGGTCTGCCTATCTCGGAGCGTAAAGCCTGCTATTTTCCTCAGGACTTTCATTTCTACGGTCCGCAACTGTTGTTTAGTGCGCTTCGTGTCCGCTCGGGTCTCCGCAGCGTAAGTCAGCACAGGTCTTACAACCGTTTTATAAACTCGAACTTTGCTCTCTTTAGCCATGTACTTATTCCTCCAAACCATTTCATTTAGGCATCCGGCTACTCTAGTTGCCTTGATTGTCTGACTCCGCACCTCGGTCCCTAAATCCTTCACACTCGTTATTAAAGCGCCCAAGTACTTAAACTGCATTACTTGTTCAACTACGGTACCGTCCACGACTAGCTTACATCGTATTGGATTTTTGCTGATGACCATACTTTTTGTTTTTTTAGCCGACACTTTCATGTTGAATACCTCTGCAGCCAGGTTGAAGGAATGGAGCATTCTTTGCAGATCATCCTCGGAGCTTGCTACTAAAACAGCATCGTCTGCATAACAGATTATATTAATATTCGAATTGCCTAGCCGATAGCCTCTCTTAAATCTAACTGCATCGATTAGCTTATTCATTAACAAATTGAATAGAAAAGAGCTGAGGGAGTCCTCTTGTCTTACTCCTCTGTTTACAATGACTACATCAGAGGTTCCCTCCCTGGTGACTATCCGTGTCTTGGTGTTCGAGTTCAAGTCGGCAACTATCTCGATGAGACACCTGGGAACATTCCGCTCGTTAAGTATCCTCAAGACATCTGTTCTCCGTACGCGGTCGAATGCCTTCTCCAAATCCACAAAACATAAAAATAAAGGCTTGTTGAACTCGATGGATTTCTCTGCCAATTGTCGTACCATGAATATGGCATCGTTGGTGCCTCTGTTTTTCCTAAACCCTTGCTGTTCCTCGGCCATATGCACAATCTGCTCCAAAATATCTTTAAGAACGGATGTAAATAGCTTGGAGCACGTGTTTAGGAGCGTAATACCGCGATAATTTTCAGGTACAAATTTGTCACCTTTCTTGAAGATGGGAATTGTGAAACTATCCTTCCAGTCTTCCGGCATTTTCTTTTCTTCCAAAATTTTTTGGAACAGACGATGCATCCACACAGCTAGGACTTTTCCACCATATTTAACGAATTCATTTCCGATGCCATCTGGTCCAGGGGATTTTCTGAGCTTTAATCTGTGAATGGCTTTGGTCACCATCTCCAATGACACGGTCACATTATCTTCGTTCTGGTAATCAATCCTCTCTTGGATGTCGTCATCTGCATCTTTGTACAGTTCAGTAAAATAAGTGTGCCATTCTTCTTTCCGAATGTGATGGGCCTGCCTAAATTCACAGATTTCTTTCCGCTGATTTCGAAGAGCATTCCACATTTTCCGTTGCGCACCATAAAAGTCATGCTCCATTCCTTTGGTGTAACTTTCCCAATAGCCTTCTTTAATTTTCCTAATTCTCTGGTTCATCGAATTGCGGACCCTTTTGTACTTTTCATATTCTTCTGGAGTGGGATTAGATTTATACTGTAAAAATGCTTCCTTCTTAGACCTTGCAGCATCTCTGACTTCATCACAAAACCAGGGTGTCCGGGTATCTGTGCGATTTCTGTTTACTTTTCGCCATCCTACTGCCTCACCAGCTGCTTCCAGCACCTTCGATTTTACATGCCGCCACAGCTCATTTGCTGTCAAATCTTCATCTGGCACACTCTCCAACTTGCCATGCAGCCTGGAGCGATAGAAGCTCCTGATGCTGGGGTCGGACATCTTTTCAACACAAAGTTTTTCGAAAATCACCGGTTGCTGTTTTCGCTGACTGAAATCGATTCTTAGTTCGCATAACACTAAGCCGTGCTGAGTACCAGCATCTGCGGATGACAAGGTGCGAACATCTAGGATCTGCTGTGGATGTACATGCCGATTACTGATGATGAAATCAATCATCGATGCTTGGCCTCTCCGATTGGTCCAGGTAATTTTCTGTTGTAACGGGTGATCAAAAAACGTGTTATTAATCCTCAATTCATTTATGGCGCAAAACTCAATGAGTTCCTCACCGCTGTCATTCAAGGTGGGCTCATTGAATCTATTTTTGATCCCAGGTACAACATTATTCCCAACACGAGCATTCCAGTCACCCATCATGACTAACTTTTCCCGAGCTGGTATTGTGTCGATGACTTTTTGTAAAGACTCATAAAACGTATCTCGCTCTGGCTTCCCTCTACTCGTATCTGGCGCGTAAATTGATATCAGATTTAATTTTTCTCGGCCTAAGTAGATGATAACTTTTAGGATCCTTTCGCTTATATAATCGATATCAATGATATTATCAATGAGGTTCTTATGAACCAACATTCCAACGCCGGCGTGTGCTCTTTCACTCTTGTCGACGCCTTTATATATGAGCAGGTAGTTGCCCCTCATTACACTTCCAGCTCCTTTCCTCTTGGTCTCACTCAGCGCACAGATGTCGATCTTCTTTCCATCCAATTCAATAATAACTTCTTGCTCCTTATTTGTTAATGATGTCACATTCCAAGACGCAATTCTCAATTTTTGAGCCGCTTTTGTCCATTTGTCCGTTATCCTTAAATCTTTGGGTCGAAAGTCCTTTCTATTCTGATACCGAGGCTTTTTATTTCTCCTATGAGCAAAAACGGGTCTTTTTACCGGAGGCAGGTTGCTAGCCTTACCTCCGAACCCTCCTCCTTAGCCCGGGCTTGGGACCGGCAGTACCGTCGAGGAGACGGCACAGGCGGAGTTATGCATTCCGGAGAGTTCAAATAGTTGTATCATTGCGCCGTAAGAATGTGACGGACGATTTAAAATGGAAGTAGCCTCCATGCACGCTGGACTTGTCGATTACCTTTGACATTTTTGCAGTGGTGAATGCACAGCTGAAGTGCGCTCCAGCTAGAATTGTATTTAGCAAATGGGTGGTTTTTATACGAGGATTCAAAATAAACAAGTGGTACGGAATAAAAGAAAAGAATTTGAACTATGCAAAACGATAATCCGGGTATCGGAACTTGGCTGTTTCGAAAACGCCTTCAAGTGCGGCGTGATACCTACCTCACGCATTCCGGAGAGTTCAAATAGTTGTATCATTGCGCCTTAGAAATACGACGGAAGATTACAATTGAAATAGCCTTCATACACGCTGGCCTTGTGGATTTCCTTTCATATTTTTGCAGTCGTGAATGCATAGCTAAAATTCGCTCTAGCCAGAAGTGTATTAGCAAATGAGTAGTTTTTATAGGAAAATTGAAAACAAAAAAATGGTAGAAAATGAAAGAAAAGAATGAGGTAACGGGTCTCATGTGATCGAATTTTTATTCTCTCGAGTACCAAATGGCCATGAAAAGTGAAATTGCCAGGTGAAATTCTCATGGCGCGGCGGCGGAAGTTAAAATTATTAAACCTCATTTTTGTTTGTACTTTCATAATTTTTTCGTTCATTTGCTATAAACGGAAGGCCTTGTCCAAACAGGGATGGTTTTGCGGAACTTAACTTTCGATCAAAGTTCCGTGAACTTTTGTTAGTGTTCACAGTGCTTTCACAAAAAATGTGCCCAACACGAGTAAACGCGTTTCATACACCCCTCCCCCACCGGCACGTTCGTTCGATGATTTTTATAGATCGTATTCGATAGATCACCTAGGTGAGATTATATTGATATCGATTGGTTCAATATACACAGCCTCAAAAGTCAATTTAGAAACCTGAGGTAACGGGTCTTATGTGATCGAATTTTTATTCTCTCGAGTACCAAATGGCAATGAAAAGTGAAATTGTCAGGAATTTTCCCATTGTCTGCTTTTCCAAATTAAATCCCAAAATTCTTGTTTGAGGTTATGTTCATTATTTTGAACCAAACGATACATCGAACCACTGTCGAATACGATCTATTAATGTTTCAAAACGAATGAGAAGGGGGCGGAAAAATACAGGCGGCCCATGGGCGGCAAGTAGGTAAATCCGGCCCTGTTAAGGAAATATTTCAAACTCTCCTTTGGAGCTGAGTGAGTCTTGCAGATCCTCTTTCAATGGAGGGTCTTTTTGTGTGTTTTCCCCCTTCTTTCTTTCTTTTCATCACTATATACCTAAAGAAGCAACCTTTAAATTTTGAAACACTAAAAACTAAAGTTTTGGTATCATATCAAACTTTAAACTTTTTTCCTCCAGTTTTTTTACTCTTGCCCTCTTTCTTATTCTTCCCTTCCTTTTTATTCTCTCTTCTCTCACTCAAGCGAGAACAAGAACAAGAACGCTCTAAGCGTTCTTGTTGTTAAGACGTCTAATGCAGCCGCTTTTCATTCGCTATCGTTTATCCAGTCCTGCTAAATAGAGAACCCCTCGTTTATAAATTGTACCTCCTGAAAAGACTAAACGATAATTCGCTCTATGCGCTTTCTATTGTGCTGTGCGGCTGAGCGTAAGGACAACCAGAGCGCCTTCTATTTTGTGTATAGGCAACACGGACTTCCGGAGAGCAGTAATAGTTACATCCGAGCCAGGCGCTATCATTAACTTCGCGATCGCCGTGCGCGGCGCAGCGGCTAACGCTTGGGGATTCCGTGTCTCCTGCAACTGCCTCAAACGACCAGTTGAACATGTTGCTGTCGATACACTTTTCTTAAATATTCCGTAACTTTTTTCTTCCCCTGGTTGATTTATCCGATTGTATTCTATTTTTGAAAAATCAAGATAAATGGGGAAAAAATCGGAAATACTTCGTTTCCTCCCTGTAATTCAGGTTTGGCGCGAAGATCGCAAATTCCACTTCTATGTAAAAAAAAAAGAAAGAAACCCTTGATTTGCCTTTAAACACTCTAATGAAAGTACTTTGAGATCCCCTGGAAGACTATTCCGTTAAATCCCTTCAAGTATGTGTGATATGGAGGTGGGCAAAAGAGGAAAAAAAGAGGAAGCTCAATCCGGTCAGTGCAGCGTAAAAAATCAATTTGGGGTCTGACTAATTGATTTTTAATATTCTCTGCTAAACGCTTTCCAAAACATTTAAGAATCTTGACCCAAAATTTTCGGCAATAATTTACATAATTACGTCTCTTGTGTTTGAAATGACGCTTCTCTAAAGCTTGCAAAAATTATAGCAAACTTCAGCTGTGTTATTCCCAATTTCACAGTTTATCAACCTCTAACTTTGAAATTCCCTAGAAAAATCAATGAATGGAATTTTTTGGTGTTCTTGCGCAAAACGACATGGAATTAGGCTCTTTCGGCTGTGCTGTTTCGTTTTATTGCTTTCCTACCTTAAGGACTCTTTTGCTTAGCAATCGATATTTCGGTTATGTTTTTCCAAACATTTTAGATTTCAGGAGAATCATAAGAACTTCTCTCAAAACCCTGCGTTTAGCATAGAGGGAAAACAGAGGTGAATAAAACACAAAACCCTGGCATCCAACGCTGCTCCTTTCTCGACTGAAAACGTTTCGTAAAGAGTAAGTATACATCGCAACGATCAACTCACGTGAAAAAAGCTCGACTTTGATGCTGCATTTTCCGGTATCACATCAAAGCCATTCCGCAGCGCAACACAATTCCCGACTCAAAAATACAGTAAACCACACCGCGGATTAGGTCAAACTGTTTTTGGATGTTCATTGTTGAATACCTCAAAGAATAGGATAGTTACGAAGAAATTATGGTGGTTACGACTTAAATTTGTAAATACAGGTGCTGTTGAAGGCTGACGCCATTACCGGAAAGGGGGAGGGGTGTGCAAATGTCGCTCAACCTGTGTATTGGAACAATACCCATACCGCGTTTTGTTATTGGAATTAACTCGCACCCATACTTTGAGTCATCTTCTACGGCTTATGAGTGCTCACTTTTTTCATTGCCCTGATAGAGACGAGGATTAGGTTAAAACTAGATATTCTTACACTGAAAAAAAAAATCGTATTTACCAAGAAAAGGGTAAAATTATACCAAGAATTCAGGGTTCTATTTGATCCCAGTTTTTTCTTGGTAAAATTACCATTTATGGAATTGGTAATTTTACCGAGAAATCTCGGTAAAATTATTGACTTTCTCGGTAATTTTACTGGACCCCGCAGTAAAAACGCCAATATTTTTTATCAACTGTGGTAGAATTACCGGGATAAAATGGCAAAGTTACCGGGAATTGATTACCAATAAAAGTGGTATTCTTACCTGAAAAAAAAACAGTAAAAATACCGGTTTTTAGGTAAGCTTATCAGTCTGTCTTGGTAAAATTACCAATAATTGGTAAAAAAAGTGAGATGGTAAAGGTACTAACGGATCTTGGTAAAAACGCCGAGAATTTTTTTTCCGTGTAGTCAGCCCTGTCGAAAATGATGGGAGGGCCCGGGTCTACTCATTTTTGTCCGAAATAGACCTGTAGGAATTCTACACGCGTCATTAGAGTATTCTACTGATATCAGTTTTTTTCTTTCCTTTCTTCCTGAAATTTAAGCCTCTGATCAGGATGTATCTCGACGGCGAAACTCCCAAACCATCAATTATTTCGTTTGCTGTGTTTAAAAGGTGTCGTTTCCGCTCCCATATTATTTTTTACAGGTGAGCGAATCATCATCATTACTTGAAGTTTTCACAGAATTTTCTCCGCCCAGAAAAGAAAAGTCATGGCTGTTTTTAAAAATTCACGTTGAGTAGTTTTCCATTTAAAAAATAAAATGTGACAGGAAGTCTGCAACGTCGCAAACCGATATGCGTGGTTCAGGAATTTCTATGTCGATGTGATTAACAGCTAATATCTGTATTTCATCGCATTTTATCTCATACTTTTTCTTCAAACGGAAAATAGCCCCTGAGGTATCTATCATGCCTGTCCTGATATGCTCTGGATTCCTCGCCATATCAATCGGACCACTACTCGTATTTGTCAAAAACGGATAGAGACATCTTACTGATGTCTTTTAACTTTATCTGCATAAGTAGAGATTCAATTAATTTACCAGTAGAGATTGAACTGATATCAATAGAGATTCAAGGGAGATCAGTAGAGATCCAACTGAATTTTTCACCTGTTTCCTACGCGTCATTTTCAACAGAAAACCATCCACCGCTAGCCGTCGATTTATGATCCTGATCTCATACTTTCGTCCGCATGGTTGAAGACCTGACCAAAGCTACAGTTGCATCTAAACATTAATATTTTAGATTTCTCGAGAATAGGTCAAAAACGCACTTCTAAGATAGGGATTCACTATTCACTATCTACTCCGCTCTTCCTAGGTAGGTAGCATTAAGGTCTTTTTAATTTTGACCAGGTATTTTTTGTCATGTTTTCATTAGTTTCAGATTTTGTCAGAGCGCTCTTTCAGCGAGTGATATTGAACTGCCGCGCGCATATTCCATAATTGGACTTCATTTATTAATATCAATCTATCTCATTTCCGCGTGAGTCTCGAGAAATGCGAATTCTCATGAAGCTCAAGACTTGGCTCTTTGAATTATGCAACGTTCGTGGAGGGGGATGGGGTGCTTTTCCAGTGTTATATGCAGTCTCATAAAGAGATGAGAGGTATCGAGCGAATCATTACGTGACGATTTTGACTTTTGCCCAGGTTTCCAAACTGTTTTTTTTCTGTTGTATTGAACGTCTCATACCAGGGCCGGATTAAGGGGATGGCGGATGGCCACATGGGCCGCGGCCCATGGCGGCAACTTTAGGGGGCGGCAAATTTTGCAATTTTTTTAATGTAGGTATCAAAAAAAGAGAGAAAAAAATAGGATTCAGAAAATAAATTACGAACGAGAAAAGGCGACAAAATCTCTCATTTCCTGAGGGTAAAATTATAGTAATTTCTAATTTTGTCGTCTTTCGGTGATACAAGAGATAACACCTTTAATTAGTCTAGTTAAGAGAGAAACCAAACACGCAATTTAACCTGGAATTGAGCGGCGCGGCGGTCGGCATAAAACGCATAGCGCCTACAAGACTACATGAATACTTCACGCATTCCGTCAAATACAGTGCGGTCAGCAGCGGTTCGGTCGGCGTGAAGCGCATAGCGCCTACAAGACTGCATGAATACTTCACGCATTGCGTCAAACACAGTGCGTTCAGAAGCGGTCGGTGTGAAACGTACAGCGCCTATTTGACTGTAGGAATGCTTCACGCATTGCGTCAAACACAGTGCAGTCAGTTTGTTCTTTCATAATTTTTGCGTTCATTTCTTATAAATGGAAGGACCTTGTTCACATAGAGAGAAGTTCACGGAACTTAACTTTCGCGCAAAGTTCGTGAACTTTTGCTGGTAATGTTGACAGGGCTTCGCAAAAAATGTGACCAATACGAGTAAACGCGTCTTATGCACCCCTCCCCGCTGCACGTTCAATTGATGGTTTTTATTGAGGTTTCAAAAGGAATGAGAAGGGGGCGGCAAAATACAGGCGGCCCATGGGCGGCAAGTAGGTGAATCACCAGATCTTATTCGAATTCACCACTATCTGGGCCCGCTGAAGTAGCAAACCGCTTTAGCGTCAGATAATTTTTGCTCGATGACATCCAAGTGCCTTTAAAATTTTGTACTAGCAGAATATGTCAAACAGAGCTAAGCATAGCACCCTTTTTTGGTGACTCAGAATTTGCAATCGAGACGGTCCTTTCTTTTAGAAACCCTTCCAACGTCTTGCTTTTAATTTCAAAATGTAAGTATAATCGAGCTTACTTTTTATCTTGTCCGAGACCTCTCAATGAAAAGCTAAAAAATTAAAATAGAGACTGAATAATTACGGAAACTAATTTAACTCGCTCTTCGCTTTCCAATCTCATGAAAGAGGAAAAATCTTGATGTTAAGTGACGTATGCCCAATCAAGTTGAAAGGATCATGAGCATAGCCAATTGACACTATTTTCCAGCCCATTTTCTTGAAAATTGCATAGCAAAACCAAATTACACTGCTTGGAAAATGCCTTTATCGCAGCAGATCAGCAAAACTGCACGATATATGTATCACGTAATCTATTCCAATTTTTTTCTCGTGTAGTTTTCTTGGTTGACAAAACATATTCAAGAATCTGGACGTTTCCTTTAAAACTTTAATGCCATCTCCCACGCCAAAAAAAAAAAAAAAAAAAAAAAAAAAAAAAAAAAAAAAAAAAAAAAAAAAAAAAAAACAGAACACAATGCTTGCCTTGATTCTCACATCCACTGATCCTCCCTCCCTTCCTCCTTCCCTCACTTAATCCTCATCCTCCTCCTTACTAACCTTCTTAAATTTTCCTTTATAACGCGCCATTATACGAACTGCCCTCACCTCCCCCTCGTGCAACGTCATGACGTAATATTAAAACGCCTTCAGATGCACCCCGAATAATTGTGACGTAAGTGCGAGCCAGAACATTTTTCCTCATCCATGACCAGACCATTAACCAATACATCCGCAAAACTTGACGTATACACGCGCACCAAACCGCGAGCCTGCGTGAACTGTTCGTGGCGCACATTTCAGACCAACTTCAGCAGCCAATCAGAAGCGAATCCGATATATGCTTCTCGCACCCATCCCTCTTAATTCATGCCAAGTCTACGGTATCGGGCGCACGCAAATTTTGATCCACGCGCATCCAAACAGTCGGAAACTCTCCAACGATAATATTTTCGCGTCGATTTGCACTCTTTAAACGTATTTACCCAAAATCCGCGTTTCCCGTCCTTTTCTCCGGCCGGGACACTTATCAAAGAGTAGGAGCAACTTCCTTTCCCAACTCTCCCAATTAGTATACACAAATAAACAGACATAAAAGTGGAGTGTGGAGTGCAGGCGACCCGCGGGGGGAGGGGGAGGGGGAGGATGGTGCTGTAAATATGCCGGGGTGCGCGCGCATCGGGCAGCGGCGATTTCAGCTGCGATGGATGATCCGGCGGGTGGCATGGCGAGTGTTGGAAAGGGAAAGGGTTATCTTGACAACTATTAATACTTACTCCATCTCCTCTCCACCTTTTCCAGATAGGAGACCGACTCCGAGGCAGTCGTGGTGCCGTCGCTCAGTCCTCGTTCGGAGCCCACCGCGACGCCGCGAGACCCGAGACCCGCGACCCGCGAACACGTGTGCGCGATTTCAGTGAGAGTCACGCGGACGCTAGCGCGATTCCCGCCAAAATTCGCGACGACCGAAATCCCGTCCGGTCGAAGTGTACTGATTAGATTTTGGCATCAGAGGATTTTTTTGGAATTTGGATCAAGTGCAGAGGTTTTATTTGACAGCACTTATATATTTTGCTACGTATGGTTTTGATTAGGCTACCTTGTCAGATGTTAATTGGATTCCTCCGTTCAAAAACGATCCATCTCGGAAAACTGAAATTTTTTAGGAGACGATCAAAATTGCGTAACGGTTAGAAAAGAAGTATAGAGGAAAAAAAGGAGGTGTTTGCATCTTGAGGTTTGTTTACCCTGTGACGTGGGCCGGTACAACCTGGCCAGCGAAATCCGGAATTCGAGGTATGAAAAACGGACCATAACGTCCGATTTTTTTGCTTTAATGAACTCATGATATAATTTAAAACACTTTATGTAGAATGCATTTTTTCCTACACCATTTCCAAGAAAATCAATGATAAAAGTCGCCGTACCGACCTACGTCATCAAAAAAATTCCAAGATGCCCAAAATGCAAACACCTCCTTTTTTTTCTCTATGGAAAATAAGTGTCTCTACTCAAAAAAATGATCTTCATAAAAAACCCGAGTTCGGTCGTTTTCGAGCGGAGAATTTCAATTACGTTCACGGACGATGTCCTTCCTTGGTTTTTTGGGGAAGAAGTGAAAATAGAAATAAATTAGCTGGATAATATATTTTCTTGTGAGCACATCGATGGCCAAAGTGCGAAACCGCATCTTCGTTTTAAACGTTGCAGACTTCCCGTCATACCTACTTTATTTTTTCTTTGGAAAAGTAGTCTACGTACGTGATTTCTGGAAAACATCCTTGATTTTGCTGCTTTCTTAGCAGAATATTCTGTTTGAATTTCAAGCCAGAAATTTGGCTTGTTTCCCTTTGTAAAACTGAAATAGGGGCGGAAATTTTGAAACCCCGCAATGGAGATACATGAGTTCGCACTTTGGCCATCGACATGCAGAGTTGATACAATCATGAGTGGAAATAGGGGGAGGCTGCATCCCATGTTTTCATCAGATTTAAGGGATTTTGCGAACCAAGTGTGTCATCCCTGAAGCCGCGTTTCGACCAGTTTTTCCCTTATGAACGACGCAAAAGTGCAACCAAGACTTCTCAAATTTTAAAATTTTCTCAAGGGTCCCTAGAGTACCCTCATATCGGGGGATGCTTCCCAGGCAATCCCTTTTAGAGTTCTTTAAATGCTCATCATCCCCACAAGAATTCCGAGTTCCATTCTTGAATCCAGTCATCATTCACATTCACAACTCCTAGCTGGTCTCGGAAAAAACAGAGAGTGACTCCTGTTTCGCTGAGGTCCGGGCCCAACCCTGATTTGACCCTGATTCTGAAGAAGGCAAAGATAGATCAGTCGATCAGTGGTGGATCACGCAAAGAGACTCGTGGATAATCAGGCCTGCTACTGGTTCATCCCTGATTTTTGGTACCAATTCAGGGAGGACGAATGCTCACTTAAACCCAAGCAAATCACGTTAATTTAAATTGTCCTGTAAAAAAGCCCGGGTATGATGGCGACAATAAATTAAATTAGATTAAATTATCTTAAGGAAGCTCGGATATGATAGTTAAATGAGTGCTTACCAGCTTACCTATACTTTAAGTAGTTCTAACGGACAAACTGACAGCGAACTGATTTGATTGTGATGTCGTGTTGACAGACAGTTAGTGATGGGTATCCACAATTAAAAATATTAAGAGTGTCTCGGTGGATTGCACTTTGAATATATACGCTTCCTTCCCTCCCAATACATACAGTTCACTTCATGACAAAAAATAGCGCTAAAAAAGAATGTACGAGATGCCGCAGGGCCCGCAGGATAACAATTTTTTTTTTTCCCAATCTCTGTATTAATATATTAAAGGAAAGTTAGCTTCAGTTTTTGGCCACAACTAGTCAGAACACTAAAATTGAAAAGAGATTTTCTGACCGATGATGATCCAAAAAAAAACATGAATGTTGAAATTTAAGCTTAACAATCTGTAGGGGTTGTAGGGTTGTCGCGGAGAGGAGTTAAATTTTGCAAACTATCCTTTTTTGCAGACTTTATGGAATATTGAGGAACATAGTTTTTCAAACCTGAGAAAGTTGTGAGGAAGAGGTGGAGCCGCAAAGCTCGTATTAAAAAAGTTACTACGATTGTAACATTGAATCGAGATGATAAGAGGTATCACTAATTCTATATCCCATCCACCGTCATATTCATTCATTCATACTTTGCATTCTTATCTAATCACTTTATTTGTGCCCACTTGCCATCTGCGCTGCGTCACTCTTTTACTCTCTAAAATCAATAAAAAAAATCATAAGTTTCTATAAAAGTCTAAAATACCTAAGATCTAGGAATGAAGTGCTGATTCAGAAGGGTTAAAGCTCCCCGAAAAAACTGCCTGGAAATGCATTACTTGGAGGAGCGTCAGCTCACGTTTTATTGCAAGTTTTCTCTTTTAGACGCGTTTTTCGGAGGATATCTCTTCCTCCGAACGTTTTATTTCCACACATCGTCATCGTTGTGCAGGATCATATAATTAATGAATTTGATCAATACTTAAATTCGTGATTAGCTGAAAATGATTTTTTTTTCCAGAAAAAAAACGATTAAAAAAGTCCATTTTTTTGTTTTATGAATCGCCAATGCGTTTCCTTTGAGGCAACCGAAGTAAATGAAAGCATGTACGTGCAATTTTTGTATCGTTGTTGAGGGAAGGTGGGTGGTAGCAGTTTATTGAACCACTCTTATCAAGCTTAGAAGTATACCTCTGTTCATCATCACGCCATCAGAATTTGAAGAGGTTTAACAATCTTTTTTTTCTTTTTTCTTCTTATTCTTCTTCTTTTATCATTAAGTCAGCTTATTCGCTGAAATTTAGTATTTTTTACCTCGTACGTCGTGCTGCCGAAATTCACCAGTTTAATTTTTTTGGCGACGCCTTCCATCATCGCCCACGTATTCGAATCTCCGATTGCAAGATTCTCACATAACCACGAATGTAGTTTGAGGAGAATATCGATGGCCGAAGTGCAAAACCACGAATATCTATTTACGACGTCGCAAACGTCCCGCCATACTTTATTTTTTAATCGGAAAACTATTCGACTTTATTTCTTAAAAACTTACTTGATTCTTCCTCTCTATCAGCAGAATTCCTCCTCCCAGCAAATTCCCCTCTATCGATGAGTTCAAACCGCACCACCGGCCAAACAGAAGCGCTAAGCCGGACTTAAGACCCGTCCTGTGGAAGGACCGACAAAATTCGGTCCCTGGTCAGGGATGCTAGGGCGCTTCAGCTTCTCGGAAATTCGACGGGTGACTCAGAGGGCCCCGGCCCGGTAGGTTTCTTCCCCCAAAACTTGAGAAACTCACATGAAATGAAAACTTTGGGTCAGTTAGAGGGGGCCCCACTCGTGAGGAAGGGGCCCCGAAAACGCATCAACACCCCAAGGGTTTTCGAGTCAAACCGACATTGTTGGTACTTACCATGTTATAGTTACAACATGATTCCAACGAGATCGTTTTTAGCGGAGGTTGCAGGATAGAGAATTTGCAGGTGTCTGAAATTTGACGAATTTCGTGTTTAAGTGGAAACTACTGTGTGAACTGAACACGAGGATACCCTTGGCTCATGAATTGAACAATTATTGGAGAAGATATGACAAAATGATCTAATCTGCCAAAATACATGTGTTTAAATGGGAAATGCCGCCAGATGACGTCACTAGGTGGTGCATTTTCTCTTTTTTAAATCTATTTCTATACTATTTCCCGTATCAGATAAAAATTATAAAACATACTGAGAAATCGGCTCTTTAAGCACTTTCAGATGAGGCAATAAAAAATTTGCATGCAAATTCTCCATTGGATAGGTGCCTTAGCATCGTTATCACTGAGCGAGGGCCGGATTTACATTTTTAGCGCCCTAGGCTAAACTTAGGGTGGCGCCCCTACAAGTAGGCGCTCTCGTGGGGGGGGTGTCCCCCAGACGTCCCCCTCTCCAGATCAGAAGGAGGATGTTAGGTGTGAGGAAAATTTTCAAATTCACTTTTAAAAAAACACGATTTTAAACAGTTCTGAGGTATATACGTTTACGCACGAGTTTCATCAGTCCATTCTTTTCGTTTCGCTTTTGCCCGAGTAGCAACTAGTAGCCCGTGCCCGTGTGCTTCTGACACGCGAAGGAAATAAATTTGTCAACCACAACGTAGAAATGTTTTAATAAGTCACGTTTTTGAATAAATTCTCAAAAATTTTGCGCCCCTCAGAATGTTGCGCCCTATGGTAGCCTATTGGTAAATCCGGCCCTGTAGAGCGACACAAAAAACCGGCGACTTTTTGCAGTTTCATGCTCGAGATCCAGCGACACCGCTCGTGATCTGGCGGACGAAACGCTCGGCATGCGGCGTCGATAATCCCCGAATAAAGTACCGTTCCATTCGAGTGCGTACATGCGGTGCAACGCGTTCGAGTACTTGCTTACATAGGTTCGGGCGGAACTAATAATTGAGCGGAGAGTGGATTATCCGCTCCTGTCAATGTAAGCGCATGTTATCAAAACTCGCCGGGATTCTGCCGTCTGATTCGCTGCGCCAATGTCGCGCGAGCTGATAAGTCTCCAGACGCGAATCTGAGAACATCCTCCGTCCCGATGTTGCGGTATCACCTGAGCCCCCCCCCCCCCCCCCCCCCCCCCCCCCCCCCCCCCCCCCCCCCCCCCCCCCCCCCCCCCCCCCCCCCCCCCCCCCCCCCCCCCCCCCCCCCCCCCCCC
>NW_017547112.1:5883805-6010723 GCF_001854935.1 Bemisia tabaci | reverse complement strand
TTTTTTTTTTTTTTTTTTTTTTTTTTTTTTTTTTTTAAATTTTTCTCTCAACGTAAGTGGGAAACATCATATAATCTACATTTTGCGATAAGAAACTACTATTTTGGAACTTTTTACTTTTTGAATTGGTATTCCTTCACAGCAAGGTCATGAGGCATTTGGTAGGTCAGTAGACGAGTTTTAAATTATTATGGGCCTTCATTTCAATAGGTTTTTACTTTCATTTGTTTTCCTGAACGTAAGTTGGGAACATCGTATGGACCACATTTAACAATAAGAAACTACAATTTTTGGCTCATTTTAGAAACAACGTATGCGCCCATTGGTTTACCTGTACAGATAGATGCTTTTATAGATGTATTAGAAATAGTAGTTCCTTATTGGTAAATGTGGTCCATATCAGCCATTTTTTGGGAGTGAAAGAATGTCATTTTTTGGACAAGAAAACGTAACTTTATTTCAAGGTTGCATAATTTCCACCCTTACTTTGTAAATTTACCAACTGCTGGGAATTTTGAATTGAATATTTCACTGATTATCTCTCTGATCACACGGACAAAAATCAGGAAAATTTTAGGGACGAATTGCAGAAATCAAGAAAATTGTAGAGACGAATTGCATGGAGATTAACTCCTCAAAAATTGAATTTTATTTAATGAATCAAATGTGCGACCTTAGAATGGAGTTGCATTCCATTCTCTGGGAAACGACGAGATGGTAATGGGTGCGTTGATGAACCCGACGAAGTCACCAACGCAAATGTCTGCGATTAACGTTCAACATTGCTGACCTATATGTCATACGTCACCATGAAGTCAGCAATAAACTCAAACAATTAAAAATAAAAATCCAGCCTTCATCGCGGTCAACATTCTCAACCTTGCGTTAGGTTATCTTGCGCTTGATGAGGACAAAGGCCATCGGGCAATATCCGTTTGGCGTAAGCGAAAAAAAGTCTCCCTTTTTCGCGCCATTTTCATCGCGCACGTTCGGCGCGCAGCGAGCGGGAGATTCTAACGGGAGCGCGAATTTCGAAATGACGCGCTCGTCTCTGCTTGAGCGCTCATTTTCTTTGTGCCCGTATCCCCTTGAGCCTTGACTCGGATCCAGCAAATTGGCAACATTGTTTTTCTCCGTTCAAACCTATGGAAATATATCGATTCGAGGGGCCAGGTGCTCTGACAGGAATCGATTATCCAAAATAGGTTTAAATGAAGGGAATCCGGTGTTGTCAAATTGCTGGATCCGCCTCTGCTTAACTCTTCTACCCTGATACTTGGTCAGCGATCACGACACAACAAACACAGTAAATCGGGCGCAAACTTTGTCCACATAAGTTGAGAGTCAGGTTATAGATGGTCCAAACCGTCCGTAAATTCATAAACGCTCAAACTGACTTAATCCGTTCGTTTTAAGGTTGTGTCACCCAAAACAAAACAAAAAATCGTCTCGGGCTGAATTCAGACTACCGTGGTGGTGCACTCGTTATCTAACTGATAACTTTAGTATGATACCAAGCTGTATACAGGATGGTGCAAGATCTTGGATTTGCGATTCAACTTATCATTTAGCGTAATATTTCGCGAGAGTGAAGAGATGTCACTGATTAAACGTCGCACCTACCTCTAAGTTTACCAAATGCTTACAAAATTGAGGTCAGAGTGTCCGCCAAATACCAAATTAGCAACTTTCGCTGCATACTCGGTATTTCAGTTCCACTTAAAGTGTCAATCGCTTCGTATGTTTGGTCAAAAACCGTCTGAGTGAATGTCAGAAAAGCAAATTAACTACATAATGTAAGACCGCCGGGGGGAGAAATTTTCTTTGTGCATAGGAATTAGAATTTTAGTCATTGACTTCTGTGCATGCCGTTGCGATACTGAACGGGGTGCTACGGGATTTCACGGCTAAAAAGCACCGAATCTTGTGAACCTGCCTCCCCGGAGAGCAACATGTTTGCATCTAAAATTACCCATGACTGACAGTCATGCGCGAATCTCAATCGGAAAAAATCGCACATTTTCCAATTTTTACCGTGGCTTCAGCAAAGTTGAATGTAATATGTTTTTTATAACACTACTTGAAAGAGGAAAAAATGCTGCAATCCCAAATTGACTGACCACTGCATTGTTCAGTTTAGGTAACCGAATTTGAAGCCACCGGAAAATTTCTGAAACTCTTCTTTTCACTTCGGTGTTGACCCGCTGAAATTTTTCAGTTGACGTAGAAATCCATGCCCCTGAAAAAAAGTTGGGGTCTTCGTATGATTTTCCGTCATATTGCGACACTACGTTTCATAGGCGAAGAGAGTAAACGATTTAACAATACGAAGTTTTGAACTGTTCTTTAGCGATATTCAATACAGGGGTTTCCTTTTGGCCCTGCTTCACATGCTTTTCCATGAAGAGAGGTGAATCGGGGGGAGGCGTGAATGATCGATTATCGATATCACCTATTTGAAGCTATGGTAAAGAATCGATTATAAAGGTGTGCGTTTGGAACACCCTGGTTATCGATCCTTTACCATAGGTTTAAATGGCAGATCAATCGATATATCTAGAGCGGAAGTGCAACCCGTGGCTCATTGCAGCTGCAGCCCCAACTTCCGAAAGGAGCCCCCCTCTGTTGTTGCCTTATCAGCAATTTGGGTGCTTATCACAATTACCTACTCAATATCGTACGATTATTAAGTGTGCTTGGTAATAAGTAGCTGATAAGAGCAGTGTAGGTTGTGAATGGAGTGATTGTTGTGTAGGTGAGTACTTTAGTTAGCTCTCAAAGCTNAAACTTCCTTCATTCGACTATCAGGAATTAATATTAACTTGATAAAAATATTTAAATGTAAATTTTAATTAAGTACGTGGTTGCTTCAAGTCCGCTTAAAGTGTGGATCTTGCCCGCGATCCATAAATTCAAAACACCCGCGCAATATGCGCCGCCATCTTAGTTGTTTACATGAAAACGTTGAGGTGCTCGATCCCCGAACATGCACCGCCGCGGTGGAGATTCGGGGTAAATCGCCGAATTCCAACGGTTGACCGTCCAAGTCGCCAGTCGGAAAGATTCGTTTCCTTTTGGCCCTGCTTCACATGCTTTTCCATGAAGAGAGGTGAATCGGGGGGAGGCGTGAATGATCGATTATCGATATCACCGGTATCTGTTCATTTAGCCACGGCTCATTTAGCCACGTGGCAAACTGCAACAAAAATTGTTGCAAATTGCCACAAACTCTGGGTGCTGTGTGGCTAAATGAAACAAGAAAAATTAGTGTGGCTAAATGCAACAAAAATTGTTGCAGTCAGCCACAGTCTTTGTATCCGGAGGAATTATTGACCACATGCGTCCAGGTCTCCTTCCTTAGATTAGGTCATTAGGTAAGGTAAGGTTATGTTAGGTTAAGTAAGTTTAAGTTAGGTTATGTTGGGTTAGGTAAGGTTGGGTTAGGTAAGGTTAGGTTATGTTAGGTTAGGTAAGGTTAGGTTAGGTAAGGTTAGGTTAGGTTAGGTTAGGTAAGGTTAGGTTAGGTTAGGTAAGGTAAGGTAAGGTTAGGTTAGGTTAGGTTAGGTAAGGTTAGGTTAGGTTAGGTTAGGTTAGGTCAAATTCGTTTCGATTAGGTTCGGTAACGCTGCAATGTAGATACTTGGTTTTATCCTTTGGCCATGTGGCTAACTGCAACATATTTTGTTGCACTTTGCCACGTTTGCCACACTAATTTTTTTTGTTTCTTTTAGCCACATAGCACCTAAAATCTGTGGCAAGATGCAACATTTTTTGTTGCATTTTGCCACGTGGCTAAATGAGCCGTGGCTAAATGAAACGTAATCGATATCACCTATTTGAAGCTATGGTAAAGAATCGATTATAAAGGTGTGCGTTTGGAACACCCTGGTTATCGATCCTTTACCATAGGTTTAAATGGCAGATCAATCGATATATCTAGAGCGGAAGTGCAACCCGTGGCTCATTGCAGCTGCAGCCCCAACTTCCGAAAGGAGCCCCCCTCTGTTGTTGCCTTATCAGCAATTTGGGTGCTTATCACAATTACCTACTCAATATCGTACGATTATTAAGTGTGCTTGGTAATAAGTAGCTGATAAGAGCAGTGTAGGTTGTGAATGGAGTGATTGTTGTGTAGGTGAGTACTTTAGTTAGCTCTCAAAGCTCAACCTCGAATCAGTGTTTACATGTCCTCGCTGTCAGTGTCTACAGACGAATTAAATTTTGTATGATCTTGGTATTAAACTCGTTACTTGAAATATTTAAACGGAAAGTGCACACATCAAAATCAAGGAGTCACTCGGTGGAGAAATTTTACCTGTGTTTTAAACACATTTGAATTAAGTTACCTTAGCCTGGATTTGCCATAAGTTTCAAAATTTATCAAGATAGAGGTTTACAATCTTATCACCGGTAATTTAATTCTGACGGTGAAAAATTGAATTCAGTAAATTAAATATTTTCGTGGCTTACAATTTGTAAGCGTGGTGAGCTTTAGTAAATTATTTCTCCAATATTTATGTCTAGTTTTCCATCAATAAACGCACTATGGACGGGGAAAAGATCGCTTTATTCCCAGGTGAGAAGTGAATTGATTTCATTACATTGTTTTACCATTCTTAATCACGAAATAGATTAATCGGAAACGACAAACGAAGACATTGGATTTTTAGGATTTGTTGTGTTATTGGGATAGTTGAATTTTCATAGCTGATGGCGTAGTATTTGAAAGTTAGTCGTGAACATTCCAAGATGATGACGATTGCCATTCCCTGAAGTTTCTATTTTGCGGGTGTATGTAGGGTTGCAGGCTCGTTATAACCAGGCGCAGTGCCTTGGAAAGGCCATCGCGAACATCACAATGCGTTGATCTGTCGAGCAAAATGAGAAATTTTGTCGTATGGGTGAAAGACAGGTGCATTTTCATACTTACAGTTAAATAAATGGAGAGGTAATTGAAGAAAGTGGACATGCATTCATGTCACAAACTTTAAAAATAATGCCAAATTGTGAGATGGAAATCTTAACCTATTAGTCTTCCGATATTTTCTAGTCTCTCGACTTCGAATGAATGGTATAATCGTGTCGTTTGTATTGAGAGTGCTTATCGCTTTCAGTTGCAGGCCAAATTAATAATTTGTTCGTTTAATTTCGATTCTCGTCATTTTTAATAGGAATATATTCTTATCATTTATGCCATCATTTTATTTTGGTAGGACGATTGTACATCGTGGAACGTAATTACATGCAAAAATTGGCAATTTAGGGCAATTGTATGCACTTGGGCTTTTGTCAAAAGTTGACCCATTGCCCATGATCTGCCCAGTTGAAGTATTTCTCATAGTTTACACATATTTTTGCATTAACAACAATTTCCACTATTCGTACCTTCCACGATAAGTATAAAGTACAGTGCAAACGATTTGTTTCTATCCAAAATGTTCAATTGCACTTTCATCTTTTTTTTTGCCCGTTACGATAATTTGTTCGGGGGTGTATCCAGACACCTCGAACCCCGGGGGAGGGGGCGGCGCGGCGTAAGGCGAGTCCGGGGGTCTCCCCCAAAAATTTTTAAATTTTTGAAGCGTCTAATATGCATTTTGAGTCAATTTTGTCATTAATAATTGCTTAACCCTAGTCTGCCTGAGCCTCTGAACCAACGAGAAAGCCTGAGCGGGGTCAATTTGACCCCAGCTGAAAATCAATTAGTTAGCTATGTTTTTTTCATGCTTTTAGTTAATATCAGTGCACTAACCTTACAGGCCTTAACCATAAAGCATATCTAAGTTTTAAAAAAACACGGCGCAAGGTATGCAACCATTTTATCATACACATGTTGCCATGTTGTTCTCAGCATGAGAAAAAAAAATCATAGGGCTACTAATTACTGAAAACGAAGAAAATCTGAAAAATTTTGCTTGTTTTATAAGTTTCTGAAAAAAATTAAAAAGAGAAAAATGAATACACCTTCAAAGTAAGCTTTTGTGATGCTAAATGGTAAAATATATGTTATAAGGACATCTGACCCCGCTCAGGCTTTCTAGGGGTACNTTTTTTTTCCCTTCAAAATCGTGTTCCTAGATGTTTTTGTAGAGCTATTTGTGAAGGACAAAAAATTTCGTGCATACCACGAGAAATGGCAAAGAGTTGAAACTCCCGTGGGGTCAATCTGACCCCACTCAGGCAGACTAGGCAGGGTTAATGTAAGCGTTTAACCTTCCTCTTTCCTCCTTTCCTTCTTTTCTTATTTTTACCTTTTTTCTTCCTTCTTTTTTCGAGCAAACATGTGGGGGGCGTACGCCCATTACGCCCCTCCCCCTAGATCTGCCCATGAATTTGTTTAAACTCAAATACGGAAAAAACCGCTGTGCATTTGTCTTTTTTTCTTGACGAGGAAGCTGAATTCCCCCCCCCCCTCAATCATGTAATTTTTTTTTTTTAATCAAAGAGAGAAAACAAATCATGTAATTTGCAAACTGTATTTTCCCTTTCATGAGAGAATGACCGTTGCGTATGAATTGATTTTTCAAGCCTAAAAAAAATATTTTTTTAAAATATTTGTTGATCAAGCTTATGAACGGAGGAATGTATATGCTGTTGACTCTTCATCTTCAACAATTTTCACTTTACTCTCGGTTAGGTCACGCTGTGTAAGTGATGATGATTCTCGAGTGTCATGTAGCACTTTTTAGCTCTTCGGTCACGTTTTCATGCAGATGTGGTGGATACGGAGAGGAAAAGAATGTCGCATACCAAGTGAGGGTATGAAGAGCAAAGAAAAATAACGAATCTCACAAGGTTGACGAAAGAGGTTACTAATTAACTTTCTGAAATACTCTTACAATTAGGCATTTTTACAGAATGTAGATGCAGTGATTTGAAAACCTAGTCTCTCTCCTTGTAAGTTTAACGTTTGCACCCTGCTCACTGTCTGAGATGTGAAATGCACGAGTATGCATATTATGGTCGATATTTCAAAAAGTTTAGTAAATCAATAGAATTGAAGTCGCACAACCACCTCTGCCCCCCCCCTCCCTTAAACTGAAAATTCTCTATCATGACGCTTCACTCGTGATAAAGTTTTGCAAACATTTAAAAAAGAATCATTTTTGCATAAGTTGGCACCTAGTAAAATTGATTTACGTAATATCGTTTCAATACGATGGTCAGTCAAATATTTGAAAATTCCAAATTTATCAGGCCGCCGTTTTCAATTGACTATGAGCAAGAATCTTCGGTCTGCACAATTTTTATTTTTTTTTTTTTAATTTTTTGGTTCCTTCATTGATTTTTTTATGCACATGTTGTTCTTTCCTATTATGTATTTCTTAGTGGTGACATTCCTCTCCTCCCTCCACTAGGAAAAAGAGGAGATAAACGCGAACAGAGTCTGATAGCAGCCTTAGTGGGAGGGTATTATATTTTTGTGCCTTGGCAAGAAATAAAGCATTGCAATAACAATCAAAGTCTTTAGTACAAACCAGAGGTTCCTAACTATCACCAGCTGTCCGAAGTGGTTTATGATCATACATTTTTTAAAAACTCTAGGAGCCACCATTTTTAAACAATGGAAGATGAGGAATTGTAATTTATGTTTGAATTTCTTCTTTCGTATTTCTTTTCAAAAATGATGAAATTGTATTTTGCACCTAAAAGAAGGGAGCAGCTGGTACTTGAGAGCAAGTTGAAATCCTTGCCGATTTTTTGTATACTTCGAAGTACTTACGTCTCATAAGCCCGATGTTCGAGATTTAACGTGGCAGAGTGCCTCCCGATCCGGCTTTCAAATTACGCTGTAGAGAATTTCTGGTGATTTTTTCTATGTACAAGGTAGCTGGAGGAAGCTTCATAAACGATAATTTTAACCAATGGTCTGCTTTGACAACCTTACTTAAAAATTACAGATACTTGTTAGGATAAAAGTGCTCTTCCAACGATAAAATCAAAGAGGTGGTGTGGTAGGAAAAGGCATTACTGTGTGATTTAAGTCCCTTTAAGTGCCAGAATAACTGCGTGTGCTAAATGTGTTCTGTAGCGGATTCCAACACACTGCCTAGCTAGTGTGACATATTTTGACCGGCTAACTCAATGCATGTATTAGCGAATTTTAAGTTTCGCAAACCTATCTCTGCGTGAACAAGGCCTTCTATTCATAAGAAATGAACGACAAAATTATGAAAGAACAAACATAAATGTGGTTTAATGATTTTAACTTCCGCCGCCGCGCCGCGCAGACAGCACCGTGTTTGGAGCAATGCGTGAAGTATTCCGACAGTCTTGTAGGCGCTATGAGTTTCACGCCGACGACCGCTGCTGAACGCACTGTGTTTAACGCAATGCGTGAAGTATTCACGCAGTCTTGTAGGCGCTGTGCGTTTCACGCTGACTGCAGTGACCGCACTGTGTTCGATGCAATGTGTGAAGTGTTCGTGCAGTCTTGTAGGCGCTAATATGTGTTATACATGCCGACCGCCGCACCGAGGGCTTCTCCTTTTCATCTCAAGTCCTCGTCATCATTTCTCTCTCAGTCGCGCCGTTCCTGGCCAAATTGCGTGTTTGGTCTCGATTTGGTCTTAACTCGATTACTTAATAAAGGTGCTGTCTCTTGTACCACCGAAAGACGACAAAATTAGAAATTACTATACTCTCAGAAAATGAGAGATTTTGTTTGTAATGTTTTTCTAAATCCGATTTTTTTTATACCTACATTTAAGAAAATGGCAAAATTTGCCGCCTCCTAGATTTGCCGCCATGGGCCGCGGCCCATGTGGCCACCCCCTTAATCCGGCCCTGTATCACAACATTATGATTAACGATTCTTCTGTCGCTGTTTTACAATTTTCGTATAAGTCAATCAGCCTTTTTTGTAAGTGGAACAAGTATTCATACATGAAGAAACGATGTGCCAGAAAGTAGGTACCTCCAACGGGCGGGAATACTGAGCGGCTTTAAGGATGTTTTAATTTAAAAGATGCACGTATCTACTTCCGATTCCTGAAAACGTCTTAAAGAACGCATTTACATGGTAGCGTTGCACTAATAAGTCTGTCAAATGAAAACTTCCGACACATTCAAAAACTCCTATCTGACTTTACAGGTGAAGAAACGCCGTTTCAATGCGAAATTCTTATTCACAAAAAACTCGAAACTCTAGATAACCGATGCCAAAAATACTGGTATCAACAACGATGTGGTGGGACATATTTGGCGCATCTATAGTGCATCTCGTGGAAAAGTTGAACTTGACCATGTCAACAGCGAACGATGACTGTTTTATACTTTGAAGTAAGGTTACAGTGAGTGACCCACGCCGAAGGGCCAGTGCGATGGCGAATAAAAATTCGGCAACTTTGTGCGTCGAGTTGGAAAAAGGCGCCGGAAAACCGGGATCAGTAGTAAAGTCTGTAAATCCTGTTAAATCTAAAATTTCAGAATGTCGAGTCTACCGGATCAGATGGCTCATCCTGTTCCTGTTCGTGCTTTACTCGATGGCCAATGGGATGCAATGGATCCAGTACTCCATCATCGCCGATGTCGTCACCAAGTACTACTCGGTTTCCAACTTCGCAGTCGATCTCACCTCCGTCATCTACATGTTCACCTACATCATTCTCATATTCCCTGGCTCTTGGGCCCTTGATAAATTGGTGAGTAAACACTCGGATTTTTTTTTTTTTTTTTTTCTTACCAAAAACCCCAAGAAAGTTGTGTATCACAAGTAACACAGATTACAGTAAATTGCAATTGCATGGCAAAATTGAACTACATTTTGCAATTTGGAACTATGATTTCTAGCCCGGTTTAAAAACGACGTATGTGCCATTACTTAGTTGCCCTGTGCACATAAGTGTTTTTCCAGCTGAGCCAGAATTTATAGTTCCAAATTGCAAAATGCAGTCCAATTAGTGTTACTGCATCAGAGTGCTGTGTATGTTGCCTATCTACTGATTGAAGGCGCCCGGCTTATTGAAATTTATTGCAATAAAATCGAAATCAGTTGCAGTTGTATCGCATATTGCCTGTCTTTTTGACACATAGAACTTATTCTGTCGATTGTTTAAAATTGGCATTTATTAACCAAATGATGTAAAAATATTGCAATTTTATGGTCAAAAAATTTCAATTTTAATGCAACAAATCGAAATTTTATTTCAACATTTTCATTCGTTGCGCTGTGTTACTTGGGATGCAGGTGTTGTAAGCAGCCTCAAAGACACTGCGGGGAAAAAAACACATTGGATCTAGAGTCCAGACTATTAAAAACATCGGCAAGAAAAAAACTCTTGATTCAATCGGATTTTTGCTTAAATCAAGAACCAAGCCTCTTAATTTGAGTGGATTTCCTTTTGCTTTAAGCAAAAGTCTGATTGAATCAAGAGTATTTTTTCTTGTCAATAGCAAGCAACCGCAGGTCCAGCTGAAACCATTGCAAAGTCATGTGCAGAGAGAAATAGTGTCAACTCCTTGCTGTAGTCTCATCAACCGTTCTCATTGGTTAATGACCGATTAAGATTTCTACGTCTCGACAAAATCTAATGGCAGGTGCCCCATCACCCTCAGTATCACCCACGGTATCACCCTCGGTATTTCCTATTCTACGTGATTCACGGGCAAAGGATCTCCAGTCCACTTAAAAATCTTTGAGTTACTGATTCAAGAGTGTACAACAGTACATGGAAAAGTTTTCCACGAAAATTTTGATAGGTACTGAAAAGTTCAAAAATTTCAGATACCACGATAGATGTCTCAACCGCTAATCACACATCGATGATCAAAGTGCAAAACCACGTAGCTCCGTTTGCGACGTTGTAGATTTCCTGTCCGACAATATTTTTTCTTTGGAAAACTATTCAACATAATTTTTTGATAATTTTCTTGATTTTCCCCTCTGTTAGAAGAATATTCTTTGCAACTTTAATGCATGAAGATAGTTAGTTTCTCTCTAAAAAAATAAGATCGGAGCGAAAATTTTGAAACATCACAATGGAGACACGTAATTTTGCACTTCAGCAATCGATAAGTCAATATTCTTCGAAAGTGAGTTTATATTTTTAAAATAATCCACGATCTCACAAAATACGACCAATTTCAGGGACTGAGGAAAGCTGTACTTTTGGGTGCATTCGGGACCTGCTTTGGGTCCATAGTGAAACTGTTCTCAGTGCACCCCACATTATTTTACGTGACTTTCATTGGACAGACCATCGTAGCCATCTCTCAAGTGTTCATCCTCAGCGTTCCAGCAAGGCTCGCCGCTGTGTGGTTTGGACCCTCCGAGGTGTCACTGGCATGCTCCATCGGAGTTTTCGGCAACCAGGTCAGTCTTCCATCAGTAGCATATCGTGTTTTGCGATAAATCGGTCTATCTGCCATTTAAACCTATGGAAAAGTTTCGATTATCAGGGTGTTCGCAAAGAACCCCCTAGTGATCGATCCTTTACCATAGCATAAGATGAGAAAATATCCTTAGCCGATTATTCATGCTTCACCAATGTCTTTCATGTTTCACCCTCAAATTGTAGGGTTTGGTTATAAGAAAAGTGAGTGTCCTGAGTTTATATTTTCGTGAGGAACAAGGTTGTCATTTCAACTTGTTGAGAGGGGTTGAAATTTGCTCAGGGAAGGAAAGTTAAACTGCTACAAATTTTGAAACTTATCTACCTTGAAAGTCATTAAAATTGACCTTAACAGCCATAAGAGTACGTCAACGCTGAAATGTAGGAAAGGGGGGTCATACCCCCAAACCCCCCCTTCCCCCCGTGTGATGAACTAAATGAAAATGGGACCGAAACTTGGGGGAAAAATTAAGACTGCATCGTATTATAATATGAATATAATAATTTTTTAGACCCAAAAAGGGGCCACCGGACCCCCAAACATTATTTAACGCTCTAAGAATGAGGGTTCCAACACTGTTTGACGTTACGCTACGCAACTTTTTTCATTTGTTTGAGAGTCAACGGATAAAATATTCTGATGCCTCACCGCAAAAAGGACTGTTTAGCATTACGTGGCGTAATGTTGTATGNGAGTTAAAGACCTGTTATGTGAGAGGATGTCTAAAATTCCGAACTCCAGGATGTCCTAATTTATGAGAGGCCTGAAACAGAACACATCGTGAAGAGTGGAGAGGAGATGGTCCAGCGCATCATTCAAGGAGGTCCTTATAAGTGAATCAGACGCATTAATATGGGGCAGTAAAAATGTAGGGCCGAATTTGTCCCCAGGCTATAAAGGCATGTAGCCTAAAAAGGGGCGCAACATTTTTAAGAATTTTGAAACGATTGTATAATTTTTCGGATTTTTTGTCGCTTCTCACTTTTCAAAAGCAGCTTTTTGGCGTCAAACTGGTCGCAATCGGGCACCCCTACATTTTGTGTTTTTTTTTTTTTTTTTTTTTTTTTTGGAGGAAAAATTTGAACAATTTTTTTTTATCATCTAATATTTTCCTTATGGTCAAGAGGAGCGGACGGCTTTTATTCCAGACACCCACCTCTCTTATGACAACACCTACTTGGAGCGCCAAAGTTCAGCCCGGGGCGCTGAAAATGTTAATCCGGCCCTGAAAAAGCGGGAAAAGTGTCTTTCGTAATACTCACCCGCCCCTTCCCCCTGATTGCAGTAGCGGACCAATCAGGAATTCTGCGTAATTCTCTGTCAAGGAAATGCATAAATCTCGGACCAAATTGTAGGGGAGGGCGAGAGGCAAAGGACTACCTCGTCGGATTAAATCCGATTGAGGATAAGCGGAGCTAATGCAGGCGACTCGATAACGGAAGAAACAATTTCCAAGTGACGCTTGCAGTTTAATTAAACCATATATATACATATATGAAAAGGTCCCGCAACCGCGATCCCTGCAACTGGAATAGGGTCAACGGTTGAAGTGGAAACAATTGATGCACACGTTGAGCGTTGATGCACATGTTGCCTGCTGATCATCGTAATAGGAGTGTGTGGTAAAAATCCCAACGGTTGTGTAAGGAATCACGATATTTTCGTGCCATCTGGCACCTCTGGCACAGGGAGTGACCATGCGTGATTGCCTGACGATGCAATATAATGACCGGTGTCATATCCCTCGTCTAAGGAGCAGTAGCATATAGTAACCCTCCACTCGCTAGCTCTACCCAAGTAGCAAAATAGAATTTGTTTCTAGAAAAAAAAAGAAAATTTCTGGAAAAAACAAAGAAAACGAGAGTTATCCAGAAAATAGAAAGAAAAAACATTGCGAGTAAAAAGTCTGATCAAAGAAAATAGATCTATTTCATAGGTCTACTTTCTGTCAATATCCCTTTTGGAAAAAAGATAGAAAATTTATTGAAAGTAGAATTATTTTTTAGCCCATTTCTTAATGTTTTCTTTTAAGAAAATGCAAGGAAAAAATGTATTTTCTCTCTATTTTCTTGTGTCTATTTTCTAGATCTACTTTATACCTATTTACTTTCAAGAAAATTGCTCTATCTAGAAAGTAGACATTTTCTTGATGAGCGCCACCTAGAAAGTAGATGACAATGCTACTTGGGTAGTTATAATATCAATATTTTCGTGAGTATCTCAACCCAAGTAGCAGCGATTGCGATAAATAGCGATTGTATCGGTTGGTTATCGCGATTGTATCGGTGACAATATATCGAGCTATTATCGCATTAAAAATTGCGATGTATGGCGATTAAATCGCTACACATCGCAATTTTTGGTTCGATAAAATCGTGATCAATTATCGTCGATAAAAATCGAGATTAAATCGCCATTTGTCGCGATTTTTATTTCGAAAATATCGCGATGAATTGTCGGGTGATAAGATCGAGGAAGATCGCAATATATTGCGATTTTCCCGTTGAGAAATGCTACTTGGAAAGGTGTTGCAGTTACATGAACCGCAAATGACGTCACATCAGTTTGTTTTCGTCAATATTTTGGGGGCCGTTAAACAGTGATAAAGCAATCGTTAACTTTTCAGTCCCAAATGCGGGAACGTGCCATTATAAACAGGCACCTACCTTAGTTCAATTTGAATATTGATAAAGTTTGAGGTGTTAAGTAACAGACTGGGAAAGATCATTAGAAAAATTGCGTATACCTACGTTTTTGGTGAAAAAGTGGATCGTAAGACAATTTTGAATCGAGGGAGCGAAGTTTCCGCACAAGCAAGGTCAATCAATTCAAATTTTAAAATTTTAATTGATTGTGTTCGTAAGATTCTTAAAACGCTGCAACACCGAAAAAAATAATATGCTGTTTTAGCATCTAGGATGTTAAAAATGTGTCTGGTGATCCCAAGATGCTGCCTCTACTGCCCCCGCAGTTGAATTTGCATTCACAGGATGTAAAATTAACTGCGGGGGCAGTAAAGGCAGCATCTTGGGATCACCAGACACATTTTTGACATCCTAGATGCTAAAACAGCATTTTATTTTTTTCGGTGAATTTACTTGAACGAAGACTGAAGACAGGTCTCTCGACCGGTCTCAAATTGGAGCCTTTTGAAAGGGGTGGCATTCATCCCGCGTAGCACACCGTTAAAATCTTGGCCACTGAGCCGTGACATGGCAGCCTCGCTGTCACCATCATGACAAATTTATTGGCTCAATGTCCATTTATCCAATTTAATCGTCATGTATCCGGAAGGCGCAACAAGTCAACAAGGCGCTTCGAGCTGAAGTTAAGAACCACTTACATCTCATTTCTTGCACCCGTCCATAAGCGAGTAGGATAGCTAGGGGCAAGCAGCGAACTGGCCATATATTCTCTTTCTAACTTCAAATTATGATTATTTTCAATCAAATATGTTTCTGCTGCGTTAGTCCCCAAGAGGAGGAGAGGAGGTAAGAGGTGCCCCACTCAGCATGACATCTTAAAGCAATGTTGTTATTTGCTGACATATGTTGATGTAATGTTACTAATATGGATGGAATGTTAAATCAGTATTGTCAGGATAAGACTGACAATATCAACATTGATGTAAGCTTGATAGATCGGCAATCAAGGAGATGTCAAGAAGCGTCAACCTGATAACAATGTTGACGGGGGCATCAATATTATGTAAGATTATTGTAATGTTACTTCAACCTTATTATCAATGTTGTTGCAATGTTCAGGTAAGTCCGTGGCAGTAGCACATCAACATTGATGCAATCTTACCTCATTCTTACTAAGATGGATATAATATGGCTGCAATGTTGATGTGTAAGATGTGCAATATTATACTAAGATTGTATCAAGGTTTTATGCTGAGTGGGGCTGTACGATGTAGGTATGCAATCTACCTATGTATTGATTAAACACACAGGTCCTTTTCTTTTCTTGTTATTAAATACCTAACAATAAGTAATTGTAAGGGCGATTGTGCTCTTTTAAAATTCACTTTTTGACACATTTGTAAAATTGAATTCTAAATGACGAGTATTTGATACGCAATTCGCCTTCAATATCTTGATAGGTAATGTGAGCAGCCTTTGAGCAGTAAAAGTCTCTCGCGGTCATGTTCATTTGGTCCTTTCATAGCTGCAGTGACTTGATACTTCACTCCGATGTTTCTTACTCATCCCGATCAGTTCGCCTTCAATATCTCGATAGGCAATGTGAGCGGCCTTGGAGTACTAGTAGTTGCTCGCAGCATTTCGACCACGACCGCTTGATCAGTTCACATAGTATAGCGGCTTAGTACTTCGCTCATACTGTCTCTTACTCGTTCCGATCAGTTCTCCTTCAATTTCTCGATAGGCAACTTGAGCGACTTAAGAGCAGCAATAGTTGCTCGCAGCATTTTGGTCCCGTTCAATAGGTTTATTCATATTCATAGCTGCAGCGGTTAAATAATGTTACTTCTGACATAATTTGTCGTTTCTCTTGCTTTATTAAAAATTTCCTGCTATTTTTATTTATTTATTTTTTTTTTTCAACGACTAAAGACACAATAAAAAGCTATTTTCGTACTTAGCGTAGCCACTACCGGGAAAATATTTTTTGATTTGCATATGATAGAAAGATTTGTTCAGGCTATACAAGAGTTGAAATATTTTGAAAACGAGCGTGCTAAGTTTGAACAAGTTTATTAAGTACTCGATCGCTTTTGCTGTTTGAAGGTAGGTATTGCTGCAGGTTTCCTGTTCCCGCCTACGATTGTGGCGCCAAGTGAAAATCCTGATGTTGTCGGGGCCCGTCTCCAACTCATGTTCAACATCGTCGCTGCGTTTACAGGGATCCTCCTTGTTCTCCTGCTAATATGTAAGTATTGCTATTCTCATAACTATAAATATCATGCTTATCCATGGCCGTATTTAGGTACCTACTTGCCGCCCATAGGCCGCCTGTATTTTACCGCCCTCTTCTCATTCATTTTGAAACATCAATAAAAACCATCAAGTGAACGTGCCGGAGGGAGAAGGGTGCATAAGACGCGTTCAGCCGTTCACTCGTGTTGGACACATTTTTTGCGTAAGCCCTGTCAACACCACTAGCAAAAGTTCACGGAACTTCGCGCGAAAGTTCAGTTCCGTAAACCTGTCTCTGTGGAGACAAGGCCTTTCATTTGTAAGAAATGAACTAAAAAATTAGGAAAGAACAAACATAAATGTGGTTTAATAATTTTAACTTCCGCCACCGGCGTGCCGCACTGACCACACTGTGTTTGACGCAATGCGTGAAGTATTCATGCAGTCTTGTAGGCACTGTGCGTTTCACGCCGCGCGGCCGCGCCGACCGCTGTTGACCGTACTGTGTTTGACGCAATGCGTGAAGTATTCATGCAGTCTCGTAGGCGCTAATGCGTGTTACATGCCGACCGCCGCGTCGAGGGCTTTCCATCTCAAGTCCTCATCGTCATCATTTCTCTTTGCGCCGCGCCGCGCCGCGCCGCTCCAGGCCAAATTACGTGTTTGGTCTCTCTCGATCTTAACTCAACTAATTAAAGGTGCGCAGTCTTTTGTACCACCGAAATACGACAAAATTAGAAATTAATGAACTCTCAGGATATGAGAGATTTTGTCACCATTTATTGTTGCTAATTTTATTCTGAATCCGATTTTTTTGTACCCGCATTTAAAAAAATTGCAAAATTTGCCGCCCCCTAATTTTGCCGCCATGCAACGCGGTCCATGTGGCCGACTCCTTAATCCGGCCATGTGCTTATCAACGGTAGAATGAAGTGTTTTGCTGAAATCGATAGGCAGACAAGAAGCACGTAAAAATGTGTTAAAAAAAGGGGAAAAAAGAAAAAAAGGAAAAGTTGAAGTACAGAGTCCACGACAAATAGGTTTACGCACTTCTAGTCCGCGACAACAGATCATCTGACAACACTTTCACACGTTATGTAAATGCAAGGGTCAAGATGGCAGATCCTCTGTCGTAGTCTAGAAGTGCGGAAATTTATTTTTCGTAGACTCTACATAGGAACTGTAACAAATGAACTTACTATACCTATTGTCGGACTGATCGTAGATGAGAAACTTCGATTGGCAGCGTTACGTCAACTGCAATTTTTCAGATTTCAACGCTGAATTCGCAGGCTGCAAATAACAACTGTTTATTCCTATGACTGGAGGAATTTCCGAAAAATTAGAGTCTATGTGCTCGTATGACAGCATTAATACCCGCAGACTTGCTCGTCCATAAGTCGAGTGCTTTACTGAAATTTTTCTGTCAATTTGGGAACATTCAGATGTTCCCTTTTTTTCACGGTATTAGTATGTTGTGATAAAAAATCGCAGATTCTCGCCGTCACATAATAGACTGAAGCAGGCCCAGCTCGCTGCTATTTAAGTGCTCGAAATTAAGTTAAGATCATTCATTTTTCAATTTTAATCATTAGTTACCTATTTCTCATCCATAGAGCCCGTCTCAGATATCTTCTCATGTTTCGTATCATGCGCGCAGAATACAAAATTCCGTACACCAGTGGCGTAACTAGAAATCTTCGCGCGCCCCCGCCGATTTGAGGCTATACGCCCTTTCATATCAGAAGTTTTGAGCGGCGTCCCCCCCCCTCCCCTTGCCCGTCTAGTCATTCAGATCTGAATAAATTGGAGGAAATGAAGATATCGCTTTGAAAATAGAAAGAAAATTGAAGTGGAAATTCAAGTCCCAAAAAAGTACCCTGGTAAAAATTGGCAGTAGAATCTGTGTTCCAAAATACCATAGACCTACAGCCGGCTGTAAGATTTCCAATAGCTTCTATAGCCGGCAACACAATTTTTTATAGCCTTTTATAGCCGATGGCGATTAAGCGACAGCCTGGCGATAAAGTGTATGCTAAAAGTTACTAATTACGGATACTCTAGGACTTGGTGAGTTTTTGGACTACCGCCCTCTTTTTGGGCCGTAGTATCTTGATTTATTTTGCGAGGAAAGCTCCGTACTTTTGAAGGATGCCTGCCATTTCTGATATGTTTGAGCGCCTTCAATTTCGTATGATACTGTGCAATACCTCTGGTGTGAAATAGTTGCTTCAGGCGCCGTGGTACGCTGCGGCGAAGCGCGGCGGGCGGGCAGCCAGCGCGAAACGCGCATTGGCGCCTACAAACCTAACAGGGATACTTCACGCATTGCGCAATGCGTGAAGTATCCCTGTTAGGTTTGTAGGCGCCAGTGCGCCGCCGCGTCACTCCGCTTTGTGTTAGGCTCTAATATTTAATCTCGTGGAGTCAGCGTTTCTCAACTCGTGACTTTGAAATGTTTGCACACTCTGTATGGATTATTTTCATTTTAATTGATGAAAACAAATAATAATGTGCGTTTTGTAAATATTAAGGTGATTCCGCACAAACTTAAGGATTTACAAAGCACACGAATTTCTACACAATTTCTTATAGCCTTTTATAGCCGATGGCGAAAAAGCAACAGCCAGGCGATAAAGTGTAAAGCCCGGCGATAGGAACTTTGGGTATAGCCCGGCTGTATAATTTTTTATCGCTTCGTGTAGCCCGGCCGTATGATTTTTTCCACTTTGTATGTACAGCCATCTATATGATTTTCTATCGCCTTCTTCAGTCGGCTATGAGAACTCCTATGGTATTTTGAAACGCAGCTCCTATCGCCAATTTTTACCAGGGTATGAAAATATGTGAAACTCACATGAAATGTTTGTAAGATCAAAATTTTTTTATGTTAAGTATACTTGTTCTCCTTGCTTTCCTCTTTCTACATCTTTTCTGCCTCTCTCTCTCCCTTCTTTCTTTTTCTTTTCCTCCTTCTTTTTTCCGTTTTCTTTTCCCAAAATTTGGCGCCTCTCACATCGCTGCGCCCCCCCCCCCGCCCGTCGGTGGCGGCAGGTATGGTAATTACGCCACTGTCGTACACCGCGCATACCTACAGCGAAAAAGGAAAAGTCATTTGAAACGGCCTCTTCTTATTTGTCTACAATCTTCCTTTTCTTCTTAAAACTATTTCAGTTTTCAAGGATGCTCCAGAGCTCCCACCAAGCCCTGCTCAGGCGGCGCAAAGAGCATGTGAGCCTTCAGGATTTGGCAGTTCAATAAAAAGACTGTTCATGAACCCAGCATATGTTCTGCTCCTATTCTCGTACGGAATAAATGTTGGAGTTTTCTATGCAATATCTACTTTACTGAATGACGTCATACTAGGATATTTCCCGGTAATTTTTTAAACCTCATATTTTCATTACATTACATATGGATTGCATTTTGCAAAAAGGAACCGGGAGCATTGCAATACTGCTAAGATTGTGCAACTTCTTTTGTCTTTGAAGGGTGACCTGATTATCTATAAACAGTTTCTATTTTACTCGCTGAAAATTGTAAATTTCATATTTTTCAGGATTTTAATAGTTATATTGCAATGAATGAAGTTGCACAATCTTAGCAACATTGCAAAGCTCCTGGTTCCTTTTTGCAAAATGCAATCCATATTATTGTTCCCCAAAAACTTACTTATTTACGTAAAATAAATGTAAGGAAGTAGTAGTAAGTTTTTTTTAGATCCAACCACACCGAACACAATATCTTTTTTTAAGAATTAGTATCAGAATTTTTGTCAGCAAATTCTATTTCAAAAAAGCTGACACCACCTACAAGGCCCAGCTTTGGTGAATAAGACGGTTTTTTTCTTTTGTGGCCAGTGTTCTTTTGAAGCTACTTTTTTTCACCTATTTTATTCTTTCAGATTTTATTGCACTTCAAAGAAAAATGTCTGCTTCTTTACTTTTTATTTTTTTCTCGTTACAAGAAAGAGAAATGAATTCAATTGAGGCAGTGTCAGCAAGCGTGCAACTTTTGGAGTCTTGAATGAAACGTTTCTATTTTTTGTGGCTAGTGTTATTTTAAAGCTAATTTTTTTTTTTACCTATTTTATTCTTTTAGATTTTTATTACACTTCAAAGAAAAATATCTGCTTCTTTACTTTTTATATTTTTCTTGTCACAAGAAAGAGAAAAGAATTCAGTTGAGACAGAGAAGCAAGTGTGCAACTCTTGGAGGTACTGTCCAAAAAAAAAAAAAAAAAAAAAAAAAAAAAGATGCATGACAATATTTACATGAATGATGCCGAATTTCTTCTAATAAAATACACTGATCTGGAAGACGATTGAATTTTTACCTTTCAGTATTTCAGATAATTTTCATTTGCCCTTAAATTAATGTAACCTAAAAATTTCAAGAAGGAATATTAGTGAACTTTCCCAAAAAGAAATATTTTATCAAGAGATATTTCTCGACACTACTACTAAATGTGAACATCTACTCTACTGTCTCTTTGATTTTTTTCCAGGGTCGACAGCAAGATGCAGGTCAAATTGGACTTGTAATTGTGATAGCTGGAATGGTGGGATCTATTCTATGTGGCATAATTTTGGATAGAACTCATAAATTTAAGTAAGCGTCAATATGTTTCCTTACAATTACTTACTGAGCCACATTTATAAGTTTCAAAATTTTACACAAGGAAATTCTTTACAGTTGACAGTGCCTCATAATTTTATTTACAGGAAAAACCAGTGAAATCTTGTACTTTTCTTGTTTTTTATTTTTTACGCTTATTTAATGTAAGACACTGTACTGACTATCTTTATTGCAATGTTTGATGATGGGATAAGTGTTTTGACTGACATGATGTTTTGTATATCTTGAAAATTGAAGGAGTTTTAAATGTTAATGTAGACGCATTCCATCCACAAAATCATTATGCTATTAAAACCAAAGCAGGCATGGCAGGAATTTTTAAAGAAATGTGCATATAAAGCCGTAAGAAAATAATACCTCACCGACAAGAAGTAAGAAAAAAAATAATCAAATTGAATGAATAGACCTTTTGTAAACTCTCCATAGACACTCACTTATGGGTACAATTTTAATGCTAATCCAAAACAATCTTTTAAAAAATTATTCGAATACTCCGTTGGGAAAAAGCTTATGTTGAATCTCTTGCAGCAATTGTTGCACTTGGGAGTGCTGCTCCAAGTGAAGACAATATAGTTTTTCTCCCACCTGATTGGGTACTTATGTATCAAATAGAGTAAAAATGTTTTGTTTACTTCCAGGGAAACAACATTAGTTCTCTACTTCCTTTCTTTGGCTGGAATGATCTTGTTTACATTCACCTTGGGCAGTGGATACTTGGAGGTTGTGTACTTCACATCTGGAGTTGTTGGGTGAGGAAATAAATTATTTAAGTCTTTCTGAAAAATATTTCAATCCATCACTCTCAAAAAATGATTTTTTGATATGATAGGATTGGTAGATTATGTGTATCAATAAATTACCTTAAATTTTTAAAATTCAAAACCTTTGATTACACTGAATTCCAAAATGCCATGGTTTTTTCTTCTACATTTTAAAATTTCAAACCTTTCTTTGGTTATGTTGTAGCATACTACACAATTTTTCTGACACTTATCGGTACTATGAACACTTTTTTCGATACAAACTAAAAATTTTTTCAAAAACCGATTATACTTAGATGACTTAGTTTTATTCTCTACGCAAGATGGCCATTTCAGTCACCTGAAGATGGGCGGCCCGGCCGAAATAGCCATCTTGCGTAGAGAATAAAAGAATAATTGGTTTTTGAAAAAATTTTAGTGTGTATCGAAAAAAGCTTTCTCTGGTTGATCGGTCTAATGTGAGAAGCTTGTCCAGAGTTCATATTTTGAGCCCTCTGACATAGTTTTGTAAATTTTTAAAAGTATACTTTATGCATTTCACCTTTCAGAGTTTATAATGATAAAAATATGTAGGTAGCCTAAAAATCTTTAGCTCTGTCAAAATTTTTTGAGATACTCCTATCTCAACGATTGAAATGTTGTAAGCATAGTGACAAAGGAAAACATTCGTTCAATTCGCTTATTAAATGGTGGACTGATCCTGTGTTCAAAGTTCGAAAGACCAGAGGCATGGTTTATACTAATGGAAAGTAACCCATAAAAAAAAAAAACCTCGAGAATTTGATCAGTTGAACTACTAGATTTTAAATGGAGGTGAGTATCTCCTTAAAAAGTTTTAATTTTGTTTCAGATTCTTCATGACTGGTTATCTACCTGTTGGGTTCGAATTTGCTACAGAACTAACCTACCCAGAGCCAGAAGGAACATCTTCAGGAATGTTAAATGCGTCTGCTCAGATATTTGGAATTGCTTTTACAATGTTTGCAAGACTGATTTTAAACACATTCGGTGACCTTTGGTCTAATTTAAGTTTGTGCGCTGCACTTGTTGTCGGGGCAGGAATGACCACTATTATAAAATGCGATTTGCGGCGACAAACTGAACAAGTGAAAAATTTACCCCGACCTGCAGTTTAGTAAAAAATTCCAATTTAAATTAATATGTATGTAATTTTGTACAAAATAATACAAGGAAAATGCATTGAATCTCCAAACATTCTAGGGTTAGGAAGAAAACTCATTTTTCGGAATTTGTAACATAGTACAGTTGTAAAATACAAGGAGACTTAAAACTTCACTTCCACACTATAAAAGCAGCCCAAGTGAGTTTTGAGACGCTTAAGTTCCTTCATCAGTATTTTTATTTTCCAGTTTAAAGGATTGAAGAAAGCTAAACTAAATAAGGTGCTACGAATAATGAAGAATTTACTGATCTGCAAGATATTCAACTGATCATTTTACACAAACTGATTGCAGTGGAGGCACGGGTCGTAAGACAGTTTGTTGGAGTTTTTTGCCAACGTGCATTAAAAGAAAATGTGCACATATGAGCTTTTCCCACTGTTTGAGATTTCCAGCTTTGTGCTGAATTTTTAACGCATGTTGGTAAAAAACTCCAACAAACTGATCATTTCAACTGATGCGTTATTTGTTGTGAATAATAACTTGCTTTACTACACATAGTTTACTGCTCATCTGATCAATTTGCTGAATAAAGGCAACGAGATTTTCTGATGAATAATTAAATATGAATATCTGATTGGTTAGCAATAATTCTAAGATTCATTAAAATAGTTCAGTGTACATTTTGTAGGTAATAGTAGATTGAGTTCATAGAGATCTTTTGTATTCATTGATAAGGGGTAATTTTCCCAAGTAGAACAAGGAACTTTGACTGCTGCTCATAAATAAAGTTTATTGAACACAGTTACATTTACATGCTTCAATTATACGATTCTTAGCCGAAGATTCTTCCAATATTTTTGTACAAATTTTAAAAGGTCCTCTAAGAATTGAGATTTTTATAAAGTGAGGAGAATTTTCTAAAATTCATTCAAGCAGTCATTCCATTTTTACGCAGTATTTACAGATTGAAAAAGTTACATTATCAAACATGAAAATGTGATGAAAAAGAAAGTAAGGGAAGAAAAAACTTCACAGGAACCACACAGTTCAAGAAGCGTGAGATTTGTGATTCACGTGATACTACTGAGTTTGAGACTAAGAGCTAGGAATTACTCTAAGCTTTGGCTAAGACTTGGTATCCTCCCCTAAATTTTGCACAGTACACTCTCTCTATAATAAATCTGCAACGAACCGAAAAATCTTTCTTCAGAGAGAAATTTTTTATATTACAAGTGGCGCTCAACAAACATAGGAACTAGGAAGTTCAAAGGACCAAACGATTCTTTTGTTAGAGAGAAGTGTTTGTTATAATAGGTGGCAAAATACAGACAGAGAGAGAGAGAGAATGCTGTACTTTCAAAATAACGATTTCATTGGGGGCAAATTCCCAAATACTCAAATCATTTTTCACTGATTTTAGATCCTCAATTTTGAATCATGGTAAATAAAATTATTTACCAGATTCAGTAAGAATGAGTTTCAACATTCTGCAATATTGCAGCTAGTCGGTGTAGATTTTGCACCAAGCCACCTTATTTTAATCTGGTAAGGTGGACTTCCATTTTTGTCAATTTCAAAGGTAATGTCTCGTTTATGTTTTTTGTTGTAACACTCATTAGATGAAAACTTCCAAGATGCACTGCCATTTGTTTCTTTCTTAAACAGAAAAAGCATACCAGCAGCACTAAATTTCTTAGATAAACTTTTCCTTAACCAAAAATGCTGTCAATTAGTTCTAATTGTACTGCTTTAGAATATTTCCCATGTGATTTTTCAATATGTAAACGTACAAAAGAACAGTGTTCCACCTTCACCAGGCACTGGACCTCAAAAGATCCCAAGAATCGGGCTTTGGCGCCAAAAAATTGGTGGAGGGGGCTGAGCCATTGTGGCGCCAAAACAAGTTGACGCACCCTGTTGATTAATTAAACTTGCAAACTCGAAGCAGCGGTAGCGATTTCAAAGTACCGTTTGCAACACCGCAGCCTTCACCACCGATACATGTTGCAATTCCTCATTTGTGCCTTTGGTTGCAAAATTTCATGCAACATGATGCAAGTACAAAAAGTAAATTTGGCTTCTGAAAATTGAGCTTTCCAGACAAGATAGCTCCTAAAATTTTAGGGTGAGGGTAGAACACTGCAAATGAAAATTTGAAATGATTTCTGTTAATTATACTTTTTTAAAAATTGAATTAGATGTGAGAAGACAACTGATATTAAAAGACAAGTATGGCTCTTGTAGTCAAAGCAGTAATAATATGTGAGCAGAAAACTGAAGTTTCACAATAAAATAACACTATTGTAGCAACGAAGGCAAAATACTCATGACAGAAAGTTTGAATGTTGAAGAAGTAAAAAAAAAAAAAAGTTGTTCGTGCCATTTCAGAAAAAAAATTGGCTTTAACTTTTTTGTTAATTTTACTCTCTGAACTTAGCTACTCTATTTGTGTTTACAGATTTTTGAACCATAGTAAAGTAACGAGTATACTTCAGCCTATAGGACATTAATGTTAAGTTTAGTTTTAGGTAATTATATAGAAAAAAAAATGAATAAATATTTTTTCAAATTAAATTTTGTGTACAAAAGGAATTTATTTTTACAGTTCATATTCTCATGCTTTTCAGAGACAGTGAATGTCAGTTTTAAATACAGTAGGGAAATGAAAAAAAAAAAAAAATACAATGCATTACTCAGAAGGAGTATAACTGAGGAACTGCACAAAAAGAAGTATCTTTCTTCATAAAATAATAGCTCCTCGAAGGTGGGAACAGGTTAAAACGTTTTTTAGTGCCTTGAAAGTTTTTAGTCATAGTATTTACTTGACTGTTGGCAGTTCATTGACTACGATATAGTAAATTGGTAATCATAAAAATAATAGATAAAAATGTACATGTGAATCTCAGTCAAAAACTTAGAGATGGAAGACTGATTTTAACAGAAAAATAAGTAGAATGACAACATCAATGGTGAAACTGCAGAAATGCACAACTCGGTTTGTACTATACGTAATTCTTGAAAAAATGAGTGATTTTTCTTCTCAAAATGAAAATATTCTGTGAAAATGTTAATCCGTGATTGACGGTTGGTTCATTCTCCTTTTATGAAATAAAATAGGAGTCAAGATTTTGAAACACTGCAACCGAAATACGTATTTCCGCAGTTTCACCATCAACTTGCTCTTCAACACTTAAACTCCACGTACTTAAAAATGGACCAGGCCAGGCAGAAATAAACGAATCTGATTTTTCAAAAAACTGAAATAAGAGCTGTTCTGAATGAACTTGTATTAATCATACATCAAAAAGGACGAGGGAAAACTTAATGCAACCTTGTAACATTTTGTTTACTTCACTATCAAGTCTTATAGTTTCAGAATTTATACTTTAAGCCCCTTTCTCTTGAAATAATGTAATCATACCGGTTTTTTTCTGCGTGACTTGATTCAAATAAATATAAAATAAAGTTATTTACAGTTTGGCTCTCGTTAAAATTGAGCTTGAAACTAAGATTGATTAGTGAGGACAGCTTCATAAGGAATAAGAATCAGTACATTTGACTGAGCTAATCAAAATATGACTATGATGCCGTAACTATCCGGCTAATGATCAACTGGCGCTTAGCGTATCCAGCACAGCAATGAGGCACTGCTAACATTCTTATTTCATGAAGAGACATAGCAGTGGTTATGCAACTAAAGAAAGACAAACATGGATAAAGATTTTTCTTAGCTAATGCTAGGATGCTTTAAAAAATACTCACTTTCGAAAGTTGTTGCTCCATGGGACTTCTAGCCCTCCTAGGCCTGAAATTAGTAAGGCCACAACCTTAAATTTGTGGATGATTGGAGTCATTTATTCAGAAATAATTATCTAGGAAAATCCTACTTAAAATATTAGTCAGAGGCAGACTCTCTTCACTGGTAAAATGAGAAAAAATTACTCAAAATGAACTTAGGCACGACAGGAAATTATCTTCTCACTTAAATCATGGATAAGCTTCTCACAGCATAACGACATGAATGTCTCTCATGAATATAAAACGATGGTGGCACTGCAGAAATGTGTACCTCAGTTTGTGACATTGCAGACTCCCTATCATACTCTATTTTCTGCACGGAAAATTACCTACTAAACGTAATTTCTTGAAAACTTCGGTGATTTTCTTCTTGATGTAAAGGATACTCTACATATAAAAATCAAGCCATGATGTTGGTTCAGTCACTTCTTAGAAAATAAAATAGGAGTGGAGATTTTCAAATGGCGAAACTGAAATACGCATTTATACAGTGTCACCGTTGATAAGAACATAACTGAATGAATAAAATGTTTTAAACCTTACTTCCTGAACGTAATTGCCTCATACCTGGATGCTTTACTTTTAAGTTTCTTTTTCGCTTCATCCCCTAATGCTTTGAATTCGATGGGCCGCACCAGGAAGCGAGACCACAATGATACCTCTAATTTCAAGTGTGGCTTCCGCGTCAAGTAATCCTGCAATGAGAAATAATAATCATTATGAGATAGAATTGAATTGCTATAGACAATTATTGTAGAACCTGAAAAAAAAGAAGAAAAAAAAAATGGATAAAGGGGGAGGAAGAAATGTAATTGAGGAGTTAGGTGCAAAAGGGGCGTTAGGTCCATGACGCCCCTTTTGCAGAGACCGGTTTTTCTGAATCCTCATATCCTAAAATGTAGGTGTACCAATTTTCATATTAATATGTCAAACATTCACTGAGATACAGTAATTTTAAAGTAATTTCAAAGTAAGATACAGTAATTAAAAAGGGGCGTCATTGGAACTTCCGTATTTCTCATATTTTAAAAAAAACCCGCGATTATTCAGAGCTTCTAATTGTACAAACTTAAACATGATAAAATGATCTATATTTAAACTTACCACATTATTTCCATATCTTTAAACATACATTCCATTTGTACAACAACAAACTTTGAACACGAATAACTCAAAACGCGATTTTGTCAATGACGCCCCTTTTGCACCTAACTCCTCAATTAAGGCATGGCATGTGTTATGATTTAAGAGGCTTGTTGAATTAAATAACAACATTGAAACTCACCAGGAATAAATTGGATTATTATTTTTTATGATCAGCACAAGTCGACAGTGTAGAGCAGACTGAAAACTGAAATATATTCATCTNAGGCTTATAAAAAGTTAAAAATAAGTCAAAGCAACGAAAGGAACAAGAAGAATTTTCACCCATTTAGAAACTTTAGAAGTCTCAAATTCTATCAATTATACATTTAAAAGGATTAATTAGTTTTGATTCTCTCTCCTCCATCCTGGGCTTACCTTTACTAATAAAGAGTGCTTCTGAAACAGTTATTAATATGTTTTTGTTTTATTTTTAAAAAAAAATTAAAAAAGTGAGAGATTTGAGTTTAATAAAATTTGGAAAAAGGAATTTATAGATCTACATTTGTACCTTGTGACGTATTTACATTGGGGAATGTTCAGCCAATAAATACTTAGGGCTGTTGATAGAATACTTGGCGCAATCAGATTTTCTGCACTAATCTTGCACTGATGATTCCCCGCTCTCTCACCAGTTCCAGCCTTGAAAAGACTACTATCTAAGACCACAAAATTCAAGTTACTTCGACGAGGAATGCACCTTCAGATGCTATGTCTTGATGCCTGCTCTTAATTTTTTTATCACTTAAGATCAAACCTGATGAGGTTGAAAGTAACCAAGGATAACTTTTCCATCAAATGAAACATACAGACCGGATGAGTTGGATTTTAAAATTAAATTAAATACTTACATAAAACAAGAAAAAAAACACAAAAATGTGGCCCAGGCAGTAAATAACAAGGTGGTAGAACAGTGCTGGGCTCACATTATTCCGCGACAAAATCAAGGCTAAAAAATCCTAAAAATTTCAATTAGAGTAAAAAATTTGATCCCTATAATGAATGCTCAGCTCAGGCAGATGCGTTGGTATATTAGGCTGGGGTCACGCCGAGAGATCTACAACGTTTTAGGTCTTTTTACACCTCAATAAGTCACACTCATCAGAGAGCCAAGCTTAGCATCCTGCTAAATCCTGGACAGAAATGCCATAAATTTCAAATACCTATGTGTCATTATGTATTTGTTAGCATTTTCTTCACTTTCATCAGCTTATTGTATATTAGGCTAGAAAAATTTTACAGTTTTTTCACAGGAGCTTGAGAAAGTTTGGTTGTAACAGATTCTCTGCAACCTTGAATTTATATTTGATCAGGGGGTGAAAAAGGACAACTAAAGCAAACTTAATACTTACAATGTGTTCTTCAAATGAGAATCTCTGAAGATTGTAAAGTTCTTTCAAACTTTCTATCTGCTTTTCTGCAGCTTTAACAGGCACCATTGACTTATTCACGTTTGCAACAGGCTGCCTTGCTTTTCCGCTGAATATATTGTTTGTCAACTCTCGTATATACGTCAATGAATCTTTACCATTAGATCCCCCAAGATTGTACATGTGTGCTAGTTGGTAACTGACATCTGTAATGATTTTATTTTGAACCTCAATTGTGTGAACCAAGGTGGTGATGTCGTTTGAGTCTTCAGCTTTCAGCTTGTAGAGAGCGTTCAAAGTGTTTATCAAAGGGTGTCCTTTGCACAACTGCACTGCTTGTTTCTTCAAAAACTCTTCTTGGCTCATCACAACTTCCTGGAAAAATATTTGATCAATAAAGATGGGGATTAAAGATATAAATTAACTTTTTCTGGGCAATCATACATTACAGATAATTAATTTTCTGCCACAAGAAACTAGGTGTATGGCAAAGGTATCGAAAGGGAAATTGGACCATTCTGGTATCAAAAATGAGCCAGTGTCCTGCAGCTCCTACAATTAACATTTCGGTCTTGGACCCGCTTGTTTTCAAATTCCACTTTTTATATTCTTCTACCAATTTGCTCATCATGTAATTTGTTCATTTCTCTTTCTTCCTCAGAAGAAAAGAAAATGGGCACTTTTCTCCAGTTGATTTTGATTAAATTATTACCAAATGAAGATGGAGAGGGCAAGAGTGTAAAATATCACTGAGAAAAATTATGCTATCTCTCTAAAATGAAAGATGTAATCAGGTTTTCTATTTTAGGTGCCCTACTATTTTACCTTTGTTCCTCTGAAAGTGATGAATTCAGTTCCCAAAAAATTTACAACAGATGAAGATAAGGAAAAATTGGAGGGACTTACTCTGTTATTATGAAGTGTTTCACATTCTTTACTTGCAGTATTCATTGTGTCATCTAGAAATTGAATCAATAGTTCAATTTTTAAGAGTTCATTTTGAAGGAACAAAATTAGATACTCATCACAATGCAGACGCTTTTGAATGAAATCACACAGTCTATTGAGATTGTTCAGCTTGGTTTCTTGTCGCTTCAATTTGATGACCTGGATTTCAGATAAAGATTTTAAAGATTCATTTGTACTTTCTGTTTCACAGTTTGCAGACAGAGATTGCTTCAATTCTGACTCGGTCTTCTTTGCATTAACAAATTTGTCAGCGTTTTCAGTACTCTGGTACCTGAAACAGAGAAAGAAGATGACAATGATTCAAATTATAAATCATCACAGCCGACAATGCCTTGATCAAACGTCAATAATAGTTTGACATTGTTTTTTTTTTAAGGAATGGTAAAATATAAAAAAATTGACCGAACTCCAAAGAAAGAGAAAAAGGATTGAACCACTGGGCAAGAAATGAAATCGCTGTGGAAAAATATTTTTACTTTCGAATTTTACCAGAAAAGCGAATCACATGATGGGAAGTCTGAGAATCAACTCCTTAACAAGATATACATGTTTTAAATTAACATTAGTTAGATAAGGCAAAAATACAAATGACTCCATTTTATCTGCGTAGAAAATACTTTTAAATGTTTTGTTCAGGAGTTGATTTCCGAACCTCCAATTGTGTGAATCATTTACTATGTCATATTTTGAAGAATGTTCTTCCTTGAGGGTTGGCTTCCTCTGCTTGACATGCTCTCTACTGTTGGGCCAGAAAATCAACAAGCTACAGACGCCTCCTTCGTGGTCGACACCCAGTTGATTTTGCGACCAGATACAGGTATAACAAAAAGATTACATCACCAAGAAACAGCAAAGCCAGTCAAACACATAACTCTATTTTGCTTTTGTCATGTTTTGTCCAGTCAATCAACACACACACTCACAAAATTAATAATTATCACTCCGCTGGTATGTGTGCAAAATAACAAAGACAAAGTTGACAAATCTTTGCAACATGCAGATTTAAATACCATATTTTCAGTCATGATTGGAGAAAAGCTAAACACACTAACTGTAAAGGCATAGATGAGGCATTGAAATAATTAGATTTCATGTAATTACGAAAACCATTGCATTCCATCTTACTTTTTTTTTCATTTTAAAGTGAGTTTCATTGAGTAACTTTATTTTCTTTATATTACACATTACTCTTACCTTATTTCAGAGGTCGTTACTTTTAGGTTGCTGTTGAAACTTTCGATCAAAGTATTCATCTGCTCCAAAGCTAAAGAGTAAGCTTTTTCGTCAGCTGAAGCTAAAGTTTTCTCTTCACGACTCGTTTTGATATGTTTTCGTACACATTCAAGTTCTCTGACGAGTTTTTTACATTTTATCTGCGGAAATGCTTCTTCTTGACTGAGAGTGTCTAAGGGTTCTGGGGCCGGAGCACAGGTCAGTTTGCTCATCAGAGATTCTAAAACAGATACATCTGATTTTGCGCGATCATTAAATTTGAATTTGAAGTAACGTGATACATTTTTTTCAAACTTAGAGCTCTCATTCATATACTTCGTTAAAGATTGCTGTGATAAATAAGGTCCATTCACATTATTCTCATCAAACTGGACCAATGGCTCTTTTAAATCTTTGAATGTTTTGTGCAGGGTATTGAGTATATTATTTAAACTGTTATTCAGTTCCAATAAACTTGTGACTATTTCGCTGAGTTCCTTCGATACCTCTTTCTTCCTCAGATCAACACCCACAGCATTTTCTTTGATTGATTGTAGTTTGGTCCTGCAATTCAGAAAAATAAATATCAATGTAGCAGGATCAGCCACTAAAACAAAACAATACTTTTTACACAAACAGTCAACAGTTTAACAGTTTCAGTCTAATCAATAAGTAATATGTACTTGCAAACAACAGTCCTCAAAAAACTGTTCAGTACTTTGGCACTTTTCAATATCAATTTCAAAATAAATTGAAGTGACGAGTAAAAAGTATAAATGGTAACGCTGTTTTCTTTCTTTCCTTCAGTGACGGTCGTTTTGTCTCTTTACTGGAAGAGGGACCATGGAGTCAAGAGCTCAAAACAGAAATAGTGGTGACACTGCTTTGAGAGGTATTCTACTTACTTATATTTTGGCACAAAAAAACAGCCACTAATGTCAAAGGAAACTAAAAAATGGCAAAAAATTGTGCTCAGAGTTTTGACACAAAAATAAATAAAAAAAATTTAATCAAACATAAGTTATGATGATCTCAAATTTACCATTAAAAAACTTCGTTCCGAGAAAAAAGCGATTGAAGTTGCTTTGTTCAAGTATGTTTTCAGGGATTACACTGGCCGCAAGAATTCATAAGAGTCATTTCAAAAGAGGATGAAATTTCACTTCTGAAAACTACCTAGTCTGTGAATAACATTGTCTGATAATCGGGTAATTGGAGCAAATACCAAAAATTGAGACTCCACTACAATTTAAACCAATCACTCATGCAGCTTCGGTCAATCAAAGGCCACTCTTATTGGTTGATGCAACAACTGTTTCACTCATCAATGCACCAATCTTGCTAGGTGAATATTCACTAGTCTGTGACCACGAACCAGCCATGAAGGGAGAGTGGCTTTGGTCTCGCCATTTTCATAAGCAACAGATTAATGTTAGCCACTCTTTGAAGAAAATTTGTGCTTTTATCCAATGTTTACTTACGCAAGGAGATTCCACAGACTTTTTAAATGCTGTACTGCTGTATCTGTTTCGGTGACTTCCTCTGGCATAAATTCAATACCAGTTATTTTGATGAGATCGTCAAAGTCTTCAGAATGTTCTTCGAAGAACTGGTCCAAGGCATTCTCTAAGTCCTCTCCATACAGTATATTCTCTTCATCTTCTAATTCTTCAAACCTGAAATCATGAAAATGAGTATAAAAGAGAGGGCTCCTGCAAAATATTCAGCAGCACTACCAACTGTTCTTTAAACATAATAAGTAATAATATCTGTAGTCATACATGTTTCCTACGAACTGAAAGCAAAATTTACATAGCGCTTTGTTGGCAAAAGGAATGACTTAATTCCTGGCATGGAAACAGCAACAACTTGAAGAAGTTTGCCCAGGTCATAATGAAGCTGAAGTTGAGTTTAAATGCTCCTAATGAGTTTGCACATTTTCAGAGCGCAACAGAAAATTGGCTATCTTATGTTTGATATTGAAAGTAAATACCAAAATCAAGATGGTAAATTGTCCGTCACACTCTAAAAATGCAAAAATTATTCGGCATGGGCGAAGCACAGTAGGCTTCAGCACATTAGCCATTTCTCCTATATGTTTAATTATTTACAAAATATGCATGATGAAACAAAGTTGAGTACTTATACACAAACAAACAATTTTACAGTAGATTAGGCAGGTATTTGTGTAGATTACATACATGCGTAGTTCATCTTGAGTCATGCAAGAGTCATTGGTGATGAAATCTGTAAACCAATCCATGAATGGTTTTAACTCTACGAGATGATCTAATGTTTCAGTTGATTGGGTTTCAAACTTAGTGATTTGATAACTGGTTGCTTTCAACACTTCCTTGAGACGATCACTATTCCTATGATCCATTGGATAAGGAAACTGAAGTGCGCACTTCGCATTCGGGTGGACAACACAAAATTAAGGTTGATGAAGAATTAAATCTTTGTAAAGGCAGTGATTTGAAGGGGAAAAACTACACAGATTTTATTCCTGGAGTGAACACTTTCCGAAGATTTTTCATGTTGAAATTTAAAAAGATAAACTGACAAAGGAAAACCTTTTCAAAATTACCCTAACCTAACTTATCAATGTAAACAAAGTGATCCACTCGAGAGACCGCCATGCTAGATTGCCGGTTTGCAAAAAATGTTTTTTTTTTTTTTTTTATGATAAACTTGCTCAGGTATATTACATTTGCGTGACATTAGGCAACTCTGAACAATTTAACGACCTATCGTTATCGAAATGCATCGAAATGATGTCGAAATCGAAATTCAACCTGTAAACACTGAGTCTGTGGGAGATTTTTAGGTTAGAATTAGAGTTTTCAGTTTATTGAAGTTTGTCAAAATTATGAAAGGAATTAATTATTATTTAATCTAAATATCCCAGCGTTTTCATTTTTAATGACGTCGTGCATTGAGCTTATTTTAATTTGCCATAAGTCGCAAGTGTGTATAAGGTTTCCCACTCTTCTTTTTCCAAAGCACTGTAAAGTTCCATGTGATATCATCATTTAATTTTAATTCAGCCAAGATGTTCAAAAAACCTATTCGTGTCAAGTCTGAGACGCAGATGAAATCATCTGAAAAGTAAGTACAAGAACAATACCTACCATTCTCTAATAACCAGGAGTAGCGAATAGTGCTGATCTTATATAAACTGCGTTAGCATATTTCTTGAATACGTAAACATAATTTCGACCCTCTTCTCTTTCTTAACAAGCCTAACCTCAGGATCTGTCAAAAACTACTGGCTTTGGAGATACAAATCATGATCATAATGGCTTTTTTTTCTGCCTTCTCTTCAAAATGTTTCAATACTTACCCATCAGGAAAGGCAAATCGAGTTTTGGAGGAAGGCTTGGAATTTTTTGCATGCTTGGTGCAAAGCTGTTTCAAAATCTTATTTCCTCTATCTGCAGCACTGATGCTTTTTTTTCTTTGCAGAAAATAAAGATGTAGGTATGATTTTTCTGCAGAAGTGAACGCCAAGTAAGTAACATCATAAGCATCTGGAATAACATCACCCTTGATAGAAGTGTTGGGACAAAGTAATCCACTCAACTATTCTCTTTTCCACTATTCACTGCATAAAGAATTATTTGGTAATATTCTCTCTAACAGGCAGTTACTTAACTATTCTTTATCTTAGAATTTTGCATCTGACGAAAGAGTTGTGTACTGAGTGTTGATTATTTTTGTGTTTCAGGAAAAAATTTCAATCTCAAGTAATGGGACTCTATCCCATGACCGATGATGAGCTAAGCATGCTTTGTCCCCGCAAAGAAATAGTTCTGGTATCAAAGGTTTGCTTGAGCAACAACAGTGTAATCAACATCTATTCTGTGAACAGAGTCCCTCTCTTCTTCCTTGTCAATGAAAAATTATACCCCTCACTTTACTTTGTGTGGAAATTTCCAGACAAATTTCCCTGTTTCACCGTACATCAATCCCTTGTTCAAGTTCTAATGAATGGTGCTGATTTGATGCTAGCAGGAATAATGGTCAGAGATAAATCAGAGCCAGAGCGTTACAATAATGTCAACAGGGGTGATATATGCGTTGTGAATTCACTTGATAACCATGCTCCATTCGCTGTCGGCATAGCAGGAATGTCTAGTGCAGAAATGCGTAGTGCTGGTCAAGCAGGTGGAAAGAGCGTTGTGATCTGGCACGTTTATGGGGATTATTTATGGTCTTTCAAAGACAAGCAGCCGAGACCTGACGCAGGGCCAGCGAGACTGCCAGGCGAGGTTCTGGAACCACCGGACCCAAGTGGCTTAAGTCTGGATGATAAAACAGTGGAAAACAATGAGGGTATTACTGGCAGTGAAAACGATGTTCCCGAAGATGAATCACAAGGAGCTGATAACGAACAAGATGAGGCATCAGAAAGAGAAGAAATTGATAAAGTTTTAGAATACAGTTTTATAAAAGGTATAAAGAAAAGTAAAAATCTCACATTGCCAATATCACTCAGCAAATTTCAGAAGGATGTGATGATACCTGTCTGTCCAAATAACACAACTTTAAATTTCAAAAAATCAAGCTATAAAAAACTATTACCATTCTTAACACATATGGCTGAAACAGGGATCATAAAAATAGAAACATTAAAAACAGGTATCCATCAAATCTCTCATATTAAGTATGATCATGACTTGATAAAATCATTTATCGATACGAGGAAGGACGAAGAATTCATTAGCACGGCAGAGGAAGTCAAACAAGAAGATGATAAGTTAGCAATCAGTGAAAAGTATGCTGTAACGAAGGCTGTCGAACCACTGTTCAAACCGTTCCTAGTTTCGTAAGTTGTCTAATGTTTCAAAACATTTTATCTGTGCTAGGTACATAGATAGTGAGAGGCAAGAGGAAGACATGAGATTTTTCTCTGGATAAGAAGGTTTGTGGAAGCAACGAGTAAATTTGAATCATGCATTTGAGATAGGGATGGCTTGTATGCTGAGGGCTCTAAGTAATCAAGAAAGCACAGGGAATTCAATCCAATAGTAAAATATCATGGAAAATGCGGAGAATTTTAGCTTATTACAGTACCTAATGACAGTTGAAAATTTTCAATTTTGACCACCTGAATGATCCTATTTCAAAATTCTGCCTTTTCTCACCTCTTGCAAACCAAAGAAAAATTCCAGGAAATTCCTTGGTCCTCGAAAATATTATGAAATCTGCATGCATCCTCACTCGTAATTTTCAAATTTTCCCAAGTGCCAAGACTCAGCCCTCCTCACATTTTGAAAGTAACTTCAATGAGCAGAGATGCATCAATATTCTATCTCAATTTTATAATAATTTTGACTTTTTTTGCATTATTTTCTCATTTTTCAAAATAATTTTTTCTAGAGGGCGGCCAGATATTTTTTTTCGCACATATACTTATACCCTTTCTTATTTCCTTTAATTTACCTAGATCAAGGATCATTAAAATAGAATTTTTTCCCTTCTCAATTCAATCAGTATGGCTACGCACCCTTTTAAATTGAGAAGAATTGACTGGTCTTACAACATCGTGAGTCATTGATCTATACTAATTTTCAAAAGAAAGGAGAATTTATGTTTTTGTCTTGAATATGGTTTTATCCTTGAATTTTCTTTTTCAGAAAAGGTGACACTATTGATGCAAAACAACTTCGAAGATACATTACAGAATATGTGGACATGAACAACTTAAAAGTGGCAAATAATAATTCGTAAGTTAAAATTTTATAAATTAAATTTTCACCAACATGTATCGATGTTCAAAGTGAGAAACCGCGTATCTCTGCTCGCGACATTGCAGACTATTCCTGTCATACTTAATTTTTTCATTTGGAAACTAGTTAAAGTAATTTTCTGAAAATTTCCCAGATTTTTCCTTCTATCAACAGAATATTGCGTATAGCTGAAGCTGTGAAGTTGGCTTGTCTATTTTTAAAAAAATAAAATAGAAATGAAAAGTAAACATTTTCTGACCTTTTTTAATGAAATCCCTGGGATTTGAGATTTTCATAGATGTAGTAGGAGCCTCACTACACCAATTTTTGAGCTGAATGCTTTGGAGCTCTCATTGAGGAGAGAATTAGGAAGACTTTCTAGGCTGTGCCTTTTATCTTTATCTCATCTGGTACACTACATAGTATTGCTCCCCCTACTACGACTACCATCTGAAGAGCCAACGGTAGGTTTTATCAACATCTGTGACAGACGCTACTGAGCGTGAGATTTTGGTACACAAAGTCCCTGAGATGGATTCTAACCGAAGTTGATTAATTGAAAGTATTCATAATTAAATCTTTTTCCCTACTGAATTAGGATGGTGCAGTAAGCTGTAAATTATTCTAGAGGTGAGGGGTCCTGGGGTCAGAGCCCCCAACTAGGTAGAAAGCAAGCGAAAGAAGCTGAAGCAGCCATCTATTTAATTAATAAAATGGATTCAATGTCATTCTCAAGGATATTTATTGCTGTGACTTGATGAAGGTGTTTTTTTCTTTCTTTCTTTTTTTTTTATAGGCAAAAGCAAAATTGTATAAGGCTAGATTTAACATTGAAACAAATCATAGGAGATACGCCTGATGGTCTCATATCATGGAAAGATCTCATGGAGAAAGTAAAAGCCAAACTAGGAAGTGTGTATGAAGTGAAAAATAGCACCAATCTACCTTTCAAGCAGCAGAAAGGAAAATTACCACCTATTGAAATGCGAACAGCTAATCGGAAAGGTAACAAAAAGGTGAGTCCAAATTATATCATCTTTGTGTTGTAATTGTAGCCAGTGCTTTATTAGTTTCTTTTTTAATGTGGGAAGAATTTCAAAAGGGTTGCCCTCATAAATAAAAGGAGTCTTTTCTGTGAGTAGCCCCTGTAATTGCTCTAATGCCTATCCTAAAGAGTGAGGACAAGGAAGGAAGGCTGGAACTGATTTTGCAGTTTGAACTGTGAAAGTCAAAGGACCTCTTATGAGTTTGAAAAATTTAATTTGAAACGGTGTGTCTCGTCAAATACACAATGGACCACTAGACAAGGTACGAATTTAAGCAATCTGATACATGTTTCTTAACCAGAATTTCACGTAGAACCCGATTCACACTATGAAAATTACCGAAATCAACTCCTAACGAAGATAGTAACGTTTTTATTTCACACTGGTTACGAGGAATTTGAACTGCCCGCTCACAAGAAACTCAAAGCTCTACGTGAGTCAAATCGCGCACTACAACGGTTTCAGCAAGCTTCTCAATCGAGCAATTTTCATTTTCCACCATGTGTTGTTCAAACTATAAGCAATTAGCTATAGTTGAGCCAAAGCGTCAATGTTGAGGTTGCCAGATTTGTATATTTTAGAGACTGTCATGATAAACATTTAGCGCGCGATGTGAATCACGTAGAGCATTGAGTTTTCATGAGCGGGTGGTTTGAATTCACGCATCAAAAATCATTAAATATCTTCGTCAGGAGTTGATTTTGGTAATTTTCGTTGTGCGTATCGTGTTCTACGTGAAATTTTGATTACGAAACATGCATCAGAATGCTGAAATTCGTACCTTGTCTAGTGGTCCATTGAACCAGGACCTAACCCGTATATGATAGCATCAGGAGAACAGTCTACACCTCCTACTCTAAGCCACTAGGAGTCACTTCAAGTAATGCTTGTTGTACCAATCGTGTTCTACTTGATATTTTGATGAGAAAACATACTTTAAAATGTGTAAATAACACCTCAAGTGGTGATCCTTCAAGCATACTTACCTTATTAACCATTCCGTAGCTGGAGGAAGGCCAAGCGGAACCACGCTAGTTTTAAAAATTGTTTAAGTTTACATTCAGGAAGCATTATGAAAAACAATGTCCAAGATGTCATAGAATCAACCTAAATAATACCCCCCTCCCCTCCTTTTAAATTTCAATTTCTTAAATCTCTGTTGCAGGTCACCTTAGTCAACAATTTAGAATGCTATTTAATTGATTTGAAAACCTTCAGTCAAGAATGTCAGCGAGGATGCGCAGCAAGTACAACGATCAATGATGTGCCTGGATACAAATGTCCTCAACTTCAAATCCAAGGAAATCAAATACTTTTTGTCTCAGATCTACTGAGAGGTTAGTCCATTCTTGCCCCGAAAACTAATAAATGTTACTACTGTAAGGACACATTTGGTCTAAAAATTCTGGCATTTATCAAAGGGTGATGCCGATAGTTTGGTCAAAAGCATGTTTGCATACATCAATTTACTTACCTTTTCCATGTGATCCTCCAATTTGATTTCTGCATGGATGTAAGCTGTTGACCATGTCTGTTAGATGAATACTAGTAGGAAAGAATGTTATGACAGATCCAAGTCAAAATATTTTGTCACTCTTTTCCCATGAAAAATCTTCCAAAGATATCAAAGTGCAAGTACTTGGAAAATAAAATCGATAGGGAAATCACCAAGGAAATTAGTCAGTGTAATTTCTACAGATGTACCATGGCACACTTATAAAAAATTATCTCTGGTCAACGCCTCAAAGTTCATATAATCTCGATAGGAACTTCCGCTTTTTCTCAAAACATTTCTATATTAATATATTTCTAATTACATATCTTCAGACGGTATGTATCTGCCAACAAAAATTTTATTTTTTCAACAATCTACTGCTACAGGCGGATTGTTATTTATTGTCAACAGTTACCCTATTACTCAAGTAGCTCAGGTTAGAATAAAATGCAATTACACGGTAAAATCATTGCTTTATGGGAGTAAAGCACGGGGAGTACTGTGTATGCTATGTTGTTTACTCACTAATTGAAGGGGCTCCTTTCATTGAAATTTATTGCATTAATATTGAAAAAAATTTGCAATTTTTCTCTGCGTTGTAAATTGCCTACCTTTCTCACCCGTGGAACTTATCTTATTGAATGTTTAAAATCGGTACTCACCGACCAAATGATGTCAAAATATTGCAATTTTAATGCTCTTTAATTTGGAAAATTATTTTAATATTTTCACTGCAATATGCAGCTTAAGTAGGGGTTCAAGGGTAAGGGAAAAGTCTCCTCTCCTTGTTGTCAAGAACAAAAGTACAAACCAAATAATTGCGTACGTCAACAATGAAATTTGAACTTTTATGTGTTAGCATCTTCTGCCCATACTTGTGTGCATGATTTTTTTTGCGCCATTTTTGATTAGAGAAAGGTGTTCTCTCAAAATTTCATGCCAAGAAGTCGGTTGATTTTTTATCTGGACGATGCAAAAAAATTTTAAGCCAGTGCAACTGAGGTATGGCCTGATATTCACTTTGAATAAAATGTTAACATCCAAATTTTTTCTTCTTTCAGGAAAGTACAAGATTCCTTTACATCAACTGAGGGGCCTTGAATTTGCACCCAAGCAGAAAAAATGAACATTAACTTATATGTTTTGATTTCTCAACCTATCACTGTACCTACAAAACTCTGAAATTGTTATTGATGTAAGTATTTATTGTTAGCCAAAAACCGTTCCACCTTTGTACAAGTTTGACTACTGAAGTACATAGTATTTTGATAAAGTCCTCTGTGTGTCTTATTCTTAGCTCTGTTTTCTAGCCTAACATCCAATGTGGATAATTTGCGACTTCAATAAGTTCATGTGAGCATTAGTGTCTGGACTGATTCTTCTAATTTACAATTGATGCACTCTTCCTCATAGGTGTGAATAATGAGTAATCAGGAATTTAAAGTTCCCTTTAACCGATGTAAGAGAGTGCTTATGTATTTTTAAAATTTAAAGCTCATAAGTTCTTGAAATCGAAAACTGTCAGGAATTCAGGTAAAGATTAAAATTATTTACTTGTTCATGTGTGATTAAGCAGGTGAACATGTCCATGATGTTTCATGATGTTAATTATGAATTGAACAGACCAAAAGTTAATCTCATATTGGTAGATGTAGTCTTTAGAGTTGGAAACAGGGCTTCAGCCAATAAAAAATTAGTTAAGACAAGATCCCGTCTAATTCTACCTATACTCAATTGTTATTGATGAACAGAATCTACTTTTATTCCATGTGTTTTAGTTACCATTTTTTATGAACATTCCCTGCAAATCATAAGCAACTGTCATGAAATGCAATTGAATGAACATGCATTGAAATCAATGGTTACTAAAGAGGACCTGCTGAAAAAAAAGTCATCTCTCTTTTGTAAAAAATAAAACAATTTTATTAAATTCAACATGAGGAGCCTTTCAGAACACAAGATAAAAGATCACCTCTAAAAATCACAATTATCCACTAAAACTAACCACTAAAACGAAAAAGTAAAAAAACTTTATGTACAGGAAGGGTAAATTAGATTACTTTAAAATAAATTAAAAAACCTCCAGAATTTGCTGGTTTTGGAAATTTCCTCATTAAAAAAGATCTGATGAGTAATGACTGATTTAATTTACTTTCTATATGAAAATTTACAGCATCAAGAATTTAATTTGGAAAAATACTTTTGACTTAACATTACTAGGTACTCATACATGTAAGGTCATGCAGAAAGTAAATCTTGCATGTCAGTAAATGTATGTGTAATAATGAAACATTTTCTGAGCGAGAGGGTATTAATAGAGAAGCATAATGATTGAGTAGGCTTAGTTCACAAGTTACATTAAATTGTTAATTTTGAGATGGTGCAGTCATGTTTTAGGAAGAATTACCAACATGTTGTCTTGCAAAAAAGTTTGGAGGTAAAAAGGTACACAAAGAAGTGAGGAATCCTTTTAAAGCTGATAATGTTTACATTCTAATGGCTTTTAAATGACCTCTATCTTCTCCCCTCTTCAGAATTGATGGCTTCGTGCATTAGAATAACAATACAAAACAAAATGGGCTGCAAAATTTGCAGAGCTACCCTTTTTGGAGGATAGAGTACTCAAAGAGACAAGGTTATGATGAAACTAGCAAGACAAAATATTAAAACTTCTTGATACAATGTCAAAACAAGAAAAGTCAGTAAAACATTCCATACTTTAAGGCAAATTGGAAGGCTTACAATTATTATAATACGCAATAATACTTATGAAATGATCTATGTTGAAGATTCCATTCCTAAACTGAGAGAGGGCTGCCTCTACATATTAAGCTCGATTCAGACGGTCAACTTTTTGATCGGACAAAAATGGACGAAAATTTAAATGGAAAGTTTGAGACAAAAATATTTAATTCAATCGCCATTTTTGAGTGGTATTGTCATACTATTGGTTGGCATTTGATTAGTGTTGCCCATTGGATGGAAAGTTGAGAATGATGTCAGATTCAAATTCCCATCCGACATTTCATCTACTTCTTGTGTTTTCCTGTCAGTATCACTTGATCCAACTTTTCATCCAATAAAAGGAGAAGAAAAATTGGACCATCTGAAATGGGCATTAATACCTGGTTAGTAATTAAAAGGAAGTTGCCGTCAATGAATTTTAATCATGGTTTCATAGATTAAAGACTGACATAGATGGGGACACTCCAAATTGTACAAAAAAATTTTTCATTTACTTTGATTTCACTACACCTAATTTTGATATTAGAAGTGGAATGCCAAACACTGTAGATAAGTCAGAATGCCTGAAAACTTGTGCTCATCATACAGTCAAAATAAGAGAGCTGCTGGGAAAAAGGAGGATATTAAGTTATTTCAAAAAGGCTACCTTCTATTTATTTAAAGTAGTTATTACTTACACTGACAGAGAGAGAATTTTTCCTATAAGTGATGGGGACCAGTTTGATTCTAAGGAGACTAATCTGAAACTACATACTTGAAATTTCACCTAAACTGGAAAATAAACTTTGTAATCATGAAACTAGCCATAGAGTTGCATTATATCATCAAACTTCAAACTTTCCTCGCGCATTTGTACTTAACTCATGCAAAGATGAAAAATTAGAGACTCTATGTCCTTGAAACAGGTGCAGTTCTTGCTGGCTAGTTTTGACAGTAAGTAATGTGATAAGCTAAAAATCAGTCTATTGATCTCTTTTCCTTTTTATCATGATATTTTTTATGCTGAATGGGTACGTCCAAACAAGATTTTACTTTGCTGTCACAACAATTTTTTTCAGGGAGTCAGCTCCTGCCTTTAATAATTATCTGATGGTGCAAACTTGGAATATCCATCATTGTTCAGACAGTAATGACTGTAACTTCTGGTAATGTCTGCTGCGTATGGTAATGATGACAAATTTATGGCGGAAAACAGCAAGCCCAAAAATACAAAGCATGCGTCATTAACTGACTTTCATTAATGAGAAAAGTGGAACTCTCAAAATGAAATCTTATATAGCCTGACTTGGATGTATGTACATACTTGCAAAAAGTGATGGTAGGCCAGCGAAAAATACCACAAATAAACAATTTTGAGAGAGGACAGAGGGATTTAACAGAGTGAATTATGAATGACACTTAAATTACCGGAAGAATCTGATTGGCTTTCCTATTAAAGTGCAAAACACTATGACTGCCGAGGAAGTTAAGATGAACCATAGAGGGGCCATCATGTAGAAACTAGAAATGTTGATGAAGGCATCCAATTTTAAAGCTGCCATTATTTGAAATGCTACAAGCATGATGATGTGGAACAAATACATCATTTCTCTGCGAAAAATATAATTCATTTTACAATAGGACGCTATGTTAAAGACTGTATACATTATTAAAAAAGTATTATAGATCCAAAATGGAGTGAATATTACAAACCAATTCCACTGAATTCGTGAGTCCATTCGCAGGACAATAAAGATTAAAAACACCAACAGGATGAACCATGTGAACAGAGCTCGGTGAACCAACGCCATTGCAGTTTTAAGAGTTGCTATAGCCTCTCCATGAATGACTGTCCAGTAGGCTAGGTTGAGTAAAGGAAGATAATCGTTAAAGTCATTTGAGGAGCGACTGGTCTGAAGTATTAATCTCTGAGAGAAACGTCAATTTTGATTCTGGCATAGACATAAATAAAAAAACCCAGGGAACAAATGATTACATTTTGAGTTTGAGTTATACGGTCTGCACGGTCGACTTATAGATTAGGTTTGTTGAATGAGTGAAAGGAGCTCGAAAAAAACTGTTGGATACTGTTTGGAGCAGCAAAGGCTCAGAATCAGGGTACAGGTACGGATTCATGCACTGGGATAAATCTTTACGACATGATAGTTATTAACACTTGCTCACAATATTTTTTGATTCATGGGGTAAAGAAAAGAAATACACCAAATGTATGATGATTCAGCGATGATTTCAGGAAGAAAAATCAAAATCCCACTATCACCAGTTCACCACTATCACAAACCACTATCATAACATTGCGAATATAAACATTGGTGGGTTTGTTGAATGTTTCTTTCGAGTGCCGACACTCATCATTTCGTTAAGGTTATGTTTAATCAGGTTTAAATGCCGCCAAATTAAATTGCATACATGTTGAAACCTGTCAGAAGTGCCTTTCATCGACTTTTGAGCAGAGGTTTTCTTAATTTTTCCATTCTAGTTGATTTAAATTAACGTAACTCAGTTCGGATTCCTTCGAGGAATACTCAGTCTTAACATTTCTGTTCACCTTTTCTTGTACCACTGTTCCGAAGGTTCATTTATTACTTGTGAACAACCATTGCAGTTTTTTCTCGGGTGAGTGTGTGTATGTCAGTCCATAGCCATTTCCTCTCAATTTCATCTAGGTGTGAAATGCTGTAGTCCTTTCAGTCTGCAACGAATGGATGTCACCTACCTCATTCAGTATATTAATCTATTTCTGAACTCAGGTTATACAGAAATTATGCAGATCAAGTAATATGCGAAGTTGCAGCACAATATTATTGTTCGTACTTAATGTAGCATTGTCAGCATACCAAACTTCCTTGCTTTGTCTCTGATATTAATTCAATCTTGAAATTAGCGGCCATTGATACCACTGGCCTCGTAGCTTTGATCAGCTCTTTATGAACGCCAAGTACTCAGTACTGTTAGCAAGTATCAATCAGTGTAATACTATAATTCATTTTTATTCCAGGCCAGTGAGTAATCGTTTGCCCTGCAAAATGGATGAATTCGACCGAGTTGCATACTACTCGGAGCGCTTGGATGTCTGTAAAAACATCAGTAAGTATTTTGTGTATTCTTCACTGGGAGATCAAAACTGAGAGATGAGCTTAAATCCAAATCTGTAGTGGTGAGGTTTTAAGACACTTGAACATCCATCATCACTGCCATTGATGACCATGCCACTCTAATACCCTGTCAGTCCCTTTGAGGCGACAAGGTAGGGAAGAGATGTCCATCTGGTAGTAGTCAGCATACACTGTTTGGCTATGTTGTGAATAAATTTGGATCAATCATAGTGTGCGCCACTGATAGCAGTATGCATTGATGGGAGACACGGTAGGGCTTTGCTCCAATAAATTCCGCACCCGGCACTGTCTGCCAGGTGGCTGATCAGATGGCCGCTGAAGTGCTGAACCCTGGAAAAATGTAGTGTATGTCATTCGTATGAATCAAGGTGCTGGGTCCAACTTTCGGATGCCTAACAGCAGAGCTCAGCAGTCGCCTTGTCTAGGACCTATTCAGACCTTTCTGTATCTTTTTCTTTGTCATGCTGTTTAAATGAAAGTTTAGGGATGATTTTTAGATCCGGGGGAAACTTGAGAACTTCCAATATTAATATATCGCGGCCAGTCTAAGTTGAGAAACTTTCAACTGTTGAGGCCACCTTTTTTTAACGGTGATAAATAGGGACCCCTGATTTTTGCTATTATTCTCCTTTCTGTTGTTTTGGTCCATTGATACACCCTGTGATTAGAGTTGTCCAAAAAGTATTATCATATACTGTTACCCCCCCCCCCAAATCAACGCACATCTAACTCTACTTTTTGGGGAAGCTCTAGACCTTGATAAAAGTAATTCTAAGTAAAGGAGAGCTGTACCCTCTGAGAAATCTTTGTCATCAAGCACATAAGTAGCATATCAAGCACATAAGTAGCACATCCAGCACCTGTAATTTTACTCTAACTTATATCTTTTCTTTTAGGAGATTCCGAAGACATGCCTCCAGATGAATGTATGCAAAAGATGGGGAGAATGATTGATGAGATGCAAAGTCTCTCGGATAATGCGGAAAAGCGTAAGTTTAGTTTTTCCATTTATTTCTATCAACCAGATTATATACTATTAAGAATTCTAAGCTAGGTATAGTTTAATGTAAGTAATTAATTTTCAAGTCCTCCTGAACCTATTTTTGCCTCTAAACTTCTTGATATTCCGGACATTGCTTTTTGAAAATTTCTCTAATGCAGAAAGGTCCATGCAAAAGAGAAATGAAAATACACTAACAGAATCCAAAAAAAAAAAAAAAGGAAAAGATAAAAAATAAAATATGCAAAGCTGTTAATTGTATCAATAAAAGCTGTCCATTATTACATCGTCATCTTCCTGCCAACATATCTCAAGCATCAATTGAGGAGCACCAATCTCCATAGGGCTAATGTAAAAAGTTTTTTTTTTCTTTTTTTTAACACATTTACCTATTTTAAAAACAAGGAGAAAACCGTTTTGGCAATTTACTGCCTGCATGTGTCAGAACCGGGCCACTAATCCCATCCCCTAGCAGCAGCAAGTGACTGACAACACACAAGGAATGGATGCCTTGGAAAAAGTTAATCACACCAGTTTTAATCACAACAGAGACTTGAAATTTTGCATTCATGTTCAAAATCACTCTAATTGATTGGTTTTTATAAAATTTGAGGAGGAAAGAAAAGTGTCCACTTTGGCTTTTTCTTCTGGGACTCCAGTTTTTGTTTTTTGTCGCACTTTCATTTTCGAAGAAATACCCCACAAAATTTGCGGGAAGAAGTATTTTCAATAATTTGAGATGCTAAGTCCTGACGAATTAAGAGGGTAGGTTATTGTTTGAATTTTAAAATTAATTTTTGATAGAAAAATTGGCAGTCAAAAGTTACGAAAAATGACATGTATACAACCAAACCAAAAGTAAATCAACCCTGGGTTTACTGAATTTTTTATCAATTTCGAAAGCAGGCATTTTTATGAGTCTTAATCAAAAATGAGGTTTAATACAAATACTTACATGGAATTTTATGTATAAGTAGTTTGTGTGTATGTAGTTTAATTTTGGAACCGATGCTGCTCTGTTGATATGTCATTTTTTTAGGCTATAGACTCTTCAAATTCTGAGCTTTTAGTGAGGTAATTACCCTAAAAACTGGTAATTTACCTTGTTTCCTCTCAACTTTTTTCTATTCATTCCACTTATTAATTTGTTTGTTTTTTTCCCTTGCAGGTTATACATCCAGTGAATTGTGTGCAGACTTCACTCTCGCAAATGAAATCGGAAAAATTATAAAGGACCGTTGTCTTGATGCTGGGTGTGCTCAATCATTCAACCTGCAAGAATTTGAGCAAAACATCGTGAGTATACATGCTGTAGCTCAAAGTACTTAGTTCTCATTGGATTCATAGTGCTGACTGCTTTAACTTCTGATCTTACAAGATGAACTGATTTTACAGGTTTTAAGTTAAAAAAAAAAAAGAAAAAAAAAAGAGATGATTGATGTTCAAAAATTACTATATGATTTTTTTGCCATCTTTTTACTACATGTCCTCATTTCAAAATCTTACAACTGGGAATTATGATGGCATGTGCATTCTAAGCAAAATCCATTTTGAATCGGGCTGATCTAAAAAGTTGAACCAGTTATTTTTTATCTGTATTGTAATTTGGAAAATTATATTATCTACTATTGAGAAATTTCTGAATTTGCTCTCACGAAAGAAATTGACGCCAATCAAGTGAATAAATTCTCTTTTCTTCATTTTTTATGCTGAAGCTCTGCTTCTTCTATAAGAAAAACATACAAAAGTATTTTTCACTGATCAATTAGTCCAGAACAAAGCTATGTGCAATGAGAGTCTAATTCTTATTCTAATTTCCTCTACCGATTCCATTTCTTTTACAGATCAATTACTTCAGAAAAGATGATGAAAGTGATGAAAGTTTGGATTTGGCACGATTTGGTCAGTTGGGAAGGGCAATGTTGAGACCTGTCCCAGGTCACTATTCTCTAATGGGACATTTGTCCGTTGAGGCCAATGATCTTCCAAAAATAACTCAAAGGAAACCCAGACAAGCGCGTCCAAAAGATGCCATAGCTGAGTTGAAAGCTCCCATAAAGGTATGAAATTTTCTCATAAGCTCTATTTGTATAAGCCTCTCAACAGAACACACTGGAAAATTGAGTTTTATTAGTAAATATTCTTTTCTAACTCAATGAGCATTCATAGGTTAGAAAGCTCAGAGTCAAGGGATCGGGACCCATACCAAAAAAAGGTGAGGTAGTTTTTTTCTCCTTTTTTTTTTTTTAAACCAAGTTCGAGTCAGGGTTATCTCAGGCAGGAAAAACTAGAAAATGTCAGAGAAAATGAATAAAGTTTCAGGAATAAATTGTTGAGTCACCTTTACTTGCTTTCCAGATTGGGTCTGACATTTCGAACAGCAGATTTTGCAAGGAAACTAATTCACATTACGTCTTCTCAATCTTCTGGTATAATTATAATTTGCATATCGACAGTGTAAGTCCGCAATCACATAACTCGTTCGCGGTGTCTGGAAATCTCTGCCTCTATGTTAGTTTTTTTATAGGAGAACAAATTGACATCATTCCTTGAAGTTTATGCAGAATTTTCTTTGCACAGAGAAGAAAAATCACGGCAGTTTTAAAGAATTGCCGTTGAGTAGTTTTCTGTTAAAAAAATAAAGTATGACAGAAAGTCTGCGACGTCGCAAACCAAGTTATGCCATCGCCAACTTACACCATCGATGTATGTAACATTTTTCTGGTCAGGCAATTTAACCAAAACGTGTGAGGGAATTGTTTAAAAATTTGTGTTTTTTGTGTTAGCTAAAAATGTTTATTTTCTGAATTGGTGTGTTTTCCTTCTCATTGATTAATATTTGTCTCTTTGATTTTATTCATATTTATTTTCCACTTAATGTGTGTACTAACTCTATTGTCTCAATTCTTTTTAGCTTGAGAAAGCTCCAGATAAGGAAGAAGAAGGTATCGACCGTATTATTCAACAAACCTCAAAGACTCTGAGAAAGGCATACATAAAAAATGATAGGAATCCTATTTCATATTTTAATTTTGTACTACATCCAACGGAATTCTCTAAAACAGTGCAGAATATATTCCGTGTCTCATTTCTTATCAGAGATGGCCTTGCAAGAATGGAAAAAGGTAAGTCAACGTGGGATCATTTTCAGCCATTATGGCAAAAGTAATTTTTAACTTTATTTAATCTGAACTTTCAGCAGGGCAACCTTCAGGACAACATTACAAGTCATGATGTAGTGAAATGCCAAAAATGCATATCTCAATTCGTAGCATTGCAGATTTGAGCAGCAGTGGAGAAATGAATTTTTGTAGTCACACCGTCAATGTACAGTATTTGCACTCCCTGCCAAGGACAAAACTTGGAGAAAGCATTTTGTTTTCTCAGGACACAAGAGACGTGTTTTGTTCGAAACAACAAAATGTTTCTGTTTTTTTTTTCTTGTTTCTTTTATGCAACTCTGAACAACCAATGAGAGAGCAAATTCGAATTATAGGTTAGAAAACAGCTTTGTCCTGGACAACAACATAAAAACGACTAGCTCTGAGAACTTTGCAGTTGTTGTACAACAATATGGCTTCAGTGGTTCCCAAGTTTCGCGCACGAAAATAAGCCCTGTCCCCACAACCCAAAAAAACTTTAAACAAAATGTGATTGTTGCTTGTTTAAACAACATGTGACAAGTGTTGCCTCCAAACAAAATACGACTAAGGCTGCTGCAAGTAATAAACAGTTTTTGAAATTAAAAAAAGAAATAAGAATAGAAATACTTAGGAGACATGTCATGGTGCTCTAGAAGACAGTTGTACTGAAACTAGCCCACTTCTGGTGGTTCAGTTCTAACAGTAGACAAAACCGCCAGCAGTATGAACAAGCAACTTATTTAGCATTTATAGTTTATATTCAATACATACTGATATGTGTATTGCTGTTCAATTTCGCAACAAGGCTTACTGAGGGACTCATTTTTTTCTCAAAATTTACGAAAGAGTAGATTGACACAACCAGCATCAGCATTTCCTGCAAATTTCATTCGAGTAAAGAAAGAGATTACAGTACTTTGCCACTGTAAGAAACAAAGATCACTGAATAGGTGTCTGCTGATAAGTTTTTGTGTGAAATACATATGGAATGTTTTGACTTTGGTCTACATTTGCCTATGGTTAAATGGAATTAATAAAGTGTAATGGGCAATTTGATAGGTTGCTGAAGCTCATGCAATAGTGATCATTCTTGGTAGAGGTCAAGAGACTTATGTGGTAAACATGTGTTTTAATCTTGTGATATGTGTTACTTTCATCAAAAGAGGAAAACGATTTCTAATTATTCCAATGGTAATTTTAGATGAACACGGAATCCTAACTATCACACCAGAGAAGAATGCTGAGGGTATTGAATCAGCACCAAAAAAACAGATGATATCTTCCTTAAGTGTGAAAGAATGGCGTGTAAGTTCTAAAAAATTTCTTTATCTTCTATTTTTGCATGAATGAGGGTCATCCATATAGGTCGGTCAATATGTCAAAGCATTCAACCAGTTTCTTGGCAATGAAATTTTTAAGGTTTCAATCAATTTTTTCCTCTTAAGTCATCCAGTGCCACTAAGAGCAATTTCCGTTGCTCCTTAATGTAAAGAGGTATCTCAATTTTCATGTGAGCCTTGAATAGCATGGAACTACATGATGAACATAGCTTAGCTAGAAAAGCAATTTCGCTCCTATGTTAAAGAAGGAACGCAATGTCGTTTCTCAATATGTATATTGGAGTAATTTAAATCAATTATTTGCTTGATTAATAATCGCATATAGAATGGATTGAATTTAGTTATTTTTTTCAATTTTCAGGAGCTTGTAAGAGTTTATGGGGTGACAGAACCCATGATGTGAAAATACCTGGTTACCTGGATGCCTTCTTGTTTGTACATAGACTTGTTATCTCATGTGAGTAAGTCATAGTTAAGTTTATATTAAGTATATAGTTTACTGTGAAGTGTGTAAGTCATCCTTTAAATGAGTTTCCTTGTCTTTATCTTCAGAGGGAAAAAAGGTAAATAAAATCTGGATAATGATACTTCTGATATACTCTTAGCTTTAAAATGCGACAAAATTTTGGAAATCAATTGAAGAATTTGCGAAGAAACTCAATTTTAGTGAAATCTCTCTTCATTGCTGCCTGTCCACTCCCATGTGCACTTAGAGATTGCACCAAAGCAGAGACAAACTTGGACTATAAAAGTAGGCAGGATACCTAACTCAGTGCTTGAATAGGCCTATTTCAGTCGTTTTCCGACAGTTGAAGGAGACAACCCAGTCCAAAATTACCGTAATTATCAACCAGCTTATCGGTATTTTTCCGTGTGTCCCCGCCCGCCTGACCACTTCTTTTTTGTACCTTCTCTTCACCCAATTTCGTTCTTTACAGCGAAGATAGTGAAAGCAATTTAGATTTGATTTATGTTGATCTTTCGATTCTCAGTTTCAATTTGGTGTGTTGGTTGGTCAATTTTCAGTTGGTTAGTGTGAAATTTCAAGGTAAAACATCTAATTGAAGCATGAATACAAAGATCAAATTAAATTCAACTTTTTTTGCCTCCAGCTCTCTTTGCTTTCAAGGGCAAATGGGAAACTTCGGGGCAATCCCGTAAGGCTCTTGGTTAGTAGATACACAGCTATAGCACATGACATCAACAAGTTTGAGTTTTCTTATCAATCCTGTGGTGGATTCTGAAAATCTTGAGCTCGTTTTTAAAGTTAGAGTATTTTTCTCTCAACTTTAAAAGGAAGAATGTATCTCTTATCTTTTTTCAGTCTTGATGTATTTTATCATGTTCGAAAGATAATACAAAAGGAATTTTATTTTTTGGATGAACCTCTTATGCACATCACTCAACATTTGAATATTACCCATCTCTATAATCCCATATTGCAGAAACCAAGGAACGATGAAATTTTCTCGTTTCTTTGAACAACGGAAGAACGGAATAAGGAGTCAAATTGTTTGTATGAAAGAAAAAGGCTAGTTTCATCTTATCACTTTTCACCATCTCATCACTATCTTTAACCACCAGAAGTACAAAATGCATGTATCTTATTTTCTTTACTTTTTTAGTGGTTTCAGCATTGTTGTCTGTGGTAAAAAGAGGTGTGTGAGCATTGTGGCAGGGAATTGGATTTTTTTAATTAATAAAATCAATGTGTAGGTCTAAAAAGTTGAGTGATAGCAGTTCAAAAAGTTTCATATTGCCATGCTCTTACATCTCATGAGTTGATGCCAAAATACCTACTACTAGGTGATTGATTAATTAAAATATGAAAGAAAGAAAATGCCTCTTTATGTTGCATCTTTCATATTGATGAAGAACTACAGCTACAATCACCTTTTGATTGCCAAACAACCCTTTTAACAGTATCTTTGTTTCTGCGAAGTGGGGAAGAGAAATATTAGAATGTCAATTTGCCCACCTTTTTAAGTTTTGTATATTTTTTCACTCAGGTTAATCGATAAGAGAAAAAAGGCTAACCTTCTCCATGACTGACAAATTGCACAAAACCAGTGTCATAGCAATTTCATTTCTGTTTAATTTTCTTCATGCAATCCAACTCTCTTTATTTTTATGCCGAACAAGGCAGCAACTTGAAAATATTTCTCTCACTTTTATGATTTATCAAACTCATCACACATGTGCTAGAAATAGTTATTTCATATTTGATGCGTACATTTTTGGGGAGAAGGTTTGAAGGTTTTTGTTTTCTTCCCCTTAAGTTTTTTGTGTTGATTGGTATCCAATATTTTTCGCACTAATAATAATATTTGCCATGTTTATACACATGTCTGACCCATGCATAGCATTCATTTTCATTATTCCGCCAATTCTAATTTTTTAAAGGTTCTGACACATCCTTCTCATGGCGGATTATTTGGTAAAATTGAACATTTCGATGTAATATTACTTAAATTAAGCAACTTTTCCTTTCTTCACTCCAGCAGCAACTTTTCTCAAAAACATCAAAACATTATACTTTCCACAAAATATTCAGGGAAATTACCTCATAAAATTGAACAATTTTAAAGGAATACATTTAAAGATGATTACTTTAGGATTGACAAAGAAAAACAATAGCAGTTGCACCATCTCAGCATTTGCAATTACATTCCTGCCTTTGTTTTTGAATTCTCTCTCATGCATTATTTCAGCAGTCGCTGCCTTAATTCTTGACTCTTTGCTTAGGCAAAAATTAGTATCTAATTAGAAACCGTAAAATTATCCTTCAATTCACGTATAATAGGAAATTGTGCCTTTTAAGAGCAAGAGATTAGAAAAAAAAAAATAGAAAATTGTGCCTTCTGAGAGCAGGAGATAAGAAGATGAAGAAAATAATCGTATTTTAGGCGCATGCTGACTCTACTTTGTCAGCTGTGGTGGGTGCCTCAGGTGCTAACAATTGTGTTTTTTGAATGCAAAATGAGAGGACTAAGAGCGTAATTTGTTAAAACTTGAAACCAAAAGCATTGTCTTAATGAAGTATACTGAAAAGCATTGTCTCAAGGAAGTATACTGATGAGCAAAACCCCAGTTGAAAGCATGCAAGGAACTCATTCCTCAGGCATCATTAAAGGGCAAAAGCAACCTACATGAACATAGTCTACTTCGAACCCCTCTTAGGTTCCAAGCCAAAATCCAACCGTTTGTATTTTTATTGTACAAGTTTACAACTTAACTTTCCAGTATCTGTCCATATTTTTTTAATTTCTGATGTTAGTAAGGTTTGATCTTCATTGAGATTTTTGTGAATCCTTCAACGTTTTATGTATGAGCGAAATTCCATCTGTCAAAGTACAAAGTTTTTGATCTTTAAAATATCGTTGAGTTTTTGCCTATCCTTATTGCATTAAATTTTACTGTCATCACCAAATAAAAATGTAGTTACAAGTATAGAGGTAAAATCAGGAAAGAAATTTGCCAAAATAAATAGACTATAAAAATTTATTTAACAATCAGTAACAAAATTTTATAAAGGAGAAACAAATGTGTCCATGTAGTATGACATGCTATCTGGTTTGATCCATTCTCTCTGAAAATGAAGGATTTAATGTTCAGTTCTTCACTTATCGCATATCCTTAATTAGTGAGGACTGATGTAATCCTTCATGCAATCATCTCAAATTTTCATGCTTCAGCTCTGATTCTAGATAATATCAAGAGACTATTTTTCAAATTCTATTACCACAGTTTGATCATGAGCAATTAATTTACAATTAAAATTTCAATTTTTTACAGTTTATACACTTTTTACAATTACAACTGAAAACAAATCAACAGTTCACAATTCGAAGTTCCCATGACTTGAAAATTGACGCCCAGTTCGCAAGTCACTTGAATCTTATGAGCATGGTTTTCTAACTTCATAATTATTGCAATTAATGCACTACAGAGTTCATGGCAGGAAACAAGATAAAAGGGGAAGAATAAAGATAAGGTATGATATGTTGGTTGTTATAATCCTAACTGTTAAAATAGTGCCTGAACTTCTGTTGGCTGGTCAGGATACATTGATTGTTAAAGGCGTTAAACACATATCTTTAACAAAATTTAATGAACTTTTTTAAAAGATTTCTTGGATGCTTCCCATGATAGATGGTTTCTAGTTTTTAACAGTTATTCAATCAGTCTCCCATTTCAAAATGACTGTGTTGAGCAGAGTTAGCATTTAAATTTAAGTATTTGCTTTACTTCTTGTTGTACGTCTCCAACAAGTAAGAAGAATCTGCCATTATTTTTGCATTAGTTCGAACCAGGAACATGAGATGGCAGTGTTCCATTAGAGAAACTTGAGGATTTCGAGAAATTACCAAACCATGTAAGACTGTCGCTCGCTCCAAGTCAAGCCATCTGAAAAAAAAAAAATATATATTACTTTAATTCACATTTGATAAAAGGCGTTATTTGGAGCTATGAGATAGATGGAGTTAAACTTTTTCTTCCTCTTGACCCTATATGAAAATGAGTCAGACTGTAACAAAAAGGAAAAAAAAAATTTTAAAAAAAACCGTACTTTAAAAAGTAAGGAAAACCAAGAAAACTTACAAGCATTCTTTTTAAAAATTTAGAACTGCAAATGATGACCATAAATAGCTTTTGGAAAAATAGAAAAGAAAAGAAGAAAAAAAAAACATTAAAGAATTTATTGACTGAATCATGGCTATTGGCTGGTCATAACACATGTCCTTTTTAACAGCCTATTTTCCTCTCAATTTTTCAATCAAATAAAAAGGAATCTGAAAATTCTTTTATAGCTTGGAATTATTAGTTCTTGGGACGACTCATAGGGTTAAAACCCTCTTCTCTTCAGTTTGGTGGCAGATTATAATGTTAAAAATTCAGCGTGTTAATCATTAGTACCTTTGCAAAGCCGCTTGGCGATCTTCTGTTAGAGATGTATCTGCAGGACCCCACAACCAAAATTCGACTAGAGCTTTTGCTTGTGATAGGGAAGAAGCATGTTCATCTTTCAAGACAAACTTCAGCACTTCTGACAGTGGAGATGATGGTAACAACATTTCAGTCCCAGCAACCATTGCTTGGCACAAAGTTATGCGTTCTTTCCCCTAGAGGACAAAAAATTGAAAAATACAGCCTTGCAGTGTCATTCATGCCAACGAACACAGGAGTCACGCTGATAATCATGTCAGTTCTTTTTCTGCAGTTTTAATCTGAATACCAATGCCTTTGCATGAGTTATGTGTCTAAAATCACCTGTTTCATAAGTCCCTTTTTAATGAGCCATACTCATATGTGTCAGTTTGGCTCAACAATCAAACAAAAATGTACGAGTAATTCCCTTAAACATGTGGAAGTAATTAGCAATAAGGTAATTAATAATGAACTGAATAATAGCCAAGTAGACTCGATTAAATTTTGAATAACTAGACAACAAATCAATGTTTTCTCCCTTACTTGGCAAGGATTGTTTCAGACAGGGAAATCGAGAAGTCTTGAGACAGGGAAAAGTTAGGAGAACGTGATTTTTTGGCTAAAAAAGAGAAAAAGAAGAATCTTTTTTGAACAATGTTTTTGCAAGAAACAAAAGTAAATGGATACCTTTTCTTTGAGGATCGGCGAGTCAGTGGAAATCGGTGCTACACAAAGCCTTGGGACATTTCCCTCTTCTTCCCTGCACAAAACAAGTTCTTGCATGGAAATGTCTATTTGGTCGCAGGTTTGGAGACACTTGAGAACGTTCACTAGTTGAATCACTATTAAGCCAATATCCTTTTCAGTTTGAGTTGCTGGCTTCAAGTTGCAGTAGCTTGCCAGAGAGTCAAAGAATTGAGAGCTCAGGACAGCAACGGCCACTAAAATCCAAATCATAAATATAAGAATGTCTTTTACACACACGTCAGTGACAGCTAATGTGAAATGCAGGTAACAAAGAGGAGGACATAAGAGGTTCAATTACTGTAGGAGCAGAGAGCAGGTTTAAGTACAGTTAGTTAGTTAGTTAATATATTTTAAGACATTCAGCGTCACAGGCTATTAACGTCTTTACAGAGAATGCTATTAAGTAAAGACAATGAAGATGTATGTAGCAAGAGATAAAATAAAGATCTTCATGTGATGGTATTTTCATTTAAGCCTTAGTTCAATGTTATGGACTTATTACGAATTGATGATTAGCCACTAAAAATTCAGTAAACAGCTTTAAATGTGTTCATTATGATTCTAAAGTTATGTGGTTGCAACTGTCTATTCATGAACCTAAAAATTGAACTTTACCTTAAACACAAAACTGTTCAGGTGATCTACAGCAAGAAAAACGGGTCTTTTTTCCAGGTGATCTAAAGCAAGGAAAACGGATCTTCTTTCCCAGAAGAATCATTTCTAAATATTTCAAGTTCCCAGACGACCCTGTCAAAGCATTAGATGCCTTTATCTCATTTTTCAACAATAATTTAAGTTCTTTAAATAAAGCCTAGTCTTGTTCAGTCTCTTTGGAAAACATTAAGTGTTGCAGAAAATAACAACCTCTTGTTGCAAATTGAAATCGAAGTTCAACAAACCTTGCTCGGAGTTCAGTATTTTGTTGGTGGTCAGATACTCTGCAGATACAAAATCAGTGAACTCAGTTATTGGTGATAAGGTGTAGAGTTGAGGTAAGGTACATGGCGAGTGTTGGAGCTGTGATATACATAGTGTGACGGGGTGAGAATTCCATTCAGCGGAGTAAAATATTCGGTCAGCCAAGATCTTCCTTTTAGTGATATCAATGTTTGAAAAGTCACTCCATCGAATCTTACTTGAAGCCGATAGGCTTCGAAAATGAGGCGGTACAACAGGATTGAGTTGAAGCTGAAAAAAAAAAAACAAAAAAAATTAAACTAAGAGCATTTGTTCAAGTGAATGTTTCTAATGGTTTTTTTTGTAGTGTGCCTGCATTTAGGAATTATTTTTTACATTATGTTTTCTGAGATGATTATCAATATTGTAAAGCTAGCAATAACTAATGATTTTTTCAAGTCAAAGTTGTAGCTATAGCAGATGCTCAAATGAAGTTAGTACTTTCCAGTAGAATAAATGAAACAAAATGATGGGGGGGAAAAAGGAGGTAAAGGCACATGAAAAATGAGGAATAAAAATTAAATGAGTTTTATAAATGTACCTGATCTAGAACTTGTGCAAGAGCTTCATGATTGGCTATTATCACAGCGCCATAATTATCTTCAAGGCTTTTGTGCACAACACTTCTTCCTTTTCTGAGACGCAGTCTTGCTTTTCTCTTCTCGTGGTCATCTTCATTATTCTAGGACAATTACAAAATGGGCCAAATAAGTTATAAATGTAATGGGGTTCAACAATTGTAGAGATGAAAATTGTTTTGCATTTACCAAATTCTTTAAATTATTTCGTCAATAATCTCTTTATGAATGGAGGCTTTCCTTTTTTTCAAGGTCCATGTACAGGTTTAAGTAGGGCTTGCTTTTATAAATCGTTTTCGACACCTTAAGATAAGTACATCATTCTTTGGAAGCTCTTTGAAAATTATCTTGAAGTTAACTTAGTACAATTATTCAAAATCCGACCAGGTTTCCGGTCAGTTTTTGAAACATAAATCTGAGGCAGCTTTTATGTTCACGGGTTAGACATTGTATTATTTTTTTTTCTTACCAAAATATTTTATTTCCCAAATTTTGAAAAAATTAATGATAATTTAATGCGTAAAAATAACTTACATCCTCTGTTGAAAAAAAGCAGTATGGATAGTAAACATCATTGTCCGAGTCATGAGAATTTTGCACATTAAACGGTGGCTCCACTTTGATAGAGTTCTCCTTGGTGCTGAGACGAAGAGAGTTACTTTTCATTGTGTCCTCTGATGGTTTACTGATGACTTTAGATTCTTGTTCAAACGATTTCACATGATTGTTATTCAGTCGCGTGTCAAACATTCCATTCGTAACAGTGATTGGCTCGTATATATTCTCCTTCTCATACCAAGACTAAAAAAGAAAAGAGAAAAATATTACCTAAGTCATATTTTGTGCAGGATCCTCTAAGATTATTAAGTATTCTAATCCTGGTCTTGTCAGGTATAGTAGAAATGAATGGAAATGGATCAATTCTGTAAAAGAATTGTTGTTGTTTTGCAAGAAATTTTAAAATATATAGTTCTAGAAGAATTCCAACTTTTAACTTGCTACATTCAAAGCAGAATATCTTAATATTGGTAAGAGCCCAAAAGAGTTCACTAGGCAGTGACAAAGTTTAAATGCTGATCACAACATAATCCGGTAACTAAATTTTACAAAGAATACAATCAACTATAAAACTTTTTGAAATCAATTAGGAAATCAATGTACCCATGCTTCATATGGACTAAATTTTAATGGACAAAATTAATGGACTAAAATTTATGGACTAAACTAATCAATGATTGAGGCAATTAGAAAAGTTGTAAAAACAATCTGAAAAGATTTCCATCCAACTTACCAATTTTTTGTTTTGCATTGGTTCATAGTCCACACTGTGTTCTCTTTTAATACTGGCAGTCCTTTGCGGTTTTGTTGGTGCAATGTTTTGGCGAGGTTCACCTAAAAAAATTGGAAAAAGGAGAATTTCTTAAAGTTAGAAATTTTGTAGTGCAAGAAGAAAAAATAATAGTCTATGTACTTAATCACTTTACTTAAGTCCCTGGTAAGAATTTTCATGATTTATGGTGAAGACTGTGGAAGTGGAAATAATTGTCAATATGAATTGGTAATTTTGAAATATTTCTTGACCCTAGTCATGCTCTTAAAAGCCCTTTCAAACAGTCTTATGAAATGTCTAGTAATGATAAAAATAGCAGCTTCCTAAACTGACTCTCTAAAAACAATTTAAAGGGCTTTAAAGTAAAAGAAAGAAGCACCCACCAATATTAGCATAAACTGTCCCATTTGTTTCTGGAGGAGGAGGTCGGGCCGGTCTGACTGTTGTTGATGGATTGCGAGGGGGAGGGGGCGGTTTTGAAGGCCGACCTAAAATCAAAAAAGAAATCAAAGTTAAATATTGAGGCAAGAAGTACAAATTAACTCTGAAAAGCAAAATAATAAAATGAAAATAAACAACCAATCTTGATCTGAAATCAAACCAACCCCCATAAATTTTCATGGAAGTTTTAAATTGCCTCGCCAAATATGAGAGGTAAATTCAAAATCCAGTCCCCAATAAATTATCAAATGTAAAAAATATATTTTTTAATTCCTAAAAACTTTAACCAATCATTTTTCCAAATCTGCATACATAAGAGAGTTTGTGAACTAAGAAAATAGCCGTGAGAGGGTTCAAGCAATCTGTGAAAGTGGCGTCAAAAGCTTTCAAGCACCCATGGCCGGATTTACCTACTTGCCGCCCATGGGCCGTCTGTATTTTGCCGCCCTCTTCTCATTCATTTTGAAACATCAATAAAAACCATCTGGTCAACGTGCTGGAGGGAGAAGGGTACATAAGACACGTTCACTCGTGTTGGACACATTTTTTGCGTAAGCTCTGTCAACACTACTAGCAAAAGTTCACGGAACTTCAAGCGAAAGTTCAGTTCCCGTTCCGTAAACCTATCTCTGTGGGGACAAGGTCTTTCATTTGTAAGAAATGAACTAAAAAATTAAAAAAGAACAAAAATAAATGTGGTTTAATAATTTTAACTTCCGCCGCCGTGCATGACCACACTGTGTTTGGCGCAATGCGTGAAGTATTCATGTAGTCTTGTAGGCACTGTGCGTTTCACGCCGCGCCGACCGCTGTTGACCGTACTGTGTTTGACGCAATGCGTGAAGTATTCATGCAGTCTCGTAGGCGCTAATATGTGTTACATGCCGACCGCCGCGTCGAGGGTTTCTCCTTTTCATCTCAAGTCCTCGTCATGAATTCTTTGCGCCGCGCCGCTTCAGGCCAAATTACGTGTTTGGTTTCTCTCTTAACTCAACTAATTAAAGGTGCGCAGTCTTTTGAATCACCGAAATACGACAAAATTAGAAATTAATGAACTCTCAGGAAATGAGAGATTTTGTCACCTTTTCTTGTTTGTAATTTTTTTCTGAATCCGATTTTTTTGTACCTGCATTTAAAAAATTTTAAAATTTGCCGCCCCCTAATTTTGCCGCCATAGGCAGCGGTCCATGTGGCCACCCCCTTAATCCGGTCCTGCAAGCACCCTATACACGATCGCACAACAAAATGAGAGTTTGTGAAATGTATTGAGCACAAATGACTGACACATTATTTTGGATCTGTTGATTCAAATTGCATTATTTTGAAATTTAAAAAAAAAGGACTACAGTAAACTGTCACAACAGGATGGACAATGTTCTCTCCTTTAACGCGCTAATCCTAAAATACCGCTGCAAGATTCAATAACCCTTCTCAGAATCGAAAATTTTTAGTAGAAAAGAATATTTACCTGAAGCTGGAGCTCCATTTTTCTTTGGTGTTCCAACATCCATTGGAATCTGTAAACAAAAAATGATTGATTTTTTTGACTGGTAGGTACCCAGACATGCTAATAATGATTCTGAAGGTAAATATCCTGCCATCACTTTTGTTGAAATACTAGGGCTTCTACATGGAAGGAGGCATAAAACTCAACTATTGCAGTATGTGTCCATTACGGTCATAGTAATTTTAATATTAAAGAGGGTTCAAGCGAAATTCCTGTGCTCACTGTTTCGTTAATGTCTACCTACCTAAAATATCGATTTTCCGTGTCTTCCACACTAAAACTGTTCTAGTTGTGTAAAGCCCCCAGGGCCGGATTTANAAAAAAAAAAAATCCCCGAATATTAGTTGTTCATTTGCTTATTGTTGAGGTACCCAAGGTAGGTACCCAATTTTTTCATTTTTTTTTTTTACAAAATGAAGTAGGTAAGGGTCTTTGATGGTGATTTCTGGTAGATCTCCAATGCTCTAATTTAGAAATTTATTTTTTCTTCATTTTTTCTCTCAGGAAATCCTTGGAGGATGCCTGGAAAAAAAAAATGAAAATCAGATTTAGCATCGAAAATTCTATCGATTAACTATTGGAAATCTTTGCCCGATCTTGGCTTTAGGCCTGTGTAATTTATTCCAAATGAATTAGAGTGTCTCGTCTGTGAAAATCTAGTAATAGTGCTGTAGTATTTGTGTATTTTTCAGATTGCTAATTGTGGATGTTGAATAAGTGCCTCGTAAATCCACTTAGTCTGACAATTTTATAATATCTTTATATTCTCTACTTAAATATTTTCAACTCTAGTGGATATTTGGGATTATTTTATACTCACTGTTGGTGAAGCTTTGTTATTGATTCCGGCTGTTTTATCACCTCTGAGTACCTCGACTCCAGATTTGTTCAAGTCAATAGGGTGTATGATTTCTGGACGAGGTTTCGGTGATAAAGGAGTTGGAGGTGCATCGTCCACTGGTTTGTCTTCATCTTTGCTGTTAAAACGCAAGAACTTCTTCAGAGTAAAACGCATTTTGGTTGCAGCACCATTGATCTTTCTTGCCTTTTCAACCATAGGACTTGGTATAGGTTTATCGGAAGATAGATTATCATGAGACAAAGAGACTCTCTTTGTTTCGTAGTCGGACAAACTGTTCTTTTTTGGTTTTTGAGGATGGCTGTATATTAGTTGCTGTGGTGATTGATCAGAAGAATCATGGTCTACTTTGGGCTCTGTCAACGGTGTTGGGGGAGGTTGAGGAGCTTGGCGCTTCATTTTCAAGGATGATTCTGTTGACAGGTAGTCCAGTGATTGAGAGAGCTGCAAAAGAAAATATTTATCGATGAGTGATAGGTAAACTACATGGTTAAAATTACAGGATATGTCATTGGTAGAATTGAAGCAGCTTGTTGTTTTTTAATATTTTAAAGTTCTTAAGTCTAGGTAGGTACAGCACATTTTATTTCTGTGGAGAAATCTCAATTATTTCACAACTTCTCCTGTAGGTATTACCTAAGGAACTTATTTTGGCCCTTCAAGAGTAACTCTTTGAATCATTCTTGATAAAAGTTTGTCTTGTTCATCTACTATTTCTATTTTAGAACAGATAAGTCATACCTACCCAAGTAACTACTTAAGTTGAAACTTTGAAATATTCTGACGAAAATACTTTTTATTTTATATCTAACATTTTTACCGTCTCATGATTTTAAACTTTTCCTACGCGTATTTCTAAATTATTTTAAACTTTATTTGAGTTGGTTAGTTGAAGCAGCTGAGAAAATTTTAATTTTTGAATTATCTGCTTGAGATGTAGACCTAAGTATTGGTTAGGTTTAATTTGATGAAATTTCTGCCTCCATGATAATTTTGACTATTTCTTAGGGAGATCTATTTTTTTTTCAATCCCCCCCCCCCTCCACAAGAACATTTTTTCCCTTGCGGGTTTATTCTGACCCACCTATGTTTTAGCGAGCTCTGTCAATTTTTCTTAACGATTTCGGAGTGAAGGTATGTGAGAATTGAAGCTGTGGTTTGCAGAACTCACAATTCTACGCAAAGGCTTCAAATTATGATCAAAAACGTTTTTTTCAATAGTTTTACTTGTCCTGTGGAATAGGAGGCCTGATCGAGGGGGTGGGGGAGTGGTGGTGGTTAGGAGGCAAAATCAAACGCCTCATCCATCCCTCTCTTCAGCTCCTTGTTTTAATACAGTAAAAGCTCACCAAGTCGAATTACGGTTGCGACGAAATGCCGCTCAAATGCTCAAGTCAAACTTGTTTTCGGTCCCTAGACACGTCCATAAGGCGGTGGAGAATCGGCAAGAGAAGACGAATTGGACTGCATTTTGCAGTTTGGAACTATAAATTCTAGTCCGATTTAAAAACAACGTATGTACCATCGTTTCCCTATGCACATACGTGTTTTTTCAGATGAGTCAGAATTTATAGGTCCAAATTGCAAAATGCAGTCCAATTGCAGCTCAAGTTAAATTTTTCTTCAGCCCCTACACAATTGGACTTAGCCAGCTTTCACTGTATTAATATAGAAATGATGTATTTAAAGGCCCTGCTCCGTCAATTTTTCTCCCTCGAAAGGAATTCCTCCCTATTCTTTCAAAAGTTCTCAACGTCGGAAGAACTACTCACCGATTGCTCCGTGACGAATTGCTCGCAGAGGGCGGTCAAGGGTTCCGCGTGATGGTGGAGCGAGAAAGAAGTCGGTCTGACGGCCACCTTCGGTTTGTCCTTGGTGAAACCGTGCAAGAAGGAGGACCTGGGGTTGGCGGGAGGGGAGGTGGCCGAAATGGAGACGTACGGAGACGCGGTCGTTTCCGAAGACTCGTCGGAATCCGCCCTTCCGTCCGGCTCACCAGCCAGCTCCCGACTCTCCAACTCCAGGTTGGTCCCACTCAAATCCAACGAGTCCGGCTTGCCACCGTTCTGCACGTGCGAGTGGTTCGTCCGAACATCCTCATCATGCTTCTCCCTGGTAGCCGCGTTGATCTTACTATAGCTAGAGTTGATGATGAGCGGGAGTTGAATGGGGTTCTCTCGTCCGACAGTCGGCTCCGTCCCGTTCATAGTCACAGCCACCTCGCTCGCGAAGCTCTCTTTGAGCGTGGTCTTCGGCGAGTCGGAAGAGTTCTTCGCGTTCTTCGACACCACCGAGTCCACCGGTTTAACCTCTTCGTTTTTGTACATAGCCAGTCTATTCTCACTATCCTTGAGCAAATGTTTATCAGTCTTTTCAGCGTGCGCGGAGTCGTCCGTGATGTCCACGGCGGACAGGTGGAGGAACTTCTTGGTCCGGATCGGCTCGTGGACCTTGGTCAGGATGGTGCCTCTGGTGATCTGCGTCTTCCGGTTGGTCCCTCGGTGCGCCGCGGGGCTCTCCTTGAGCTCGTCCAGGCTGATCCGCAGGTTGCTTTTGACATGGACGTTGGTTTGACTATCTTCGACGTTCTCGTCGATCGTTTTGGCGACGTCGATCGGGTGCAGAACCACGTCTCCCCCGTTCTCCTGCATCGGGGGTGGCGTCGGAGGCGTCGGGAACTTGTCCTCCAGCATCACCTGCATCTTGACGACGTCCGAGGGTTTCTCCGGCTCCCCGGGGACGACCTCCACGTTGGTGCAGTTCTCCTGCTCTTTCGTGGAGGCGGAATTGAAGGGCGCCGGCGGTGGAGGCGAGATCTCCTCGCTCGCGATCGGCTCCAAGTAGACATCTCCGGAGGTCACCTCGATGTTGCTCGAATAGACCTTGTCCTCGCTACCTTTCTGACTCAGAGCGTGGTTCAGGATCAGGTTGGTGAGGTTGTTCTCCGCCACCCGATTCGTGACCGTCGTGTTGTTCTGCGTCACAGCGGCGTCGTTCGTGTCGAGTAATTTGAACAGATGCGTCTTCCTGGACGAAGCTATCGAGTTGGTGTAAGGTGCGGAGTTGTTGACGACCGGTTTATTCTTGTCCTCGTTCTCGAAAGCCGATTTGATTAGGGTTGCTTTCTTCTTGGGTGGAGCTTGGGAGGTGGCGAAAGGCTCAACGGAGACGAGGAGGGTTTGTTTCTTGCCCTCGCCGTCCGTCAGAGGTTTGCCGAGTTCTAGAGGTTGGATCTTCTTGGTTTTCTTGTCGTTCTTCTCGTCCAGGTTGGCCGTGACCGAGTTGAAGTCGGTGTTGATCCTTGTGAGCTTCTGGAGTTCTTTCTCGTCTTCGCCGTCCGGGAAGATGATGTCGCAGTCGTCGTTGGAGGACTCGAAGAAGCCGTCCTCCTCGTCCGACGAGTACTCGTCGCCGCCATAGCCGATGACTTCGAACTCCTCCGGCAGGAAACTCACGGTGTGTTTCTTACCCGTGTGCGATTTCCCTTTGAGGATACTCTGAAACACACAAGAATGATAACATATTATTGATTTGAAAATGATACAAATGGAATTCTCCGTTTACCAAAATTGCTGTACGTATATATATTTTAAGCATATATCAGTCCCATGACTTAGTTGCCAAAAAACTTGACGTCTGAAGTGTCGCTGAAGTCTCAGAGAAAAGCTATCGTAGTAACGCCTTAAGTTGAATCAGTGAGAACGAAAACACACCAACTCGGTAACTTGAAAATACTCACTTTTCACTAAAAACAGACAATTTTCATAAAAGTCATTGAAGTTACCGTATCTGTTCCAAGTTGGACATTTAAAGTGTCCTCCAGTACTTGCTTTTAGGCACCAAAAATCTTTTTCTCGGACTAACTTCTTCATCTACTATGCAGTTTTGTGTGTGTCTCGATTATTTTCATTTTTTCGAGTTGGTGTGTTTTCGTTCTCACCGATTCAGTTATTCCTGTAGGTAAACTGGAAAAAATATGGAATTCAATGTTGTGAGAAATATCATTTAAAAATAAGCCTCTCGAGTAAAAACCTTGAACACGGGGCGCACGGGGGGCAATTTCGGCACATTTCAGTTATAATAGGAGGAAATTCAAGTAATGCCCAGATAATTTTGAAAATTCACTCTGTAAAGTCTTATTTTTCGACGGGAAAATTCACTCAGTAGAAAGGTAATTTGGAGAGGACCATGAACCCTGGTGAATTTGATTTGAAGTGTACTATAGCAGCACAGCGGCACACTAAACGCATTGCTTTGAGGATAGGAAAGCCAGAACCCCTTCAATGCCTTGAATATGCAACATGGACATCCATTGAGGACGAATAGTTGCATCCAGGCGTTGCGTTACCATCAACTTCGCGGCGCGACACGATGCCTTTCGTAGTAGTTACAATTAAACCGTATTATGGTTTTTTTTTTTTTTTTTTTTTTTTTTTTTTTTTTTNTTTTTTTTTTTTTTTTTTTTTTTTTTTTTTTTTTTTTTTTTTTTTTTTTTTTTTTTTTTTTTAATCTCCGGTTTTAAGAATTGAACACAGATGAGCAAAATTAAAGCGAAGGCTCAAATATTATTTTCCCCCTGGTAAAAATTGGCGATAAGAGCTGCGTTCAAAATACCATAGGAATTCTTATAGCCGGCTAAAGAAGGCTACAGAAAGTCATATAGCTGGCTGTAGAATGCGGAGAAAATCATACGGCCGGGCTATACGATGCGATAAAAAATGATGCAGCCGGGCTATAGTTCATATTGCCGGGATTTACACTTTATCGCCTAGCTGTTGCTTTTTCGCCATCGATTATAAAAGGCTATAAAAAATTGTGTAGAAATTCGTGTGCTTTGGAAATCATTAATTTTAATACGGAACCACCTTAATATTTACAAAACATACATTATATTTTCCTTCAATGCATATTTTTTTCATCAATTAAAATGAGAATAATCCATACAGGATGTGCAAACATTTCATAATCATGAGTTGAATAACGCTGACTCCGCCAGATTAATTATTAGAGCCTAACACTAAGCGGAGCGGCGACGTATTGGCGCCTACAAACCTAACAGGGATACTTCACGCATTCCGCAACGCGTGAAGTATCCCTGTTAGGTTTGTAGGCGCCAATGCGTGTTTCGCGCNCAGCTGCTGAGGTTTGGATCACACATCTGAAACTTCAGTTCTTACATCTGAAGTACTTCAGATGTGAGAACCGAAGTTTTCGGATGTGAGAACCGAAGTTTTTCGGATGTGAAAACCGAAGTACTTCAGATGTAAGAACTGAAGTTTCAGATGTGTGATCCAAACCTCAGCAGCTGGACCTAAAGTGCTCAGATGCTCAATCCGAAAACTTCAGAGATCCATATGACCTAAACTTCGGGTCCCACGCACGAAGTTTTTTTCTCCGTGCACTAACAATAAGTCCCAGCATCCGTAATTAGAAACGTTTAGCATACACTTTATCGCCTGGCTGTTGCTTAATCACCATCGGCTATAAAAGGCTATAAGAAATCGTGTAGCCGGCTATAGAAGCTATTAGAAATCTTACAGCCGGCTGTAGGTCGATGGTATTTTTGAACACAGATTCTACTGCCAATTTTTACCAGGGCTTTTTTGAGCGGAGAAACATGTATACAAATTTACACCACATTGTACACACAACAACAATTTATCAATCCTATCGCGTTGGTAATGAAATATCATCAAAGTGTCAAAACATACCGTTTTAAATGTTTTTCTCAATTCGATTAATGCCGAGAATTTTAGCAGACTGTGTGCGAAAAAATGATAATTATACATGCCAAGTCGGACGTTAACGCACGGAAAAGTCCTGTTTTACAAGGAACTAACGAAGATACTAACTACTTAAAATCTATTATCTTTTTCTGGGAATGCTCCTGTGAACAGGAGTATGAAGCCTGAACTCAAAGAATTCGGATGCTTTGTAAAAATAGATTAAAATCGAAAAATTTACGGAGTATACAATATTCTGCAAAAAACATTAATACCTTTTTCATGAAATGATTAACAATCATATTACCGACAGTTATTTTAATCTTTAAAATTTCCTTCTTTCCTTTGGCTTCCCAATAAGCTAACTATAATAGCGTCGAAATCATTATTGCTGCATGAAGGTCGTTTGGCGCATGAAACTCGTATCTCCGTGTTACCAGTTTACTCTCGATCGCTCCATGTTCGGCTTATGAAACCGACCTTGCAAAATACATTTCGTGTGTGGTGAGAGTTTAATGATATTGACATTTTTTTTATTATTAACTATATTGAACTGCATTCTGACGATTTCGTGGGTAAGGAGCGTAAATTAAAAGGTTTCAAACTTTCTACGTATACGATCCAAGAAATTTTTGCGCAGCAACATCACATTTAGGGGCTCACCCGGGACGTTGTAGCCTTAAAGTATCGATAAGTTAGGTCTAAAAATCATGCATAAACAGATGTATAACTTCTTTATAAACTGTCCTACAACACAAGGCCTGAGCCCCATCATACGTATATTCCTATACTAAGGAATAAGGAAGAATGCCGTATGAACATTCGAGAGTTGCCAAATTTCTCCGGCTGAAACAAATATTATTGAGAAAAGTTATTCATATTTCTATTTGATATTTTCAGATATTTTAGATTAAAAAGCGAACAAAATTGCTTGAAAAATTTGACGAACATTATTCCCAATTTTCCAAGAAAATTCTGGTTTTATTGAAGTAAATCTGGCAACGTCTAAAGGCTCATACGGCGTTTTACCTTAGCACGGCAGTATACGACATCACATTCAAAAAGAGTGTGATTCGCAAGCAAACATACCTGCATAATCCGAGCAGGCATCGCGGATCACAAGAAGGGTGCAGAAGTCTCCATTATATTTTTTTAATTTGTGTTCTTTAAAACTTAAGAAGCTCCTTGAAATGGTTGATACTGTACTCACTGGCCAGATTAAAAATATCTTTGCTTGGGTGTAGGACTCTGCAGAAAGGAGTTGCACTTTATTTTTAAACACGAAAATGCGTATCTTCTCTCATGCCTTCGAAAAATGCTTTTGCTGGCGAAGCAGCGATTGTTCACTCGAGTAGAAAGATATCACGGGTAGCTCTAGCTGCAAGAAAATGTTCACGAGAAAACTCGAGAAAGAAAGAAAAAATTGGCGAGCACACATCGGTTGGATTTACCTACGCGAGTTTTCACAGTTGAATAAACAAATGCTGCTGCGACAGAGGATTTCTTAGTTTCCAATCACTATTACGCAACTGTTTTTGATATCTATGCAATTATTTTCAATTGAATTTTCGCGTGATTCCAGCGCACATTTTTTTCTAACGGCTGCATTTGCATAAACACAATGACGAATGGTGACACAATTTTTATTTTGAAGAAGGAAAAAAGTTGAGTACGTGCCACAAATATTTTTGAAACACGCAATATATGTGAATGTAGATATTTATGTCTAATGTTGAGTCATGACAGCGTGGATGGCCATGCTTCAAAATAACTATCTATTTTTTCTAACATAATTTTTGAATTATAATTCTATCAAGATTTCACAGATGGCGTGAAGATACCGAGAAGAACAATCAATGTCGCATTGAAAGAGAAGTACCTAGCCATTGAATTTACATTCAATTTCATTACAACGGGAAAACAATGCCAATTGAAGCGATGTAACGTTCTTTATGAAAATGAAGCTATAACGAGAATGAATATAGATTCTCCGAAGCAAAACGCATTCAACGTGTCACAGTTTCCGAGTTAGCAACTCAAATTGTTCCGCACAGTCTCTTATTTCTGTGCAATTCACTTCGTCTCCAGGCAATTACGTCAGTGTACCTCTGATATTTGAAGCTTCGGTATACATACTTTAATGCGATACGTTGATAAAAATTCTGATTGAATTTTTCTTGGAAGTGAAATAGCAGTTTTTAACTTGCGAACGTCGCGCGTAATCTTCGCTGTCTCAATAAGACGCCGACTAAACATGTTTTATTTATTTTTTACTATCTATGTTATTTTTTTTATTTTTTACAAAAATTAATCATTAACTGCGATTCATCCACGCATTTCTCATCTTAATCGGGTCTTTCCATTCAATTTTACGATGAAGATTCAACATTTTTCCCGTTACGCATCACAAACCAGATCACCGCTTATCAGAAAAAGTTTGGCACACAATTTAGTTGGATGTCACCGCGCGAAATTAATCTAACTGCATCGCAATGGTTTGGTGGTTGCATCAAACCACGTTGAAACTCGTTTGATGACAAGATCGACATCACAGGTACCCGATCAATAATTTTTCATCTTCAAAACAGGGACGAAAAGAATTTTAAAAATGATCGCATTCGAGTAAAATCAATTTAATTGTAAAGCGTCTAACCTGAAGGAAAGTAGTTTCGAATGAAATTGGAACAATATCACTAGACACGGGAGTATCACTACACGTGTTCATATTCCAGAGTTGTGATCTCACTAATGGAGATAATGCATCAATGCAGTTAAGAAGTTCTGCATTTTCCAAAGTTCGGGTGCATCAAAATTGGGAAAGGCTAATGTTCTGAGAGATGATAAAAAGTGAGAAACCATCAGGGAGTGCGGGAGAGATAGGAGTGATCACTTAATTACATTAACGACTTAACGAGCACATTCTAACCGGTCAGATAGAGATTGAGAGCCAACTGGATGCGCGCGCCGGCTATCCGCGGCCCAACTGCGGGCACACGTCATTTGGCGAAGCGTGGTTCGCACGCGAAAATTATGTCACTCGCTCTTGAAACCCGGCGGCGGCGCGGGCGACATTTTGTCGAAAAACAAGTTTTTTTCGCGCTTTTGCTCTCGCCGCACAGTGCATCGAGTGAATGGGAGAGATCGGACTTAAATTTTTTGACCAAAACCGCAATGGAGGGGCCTTGGAGGACAGCAGCCGCATGGAGGGGCCTTGGGCGCATAAGTGCAGTTTTTGAAAAAATTGAGATATTAATAATTTCAAGTAAAATTAGTCTGAATGCATATTCTGTGAAAAATTCGCTCCCAAATTCCAATTTTTAAGCATCGAAAAGTCAGTTTGAAATTTTTTTCCGCCATAAGGATACATGTGATTTCGAAACTTCAAACACGTATTTCTCGAAACAGCAAACACTGCACGTTGTGCGCCTTGTCTTCCAAGCCCCCCAATTATTTATGTTTATTCCATTAAATTTTGAATTTCAAGGGGTGTTTCATGGAGAAAATTTCACAATAAAGCCAATGAAAGCACTTTTCAAACCTTTAAGTTTTGTATAAACGGAGTTGTAGGCTTTGATAGTTTCCAAATTTTGTCCGACCTTTTCAATTGACTCGATCCACTGTGCGCCGTCCGCTACCGAAACAGATCGCGCATTCGTCACTCCGCGAGTCGTCAGGGCAAAGTCGGGCAATTAGTTGCACTTGTGAGCGGGTCCGCTCCAGCTTGTCAACAAAGCTTCTCGTTTTGTCAACTGGTTTCTCAAAAACCCACCTCTGTCGTGCGTTGAGGAAAAAGCACCATATGAACTTTCAAGCGTCGCCAAAGTTCTCGCGAAGAAATGTTAATTTTCTATAAGTTTTTGAACTATTCTTTTCAAATTTTGCAAAGAAATGAATCCGCGCAATATATTATAGTTATCCTGAAAATTCCAAGGGAATACATTTATAATCCTCCCCCCACAACTAATCTTTTATCAGAAGAATTTTGGCAACGTCTACGTGTTTAAATATCGTTTTTCCTCAGCATTTGCAGGGCTGTATTTGGATATTTTTATCGGAGTGGTTACGTGATTCCTGCAGCCTTCATGGGAGAAAGGAGGAGGGAAAAAAATGAAAGATGGCGCCGAGGCAATTTGCCGGCAGTTGCGGCATATGGAAAATCTGGCGGTGACAGCAGATGGGATTTTTGAAGCATATCTTGAACTGAGAGGATAAGTTGTCTCTAAAAATAGTATTATTTCAACTGATACAGTTTTGCCAGCCCCCAAGTTCTATTCTAATTTGCTGGTTGTGTTAAAGATGTTGTTATGTCGTCCCTTAGGTCATGAAATTTTAAACGTCTGTGCTTCTTCTCATGAAAATATTTAAGATCTTTTGGCTTCTGTAGTTTTCGCGAGTTTGGCTTTCCCTAATTACTCAATCAGTCCACAGATATGTAGTTCCAAAAAGCAAACGAAGCGCCCTCCATTAGTACTGAATGCGCCGAACATGAAAGGAATTTCTTCATAACGCCTGGAATCTGGATGCAACTATTCGGCCTCTACGGATGTCCTAGTTGCATACACGCTAAAGGTAAGGCGTTTTGACTTTCCGCTTCACCCGCGCCGTGGTATGGCGGTGGACTGCACTGCGAAGATCCAAAATGACATGCGCGATCAATTCCTCGTTTATACTACAAATATATCTCTTAGGCACGAAAATTTGGATGTAAATACCTTTTGTGTTCCAGTTTTGATATCGCGTTGTGTTAAGAATGATTATCGGATGTAGATCGGATATTCGTGTTCAAGAGATATCTTTGCACAGTAAATAAATAATTAAAGGTGCTCTAGTGCTCTGTCCTTCTGGATCCTCGTATTACCACCTGCTGTCGCACCACCGCTAAAATTTTTGTTTGAGGTTATGTTCTATTGTTTTGAACCAACCGATACATCGAACCGCTGTCAAATTCGATCCACCGATGTTTCGAAACAAATGAGGAGGGGGCGGAAAAATACAGGCGGCCCATTATGGGCGGCATGTAAATAAATCCGGCCCTGAACTGAGTGAGGAAAAAAATCAATTTGGGAAAAAAGACAAAAGCGCAAGTAAGTAAATTGCTGAAAGCCTCTAACGAAAGCAAGAGGGAACTTTCAGCCGTCCACACCAGCTTTTTGCACAATGCTCGTTTCAAAACCCAGCGCGAACAACTTTCAGCCTGGACCAAGGTTGGCGAGACGCAATGCTGTCTCACTCGCCGGCACCAACCTCTGTTTTACTTTCTACCCCGCTCGTCTAGGTAGAAGCTACAGTCAACGAGAGCACTTCTTCTCGCGACCATTACTCATTAATTTAATTATACCCAGGTACCAACAACTCACGGAGGCAATTTATATCCTCCGCGCGATATGCTCGACCGATTAATAACACAACATGCCCCCGAGAGTAAAAGTAACGCACATAATTACCAGTGGCGCGGCGCGCTTTGCGATATATCGATTGATCGGCCATATAAACCCATGGAAAAGTATTGATAAACAGGGTGTTCACCGGGAACACCTTAATAATCGATTATTTACCACGGCTTCAAATGGGGAAATATCGATAGATCGCAAAGCACCCTGATAATTATACCAGATCGGGCTAAACGGGCCTTAATTTTCAAAAGCTGGCTTCCTTTCTGGTCGTGTCAAGTATCCTCCACGCGTCACCGTCGTCATAAAACGTTGCAAAAATATTAACGAAGCTTTTATTGCTGGGCGCGTCATTATTTTAGCTTTTGAGCGTTGCATAAAACTTTCGCGCGTGTGTGTGCATGTGTTGGGCGATAAATACTAGGCAATTTGAATGAAAGTTACGCGGGCTAGGCAGTGTTTGCAACCCACCTGTGTATATCTCGATCGAGTGAGATTTATCATCAGGGTGCGAATCAAAGGCGAGGCGTAAATCATCGACTCTCGATATTTTCCCCATTTAAACTTATGTGAAAGGATCGATTATCAGAGTGCTCTCGATGTAATCGATTCTTTATGTAGCTTCATATGGGAAAATATTGATAGTCGATTATTTACGACTCGGAACTATGAGCGAATTGGAGTGTGGGACCACAAAAGGGGAGGGGCCTTGGGAGCCTTTGAATGGGCGTCGACGCGACGCCCTTGCCCAAAGACTCGATCGGCCGATAACTTTCGAAAGCTCCGGAACACGGGTGATAAATTCATTTGAGTCAATTATTGCCGTGTCATAAAGAGAAATTGCCGGCAGGAACTTATGATCGGTTCATTCAGCGGAGGAGTGCGCTGTGTCAGTCACATTTTGCACAGGTGAAGCGAAGCGTGGTGGAGTAAAATAATGTCACTGGATAGGATACCTGCAACGAATTGTGCACAGGTAAAGATCGGTTCTGAAACCGTGATCGTATGTTGAGAGGAATTATTCAAAATAAAGGGGAATCGAATTCTCAGGGGTTTCCCGATTTATTTCAGACATTTTTGTACGAGCCGGCATGAAGTTTCAATTTGAATCGATGCTCTTTTTCAGGCGCGTGTCTACAAATATATCCAATCTTGTGAGGCATCACTTCCCAAAGTTGATATTTAATATCGAAGAGTTCGCGTATGATCATCAAAGTATGAGTAGGTAATCGAGATGTTCAATTGTTCACTCCAAAGCGCATTTCTGCGGCCTGTGACCAGCACAACTGACCCATCGGACTCAGTACGTTTTGCAATACGGTACCACTATTCCTTGCTCATGTGTTAAGAATATATACCTACATCGGGCAATTAAAGGCTCAAATAGATAAAATCATTCAAGGAGAAATGTGTTGACGAAACGGCTGGTTTTGGCTACGAAGCGGCTGTTTTTTGAAAGTGCCCACAAAAACTTCTTGGCACGTTTGCAATGATTGTACCTACCCATGGTTCCCTTTTGCTAACGTGCTATCAAATGTTTACGTTTCGCAAAAATAACGAATAATTGGTTCTCGCTGGATCTCTGCGTATATATCAACGGGTTTTTGTACGCATTTTCTTAGCTTTTCCCAAAATCCGGTCGGTCGCTTCGAAGCGAGCAAACCTCCTCTACCCTAACTCCTAAATCTAGTTTCTATTTGTACGCCATCACAATGCTGTTTCTGAAATGAAGCAATGGGCTGATTGTCGAAATTCGCAGACAAAGCTGTAGAAAAAGAAGACGTAAGGAAAATGGGGGAGACTCTATTGATGGAAACGGGTGGTTGCAATGGACGAAGGAGGTAGGTAATAGACAACTAACGGTCACCGACAAGAGACCCTTTAGCTAGTCCATCATTTTTCCCTTTGTCTATAAGTCCACCCATTGTCAACCAATAAGATCGCTCCATATTTCTTTTGTCTCCTTTGTCTATCGTTTTGTCTAATCAATTTCAGCAATCATCTTACTGAAATAGTGCGGTTCTTTATAGCACATTTCACGTTTAATTTTTTCCCATTTTTATTTGTATGAGAAGTGTCAGCTGAAAATCATGACTCTTTTCAAATTGAAATGAAATTGTTAGCTTACCCTGGGGACAATCCCATTGGTGAGAGACTGGATGGACTTGATTTGCGTCAAATTCAAACTTATGCTCGTTCCGTTCACTTTGACGTGGTCCTCTTTCGCTTTGAAGCAGTTCGAGCACCGCTCCTTCTTCCAGGCATTTTGGATGAACCGCTGGCAAACCGTAGAATTGCTCATGCTGGAACATTCCTCTCCATCAAAACGACCCGATTCGAACCTGGACTTTATCAACGACCGCGTTGAAGTCTCCCCTTCTCATCTGCAACAAAAATAAACGATAACCGTTAGTAACCGTGTATAATTATTAAAATTCCGATCAAAGTTGACAGGAGTCATTTCCGCATAGGGTTTACACTGCTGAAGGAAATAGATCCTGCTCCTATATTAAGGATGAGATTGAGTCAAGTTTGACTCTACTTTCAAGTCTTTAATTTATTTGCGATTTATTTGTATTTGGCCCTGAGTGACTCCGACCAGTTACAAAAATTGGAGCCAAAATTAGAGGCATCTTTGTTTTTTTAGGTGTGTATGCGTCAATTTTGCGATTTCAGCTTTGGTTTTCAGCTATATAAGTAACGTCGAGGCGAATCTATACGGGGGGGGGGGNGGGGGGGGGGGGGGTATCCTCCAGATTTTCGAAATTTTAAAGCAACAAATTAAGCCATTTTCGTTTCTTACGCCTTATTTACTTTTATGGCCACCTCAGATCTGAATCTGTTTAGCCAAACGTAACGTTAACTAATTACGGGAACTTAAAGCGTACAAATTGATATCAGTCATACAAAACAACCAATGAGAGTAAAGCTTCGCCGAGAAAAAGCTGCTACTTCACCCTGTGAAAGACCCAAATTTGCTGCGAATTGAGGTATGTATTTGCAGCATTGTACTTTGTCTTCACCGGCTACTTTCCTCTATGAAGTCATAGCTTCTTCAGACGAGTCGCTTTTTTGCTAATCACGCGTTCTAAAAAGTAAGAGTTAAATTGATTCCACTTCCTGTATTTTTAACGTCTTTCGCTAAACTAGGATTGCTGAGTATCGCTGAAGAATTTGAAACGACAAGCAAGACATTTCCAACCACCGTGAGATATGATCGTGGCAGATTGTGGACGTCCGACCAGCCTCGCCAAATTTTAAGGAGGAAGCGAAATCCCTTTGATCTCCAACGTGAAAGGCAATAAATCGCGCATACGGCAACTGTGCTTCCTAGTGAGATCAGCAAGATTTACTGTTAATTTACTGAAATGACTGGTCTCCTCAGCTTCGCAAATCGCCGCCGGCGTCCATAAGATGGCCTGACGTCCAATCTGGAGTTTCGCAGAGCTTGAGACAGAGGGCGTATAAGAAACCGATGCCTTGCAAGATAAGTTGCTGGGATATTTGTACCTAGGCTCTCGCTGATGGAAACTGATCGGATGTTACGCTTAGCTTCTGTGGAATATTTTACCGAATGGAGATGTTGCATGTGTGAGGAATTTGCGATTTGACTGTTGACTCTTATGTAAAAGTTCGCGAGAAACACGATGGTGCCACTGGTTTTTTCTGAAATCATCTCTCAAGCTCCAAAAAGCTCTCGAGTTGAAGCCAAAATGGAGAGAATATCCCACGCTATCCTGAGAGTCCACCTCTACATCAAGACAAAATCTCCATGCAAAGATAGGGAGCAAATATATTGACAGGGCTGCCACTTTATTTGGGGACTCAAAAACTGAAAACACGGCAACCCTGCTAATGTATTTACTCCATATCTTCGCATGGAGAATTTGTTTTGATGTAAAGGTGGACTCTCAGAATAGCGTGGGATATCCCCGTCATTTTGCCTCAACTTTGAGAGCTTTTTTTGAGCTTGGGATTTGATTTCAGATTAAACCAGTGGCACTATCGTGTTTCTTGCCAACTTTTACGTGAGAAATGATAGTCAAATCGCAAATTCCTCACGCATGCAACATCTCCATTGAAACTATGTCAATCGATACAATACGACAAGACATATCCCTATCTTAACCAAGCAATATATCGAAATTCGATGTCGTATCGGGCTGCTTTAAGCTTTCAATGATCGACCCGCTGCATGCCGTTGATTTGACTCAATTTCGAGGAGCTTTCAAGTCATTCATTACGAAAATCTGGAGCTTAACGTCACCGGAGAACCCTCCTCACAGCTTCTGCTCTTTTCTCGCCATTGTATACGGTGGGCTCGAAACTTTGTCTTCACGACTGTCCTCGATGGTCAGCGCCACTGCGCCACGCATCGTCGCGTCGCTGGTTCGTGTCGCCTCGGCCATTAGCGCTGCAAAAAGGTTCGTGATCCGTCGAGGGATCGCGAGGCTCTTTATACAAGCTTTCACCATGGATCAGAGCAGTGAATGATCGATCATCGATATTTCACCCTATGAAGCTGTGGTAAAGACTCGATTATTAAGGTGTTCGTTGCGAACATCCTATTTGCCGACCCTTTTCCATAGGTTTAAATGGCAGATCTATCGATATATCGCTAAGCACGCCATGCCACTGGATCAGGGCACGACGATGTGTTCAAAATTGATAACTTTTGCACCTCGTGGAGTCTGATGTTTTAATGCGTGGCGAAAGTGATTTCAGTCAGGCAAGACTTTTATCAGTATTTCAATAAATAATAGTACGTTGTACACGGAAAAAAATCAGGGTAGGGTTCGGCACTACCTATGGGTAGTTTTAGGGTCGGTAGTCCTGAGGAACAGAACATGTATTCGTCAACGCTACCTCTCGCTGTCCGTAGCGCCTACCCGCCGCTTGACTGCAACACACATGGCAAGCTTGTTTCCACAAGTAGAATTTCTCTTGCGGAAGGCTAGAATGTCCGGGATGCGTATGCGCCGTGGACTGCTCGACTATCGTCATCGTATTCGCCTCGGACGAGGAAAGAAAACATGGCTGCCCCGCGTCGCGTTGCCCAGTCCCGCGCTTTATTTAAAGTAATAGTTTAATACTATGAGGAAAGAATCAACACCCAAAAACTCAGATTTTCCTTGACATAATCAAGCTGGCCAGGTTGGCCTAGTGGTTAGCGCGTCTGACACTAGACCCATATATCCCGGGTTCGAATCCCGGTGGTGGCGACAAATTTTCACCGAACTGACGAGTGGATCTGCAGAAACAGATTCTACTCGACCTTAATCCCTGAAAATTTGAAAGCCGGAGCTATGGAGCATGAATGTTCTAAAAGTCTCCCTGATGCCCGTTGACAATCAAATAATTTCTTTGTAAAAACTCGTGTCTATAGCTAGCTATGGCTTCCTGAGCAACAAAAAAAAACAGGAAGAAAAGCCAAATAAACTGCAAGAAAAATTTTAAAAAATAAAAAATTAAAAAAAAAATAAAAATAATTGAAAAACTATATTGTGCGCGATGAAATTATGCTCTACGGGTGTAATCAGATTTTTTCGCACATTTTGGCAACTTTGCATCAAGTAGGCTTCAGCCCTGCCGGATCTATCCTTGGAGCCTTCTGTTTCTGTGCCTACGCGCTGCCAGATCTGTTTTTGAACGTCACGGGTCATCTAGCGTGGAACGCAAGCGCGAGGTAGGCTTCAGCACTACCTTGGCTTACGACTGCGAAATCAGGTACCGCGCGGTAGTGTTGAAGGGCAGAAACTAGTCCTCAACCCTAACTCATTTTTTTCCGTGTATGAATGAAAATTTAGAGGAAACAGCTGAAGAACGAAACGAAGGTTACGTACATCACCATTTCGCCTTCAATTTTTGCGGTAGGCTAGAAAACATCCTTCAAATTATAGTCGATTCCTTCTTTGAATAATATGATATGAAATATGAATAATGTTTCTAAAATTTTGAATTTCTATGCTTCAAGTCTATTTGACACAAAACCTGTCGTAATGATCTTACCAGCTGCGTTTAAAAAAAAATAAGAAAAGAATCCTGAGACAGCGAGATAAATTTTAATCCAGTATATCAATTACGTGAAAACGTTCTGTTATTCATTCAGCGGAGTATTTAATAAATATCTGAAAGGTAGTGTAAGCGTTGAAGAATTGACATAATTTCAAAGTTATCCATGTATTTCAATGCAAATTGAAAAGAAAAATTTCCGTCGTGAGGGATGTTACGCATTTTCCATTGTCTCGGATTTAGAGACAATCCTCTGATTTATGTTTGTGACACAGAAAAAATTCCCAAGTATGTGACAGTTTTGACTCACTTCAGAAAGTTGAAGTCTCGCGCGGCTTTAAACGTTGACATCGGCAGTTTTCTTTTGCCGTTCACATTATCCATCATATGTAAGAAGTAAAATCACAGAGATACAGGTAATTACTAAGTTTTTGAAAACTGTTCGAGTCGGTTTATGTGAGTAGGTGCAGCAAATTTTGTACGTACTACCGACCGTTTTTCGAGGCGAAGTGCTACGCAACATGACGCCGGACCAGAAACAATGAGCGATTCAGTGCTAACTCAATTGATCTTTGATCTTGGATTAGATGTATCCTTTCATAACATCAGTTACGCATCATCTGAACACGCTCGATTGATGGTTAAGTCATGCTCATGAATGGTTGAAACAATGGCTTGGTAGTTTGTGCACTGAGGTGAGCTCTTATCAGCGAGGTCGAGACATAGATGAAAACTGGAGTAAGTACCTTCCTCCTCAGTTCATAAATTATTCTCATGCATCATGTGTGTATAAAAGATTCTCCCACCCTTTTTTGATCAAAATTTTAAGGGCCAAATTTTCCTGAGGAAAAACTGATGTCATAAACTGATTGCGCGTAGACGCGGGAGTAGTATTGAGGACTTATATGTAACAATGGCGGATGTGAAAAATTACCTTTTTCGAAACACATTAAAAAAACCGTTTTGGCATCGAGAAAATACTTGAGATGTGATCTTCGAGACCTGCACATTATGCCAGAGCGAAACATATTAAATTTTTGTGTGAACGAAACAGTATTTTAAGCGTGTTTCGAAAAGGTAATTTTTCACATCCGCCATTGTTACATATAAGGCCTCATATGGACAGTAAGTTGGAGATGTAGTCAACGTGCGTTAAAATCCAGAAAACTAGGAATCTCATTACAGAGGGAAGAAGCTCACTCGAGTACAATTTTCCCTTAAAGAGATACGCTGTGTTGAGATTTCCGGTTTTCTGGACTTTAGCACACGTTGCCTACATCACCAACTTACTGTCCAAGAGCTAGTGTACTTAAAAGAGCTTACGATGAGTCGCAACCGCATTATAGTCCGTTCCAGGACTTCTTATTGGCCGGTTCGCGCGGCGCACAGTGGATCGAGTTCATTAGAGAGGTCGGACATTACAGTATTTACTAAAACTGCAAATTTTGATGTTTATTTCGTTGTATTTGAAATTTCAAGGGGTGACTCTGAAAGAAAACTTCACGAGAAAACCAATGGAACCATTTGTAGAACCTCAAAGTTTTGTATGAACGGAGTATAAGTGTTTAAAGTTTCCAAATTTTGTCCGACCTCTCCTATTGACTCGATCCACTGTGCGGCGCTGCAGATTCAGGTCATTAACGGATACCTTTCGGTGTAAAAGTGCCGACAAAATTGACCTGTCAGGTATCGCAGGAAATAAAGCCAGGCATATTTTAGCATGGGTTAGGTGTTTTTGCGGTGTCGAAAAAGTAGAAATTTAAACATCCTCTGCGCGCACCAAGTAAGCGTGATGCGTAAAAGTAATGCGACTTTGACACACATCCTGAAACTATCGACAAATTTAACATAATTTTAATCACCGCGTAGTGTTGACCTTTTTGCGAAACCCTAGCACGTTCCAGAAAATTGCAGAGGCTAGAATAGTTTGCATGCACTCCTGCTTTTTTCATCTTTCTACAGTAATATTTTCCTTAATTTCCTTACATAAAAAAGCCAATACATTTTTTTTAAACTAAAAATTTTCCCCTACACCGGAAAAAAACACATTGGATCTAGATTCCAGACTCTTAAAAAATCGACAAGAAAAAATACTCTTGATTCAATCGGATTTAAGCTTAAATCAAGAACCAAGCCTCTTAATTTGAGCGGATTTCCTTTTGATGTAAGCTTAAATCTGATTGTATCAAGAGTCCTTTTTCTTGTCAATGTTTTCAAGAGTCTGAACTCTAGATCCAATGTGTTTTTTTCCAGTGTACTTCTCATGCAAATTCAAAATCATCTGAAGTGAGACATGACTGTGTGATGGAAAATGAAAAGAAGGGTATCCATAGACAGGAAGATTCGACGATTTCAGGCTGGGAACAAGACAAGTGGGTGTTGATAGCTGATCAATCCATCAGTCTGTCCCGCTCGAAATGACGCTGAGTGAGACATGATAGCGGTGGTTCATACAGGCACCTGTGAGAAAAGCATGCGCCCTTGAGATGCTCAACGCCTGACCTTCGCTAATGGGACAAATTAAGTGTTTGGCGGTCAAAGTTTAGTGACTCTCTCAACTTTCAGACGCGCCAATGCGCAACGTCGAGCCGGCTCATTACGTATTCTCTTTGCGTCTCTCCGCGCGCTAATGGTCTATGGTCGGCGTTTTCGCCATTTCTTCCTGCTTCTTCTCGGTCTCGCTCACAAGCGCCACGCTTCGGCATTTAGGTTAACATAGGTATTTGCATTGACCTGTATGGGTTTTCGTGGAAAAGGACCCGATGCTGTCGGGGGAGATTGAGGGTTGAGTTTCGGTAAGTAACGCGAAAAAAGTGTGAGGAGTTATCCCCTAAAATTTTGGTAGTAACCTAATTTGTTAGATGATATGGACATTTCAAATTTATTGTTGCAATACCGCAACTCAAGCAGTGGCGTGGCGTGCTTTGCGATATATCAATTGATCGACCATTAAAACCGATGGAGGAGGATCGATAAACAAGGTGTTCGCAGCGAACACCTTAATAATCGATTCTTTACCATAGCTTCAAATGGGGCAAAATCGATAATCTATCATTCACGCCCCGTCATTGAACTCGAGTTGGGGTAGTGCTGCAACATTTTGGTTAGTGACCGAATTAATTGAGGCACTGTCACAATTATTTTAAAATTTCCATATTATCTAACAACCTCCAGGGCCGGATTTACCTATACCTGCCGCCCATGGGCCCCTATATTTTGCCGCCTCCTTCTCATTCGTCCTGAAACATCACTAAAAATCATCAAGTGAACGTGCCGGAGGGAGAGGGGTGCATAAGACTCGTTTACTCGTGTTGGACACATTTTTTGCGAAATCCCTGTCAACACTACTAGCAAAAGTTCACGAAACTTTACGCGAAAGTTAAGGTCTGTAAACCTCTCCCTGTAGGGACAAGGCCTTCCATTTAGGTATAAGTATTGAACGAAAAAATTATGAAAGAACAAACATAAATGTGGGTTAATAATTTTAACTCCCGCCGCCGCGCCGCGCTGACCGCACTGTATATGGCGCAATGCGTGAAGTATTCATGCATTCTTGTAGGCGGTTTGCGTCTCACACCGACCGCACTTGTTTGACGCAATGCGTGAAGTATTCATGAAATCTTGTAGGCGCTATGCGTTTCACGCCGACCGCTGCGCTGACCGCACTGCGTCTTTGAATCTTCAGACAATAATGAAGTGTCCAGCTCTAATCAGTCTTTAAAGATTGTTTTTTGCAACGGGAGACTGCAATACTCTCCTTTATTAAGATAGAAAAAATACAAGTAAGGTCTTCTCTTATACGAATCGGTTGTTTTCAAAGGGGAACAACGAGTTTATTTTATGTGAGGGGCTTGGAGGACAAGGCGCATAAGTGCAGTTTTTCTGTTACTGATTTCAAATAAAGCTAGTCTTAATGCATATTCTGTGAAAAATTCGCTCCCAAATTCCAATTTTCAAGCATCAAAAATCAGTTTCAACTTTCCCTCCGCCGTAATTATCCATGTAATTTCAAAACTTCAAACATATATTTCTCGAAATAGCAAAAACGCTTATACACTTACTAGGGGGCTACGCCCCCTGGCCGCTACGCGGCCCAACCCCCTGAAGGCGCTCCGCGCCATCAATGGGCCGCTTCGCGGCCCTATTTTTACCCTCCTATCAGTGTTAGTTTTATTTTTCCCCTTAAAAAAAAAACGATGTGAGGTATACTTTAATTTTAAACTTTACTTAAAATTACTTTAAAATTAAAAGGACGCGTTTTGGAATGACTGCTTGACGAAATATTGCAGTAAAACAATGAACAATGATAGTCAGGTAATAATTAAGATTCTTCTTAAGTCGGGGATCAAACCCGCTCTGTGATCAAAGTGGACGCATTTGACGTCTTTAGACGACTCAGCCACCGCTCGACATGAAGTCGCAGGTGCGAATCTTGTGTAGATAAGTGTAGAGCTGATGCGCAGGCTACCCAGCTACTGCGCAACCTCCTCGACCATTGCGCATCCTCCCGCGCATAGCGGAAGCAGTACCGGAGCATTCTGTAAACTCACTCTTTTTTATAACGTGATTTTAAAAAAACCTGGGTCCTTTTTCCAAAATCTGATTGCAGCGGGCTCATCTAGGGCCTATTACCTGTCGATTTACGCAAAAATCATGGAAATCGGCCCGGTAGAACGCTCAAACGAACTATGACAAAAAGTATAAATTTACATTGTTTAAATGGGAGAATTCGCAACTTTACCACGTAATATAAAAAAACCTGGGCCATATTTTGAAAATCTGAAAAGAGTTGGCTTATCTAGACACAATTGCCCGTCGATAGCCGCAAAAATCATGAAAATCGGCCCGGTAGAACGCTGGAACTAAGCGTTACCAGTTTCGCAAAATTAGGAGGTCTTGGAGCTTATAGTATAGATGCGCCTTATCCTCCAAAACCTCGTGTGTATGTTTCTATGTATTTTTTGTATCTCAGAGCTCGTGCAAAAATGAATCTGTTTCCTTTTGAAAACAAGCGATTCACGTCAGATTGAATCGGCAGTGTGGTGTCTTCGAGACTCTAAGTGGTTTTAATAGTCCCATATCAGTTTCTATCACGCTGGATAGATATCGGTCAACGATTGTGCTCTGTTGGAAAGCCGCCAAGTGTTACCTACATAGGAAGGATATAACGCTAAAGAAACGTTCTCAATCAGAAGTTGCGGAACAGATTAGGTAAAACAATCAATTAGCTTAGTCATCGGGACGGAGAGTCAAGTTTCGTTTTTCAACAAATAAAACATACGGCAAAGTAAAGCCGACGGAATCAGCAAACTTGTTCGCAAGTGGGCACACTATTTGGACTACGTTTTGCAATTAGGAAAGACTATAATATCTAGCTCAAGTTGGAAAAACATATGCAGCATTAGTTTCCTTATGCGCATAAGTATTTTTATAAATGAGCTAGAAATTGTAATCCCTAGTTGCAAAATATCGTCCATTTAGCAATATTCATTTAAAGCTCATTTTGGGTCCTCATCCTCAAATTATGTCCGGTCCTTCAGCTGCTTCGTTTCTCCCTTTTACAAATCGAAAGGTTGAATACCCTGTAGAAATAAAGCTGTTTGTAAGTGCAAGGACGAGAGTCAGCACTTTTACTTTTTACTCCAGTGTAATGACTTAATGAGTCGCGCAATCAAAGCAATTAACGGTGAAAAGTCTGATTGTGCTTTTTCGAGAAGTGTCTTTTCATTTTTCCTAAACTGTGGTGTTATTGCATAATACAAATCGTGAGACTCATTGTTGCAAATTACTTTGAAATTGCAGTAGGTACAGAAAACACTTGCGTAAAGTAGCTAAAATGATAAGTCATCACCACTGGTAGTAACCCTTGTATGTCAATCAGGATACTACCAGTGATGTTACGGTCAAGACTGAGTGAAGAGTGCCCACCAACGCGGGAACTTTGAAGATGCGTGATACGGACTATATATAAATTGTGCATTAAGGAATAGTTTCCAGACTTTCTTGACATACTAATCGTGACTGTTAGTGGTCTTAGCTCGGAGGAGCTATTTTATTTATCCGTATCAAAAGAGAAAAAAGAAAAGAAAAGAAAAGAAAAATTCCCGGAGACATGGCCCGAACGGTACGTAACAAGGTGGTGGTAAAATTTCAATGAGAGTCAAAAATTTTGAGCTCTAATGAGTTTTAGTAAATTGGGTGAAATTCCAATGCATCTGCCTGAAGCTGGGCACTCTCTTTTCTGACTCTTGTATTAGAGCTCAAAATGTTTGACCCTAATCGAAATTTTTGGCCTTATTTTCCCAGCAATACAACGTGGACGGGTGGACCCAACACTATTTACCACCTTTTTTTTCTGTGTTTTTCTGTATCTCTTTTATGAAATAGGGCCACGCTGAATGTAGGCCGGTTCTCCCCCATAAATTTTCCAGAAGTTTCGGCCGTAGTCTTCGCGCCGTTGAGCCTGGCTGAAATTACGTGTTGAGACAATCGGAGCCAAACCAACGAGGTGAGGCAATCCCAACTCCGCGAGCATCCTGTTTTTGAGTGAGCTCGCGATTTCCGCCGCCGCTGCATCGGCTGAAAGCTTTACATTTTACACAACGCCGGTTTTTTTTCTGTAAAATGTCGAAATGCCTCGGCGCGGCGCCGCAAAGAGAGGCGCGAGGACAAGCGTGTGACAGCGGTGCTCGTAGCGTGGAATTGATGGTCGACAGTGACAAAAGTTGTAATTAGCAGAGCAGAAATCCTCAAGAGGGGATATAATTGTCGATGATTCGGAGACTAACATGGATTCCATGTGTCCTCAAAACGATTTTTTTCAATGGTTCGTGGTGTAAATTGGATCGAAAAGACCGCTTGAACGTGTCGATTCGGTGTCGATCACCCGAGCAAGGCTGATTGCATCCACGATTCACGAGGACGAACAGAGCAACGCAGCAAACTTTACATGAGACAGTATTGCTAGATCGCTCTAAAGACACCAAGGTAAAGGGAAGAGAACCGCATTGATCACTGGAAAAAAAACACATTGGATCTAGAGTCCAGACTCTTAAAAACATCGACAAGAAAAAATACTCTTGATTCAATCAGATTTAAGCTTAAATCAAGAACCAAGCCTCTTAATTTGAGTGGAGTTCCTTTTGATTTCAGCTTAAATCTGATTGAATCAAGAGTCCTTTTTCTTGTCAATGTTTTCAAGAGTCTAGACTCTAGATCCAATGTGTTTTTTTTTTTTTTTTCCAGTGATAGATATTTCAGCACTCATCTGATTTTATTTTATTTCATTGATTTCATCGAAATATGCGGAAATTACCACCCATATTTTCTACAAATTAATTACACATGTTTCGAAGATTTTCATTGAGCAAATTGAACCGATATTTTTCTCAAGGGCCCACGTGCCAAAATGCTGGACGAAGTCCAAGTGTCAGGAAAAACTGAGAAATTGTACTATTTGGCATCCGTCCTATGTTTTGGGCCTAGTTACAGTAGATATATTCTGCAGAAACATGCAATTTTGGGTTAAACAGATTGAGCGTGCACGCACAGTTCAGTTTTCCCCGTTTTTATCGAAGTTTGGATTTTGGCGCTTTAGGCTCTAAAAAAACATATCGGTTTAATATTGATGCTTTATTACGAGTAAAAACAAACGAGTTGTTTTAAAAATGAACCAGATAATGTAGTTCCTCATTGCAAAATGTAGTCCAATCATCTATAGGAATCCAATGAGAGTTCTCATGTAAACCTTAATACTAGTAAATGTCTGAATTAAAAACTGGGATGGATGGATCACTGGTTAAATAGTATCTTTTGAGTTTTAACGATTGCGTATCATAAGCATTTGTGTTCGTGAAATATTCAAATATTTTGTCGCAATGCTGACAACGTCGCTTTAACGCAAATGCACGAAGTTGGTTACGGTGGCGAAGCATTGCAATCACGCGTGCATGAGCTCCTCTGCGTGACGCTAATTTCCGAGTTGCCAAACCAAAGGGTGGCCACTAATTTACGCGGAAATATAGGACACGGAGAACATCAGAAGGCTCCTCAAATATTTTTCACGAGATTTTTATCAAAATGAGAAGCATTTTTTCTTTTGAACGATCGGTTCGCACCGCAAAACAAAGGTTGTCAATATGACATTTCAGAATGCATTTATATTTCAGGGGTTCGATGGGTGCAGAGAAGGATCATTTTCGACTAGGGTTTTTTATTTTTTTTTTTTTTTTTTTTTTTTTTTTTTTTTTTTTTATCGAATGAGAGTGCTTCCTTTACTCCTTCTTTTTCTAGCGCTACGCATCTGCAACGCATCCACAATTTCATAACCCTCCTAAAGTAATGTCTTTTTAGTTATCATTACCGATTTTCAGGAAACGTCCTCTGTGAAGACTCATGCGAAGAACTAATCTCTGGTCCACATTAAAACCAGCAACGGCATTCTTTAAAACATGCGGAGACGTACTTTTGAGCTAAAGAAGTACTAATTGACTACATAACAAAAATAGAGCTATTATCATAATCGTGGGGTTTGACATGATGACACAATCACGCCAAATTATAGAGACACAAATCCTCGATGAGATAACTATTGTCAAACAGAGTATAGCTTCTGGTCTACTTCGCAAATTGAAGGCGAAATATCCATGTAACCCTATCCATCGCCCCTCTGACATAAGGGCAAATCTCAATTTCCACATGAGCCCTGTTTTACATATAAATCCATGCTTTCTAGGGCTCATGCGATAACCGAGGCACGCCTTTTGTCGGAGGAGTGACAAATGGTGTTCATTCCGCTTCCCTTACAATTTTCCAGTTAGAAAAATTGTAGTTCAGAAGGTTTCAGTTCTGAAACTCAGGATGCTTCGTTATCATCTCCTAATAGTCTAAATAGCAACAAAACAGCAGTTAGAAATTACTCAGTCCGTCGGAATATTTTGATTTTTCTGCTGCTTTTATTTAACAATTCTCGAATTCTAAGGGCATTCGTCAATCAAGTGGATGACATTCAGCAAAAAGGAACCAGCGCGATTACAGTGTTTTTTAAAATCGTGCAACTTCTTTCTTTTCTCATTAAAAAAATCTCAAAATGTGTACAGTACATTATTTACACAATTATTTTCCTTTAAAAGTAAAAAAAAAAAAAAAAATCGTCGGGAAGCAAAAACCTTTAGCTATCTTGGAGATTTTTTGGATAATGGAGATGTTGCATGCGTGAGGAATTTGCGATTTGACTGTTGATTTTTATGTAAAAGTTCGCGAGAAACACGACGGTGCTAATGGTTTTTTCTGAAATCAACTCCCAAGCTCAAAAACAGCTCTCAAGTTGAGGCCAAAATGGAGGGGATATCCCACGCTATTCTGAGAGTCCACGTCTATAACAAAACAAACTCTCCATGCAAAGATAGGGAGCGAATACATTAGCAGTGTTGCCGTGTTTTCAGTTTTGGAGTCCCCAAATAAAGTGGCAGCCCTATCAATGTATTTGCTCCCTATCTTTGCATGGAGAGTTTGTCTTGGTGTAGACGTAGACTCTCAGATAGCGTGGGATATCCCCTCCATTTTGGCCTCAACTTGAGAGCTTTTTTTGAGTTTGGGAGTTGTATCAGAGAAAACCAGTGGCACCATCGTGTTTCTCACGAACTTTTACTGAAGAATCAACAGTCAAATCGCAAATTCCTCACACATGCAACATCTCCATTATAAGGAAGCAACATTTTTACAACACTGTAACCGCGCTGGTTCCTTTTTGCTAAATGCCATCCAAATGAAGAACAATAAGTTAGCTTGAATTAATACGATTTGAATAAGTGCGTTGAGCCGGCCTTTGGTTGATTAATCCGTAAGCCGAAGCGATGCATCGCCATTGCGATATGGACATCCTTGAAGCCGGTGATAGTATGTAAAAGGATATTGCTTCTATACGCAAGTGATGAGCCGGCCTTACGTAACGAGGGCAATCACCGGCGTGCAAAGCTGCTATACGCATCTGCGGCTATCCTGCCCGCTTTATTAGATCACGCAAACTAACGCAAAGTGGAGGTCAAGCACCCGAGTATCGTGTCTATTTTATGTGCATGTATAATCACCCGAGAGCACAACGTGAGAATTTCCTTCCTTTCGCGTCAGTGTCTCTCTTACTTTACAATTTTTCTCTTTCGTTCTCATTTACACGAATACGATATCCTCATACATAATTACAATTCACATGGGACGAAAACTTAAGTATTTTATACCGAACTTAAAATGTCTCCAAAAAATGACATCAGGAACGACAGCTTCTCGAAAAAGACCTCATTCGCATCTGAACATGTAGCACTTTACACGTTTAGAATCTCTTATTTTCATTCAGACCATACCGATGATCTCTACCATGACCTCTGACCGTATCAGTTACAGTGGCGTGACGAGCTTTGCGATGTATCGGTTGATCTGTCATTCAAACTTGTAGAACTGAATCGATGAACAGGGCCTTTGCAACGAAACCCTTAATAATCGATTTTTAACAATAGCTTGAAATGAGAAATTACTGAAAAAAAAGTGCTTGGCTCTAGCATGGTGATTCTTGAATTTGCCGCCAAGAATTTTTTTTATCTTGATTCAAGCCGATTTTTTCTTAGCACAAGATAAAAATGCTCGGATCAAGAAAAAAAGTAGTTTGTTTATGTATTAAGCAGCAAAATTCTTGATTTTAGGAAAAATACTTCTTGGCGGCTTTAAGATTCCTTTTTTCCAGTGATTATCGATAATCGATCATTTACGCTTCACCACTGGTCGGTTAGTGAAACACGCTACCATTTTGCCGCTATCTTGGTCTCAAAATTGCATTTTGTTGGTACTAACATTTTTGGTTTCTTGTTGTTTCTTTTCTCTCATCTTGCAAAGTTAAGATCAATGGTGCCATTTCGGTCTTTTTGATCAAGTTGATACCATACTTGTATCATGTTGACACTTGACACCCACACGATTCGGAACGGACCATGTGGGTGACAACATGATCTCAATGTGGTACCGACACGATCGTTTGTAACATAAGTGGGTTTCTCAATTTCTTTTCCATGCAGGGCAGTGTTAAAGTTAATAGACGTGTCAGCCAGTTGAATCTAATGAACAATTTAATTCACCAATTCTCTGAGAATATTTATAGATGATGCGAGGAAACACACACTGAAAAAAAAGTAGCTTGGATCAAGTATGATGATTCTTGAATTTGCCGCCAAGAATTTTTTTTTTTTCTTGCTTTAAGCTGACTTTTTCTTGATACAAGAAAAATAATGCTTGGGTTAAGCAAGAAAGTAGCTTATATTAACCAGAAAAATTCTTGATTTAAGAAGTAATACTTCTTGGCGGCAAATTTAAGATTCTTTTTTTCCAGTGCACGCTCACTTTTCCCGGTGGAGACACAACTTTTAAGAGGTATAGCACATCACGTTTTGATCAATCAAAATCAGTCGGAACGGATCGGCACAAAAGCTGCCCTTTTTCAGTATGCGGTACGCGAGAGCTTTCGAAATGAAAAGGGACTTCCTCGGACATACCTGAGGAGCATATTAGCAGAGAAAGTTGCGGAAGGCCATTAACACGGATATCTCGTCGTTTTTCTCGATGTTTTCGGAAGCTGTCCCAGGTGACAGATGTCAACGACCAGTCTTAAATTGGTCACCGCGGAGGACCAGTCATACCGATACTCGTTGAAGAGCGACCATCGAGAGATCATCCGGTCGGACGCATTTTGCCGCCGTAAGGCAGGTCGACCTTTTCAGCCTCTCGAAGTCTCCAAAGGCATGTTGCACCGTTGATCCTGCATTTCAAAACCAGATGAGCCCCGTCATTCCTGGTTCGACATCCGGATCACTGTCGGAAGAACTCTTTCGTAACGGCGATTACCTTTCACGAAAAATGCCCCTAGCATCTGATCTGACTTCCCGTCCTTTGACGAGATGCTGTTACAGGTGAATTTATCGATGATCAAAAATGGACGGCACTCATAAAAAAGGGAATCGATTTTTGGGTTATACACTGAAGAAACGACGTATCTGCTACTGGTTTCCTCGCACAATTAGGTAAATGTAAGTGCGCACCCGGGTGGTTTCTTTTTTCGATAAATTATACCTATATTCTTTGCCGAAAGGTCTTTTCTGCTTTGAGGTGTTGCTTTGATTATGCAATTTTTCTGTAATTTTTGGCAAATCAAACCATCACATATGTTAATTTCATTGTAAGAAAAATAATAAGCATACGAAAAATTTCTAAAGGAAAAATTCCAGTTGAGATTTCAAATTGGTTTTTTGCAAATGTTGCGGCACCACCAAGTTGCACAATCTTAGTAGCTTCGCAAAGCTAATAGGTACGTCGTTTCTGCAAAGATTGACTGAAATGGTGTTGAAGGGATAAACATGTAATGAAACTAAAAATACTAGCATTTTGACTGCGGGCAGGGGAGGCAGTACAGTTGAATCGTGAGCTGAAGGGCTTGGAAGATGCGTAAGTTCTAGGAGCGAGGTAAAAATCTTCAAAAATTCCGCAACTAGTAACTCCGTAATCTGAAGGGTTTACAATGTCCGATGTAGAGCAAAGCAACTGATCTTTCGTTTGGATGTACCTGACTTTATTCAAGTTTGGTAATTCTCTAATTTATCTAGCGTCGTGCGCCATATGTTCCTAAAAATTGAGTTTAGACGCCTGAAAATGGGAGGGGGGGGGGAAGGATCTGCTTTTGGTGCCTAAAAACAGGTACTGCTCTGGTCTCTGAAGCGATGGAAGTGAATTATTAAAATTTTTTATTGCTCCTAAAAGAGTCAAGATGGTGCCTAAAATTTCAATTTATCAGCCAAATGGCTCCTTGAATATTGCGCTAAAGCTATACCCTCTGCGTGGCACATATCGAGTGCGCTCTGCCGGCGAAATGAACTACGAGCAAGTGGCCCGAAAAGCGGTTTCTCATCACAGTTCCGCTGCCCCACGGAAAGGCAGAGGGCCCTCAGTTGCAATTCCAGAAAGTTGGCAACATCGTTTTTCTTCCATTTAAATGTACGTAAAAAATCGACTCTTGGTGAAGCAAATTGCCTCGCCTAAAATATCGGTGGTTGCGATGTTTCGATATTTTTAATGGATTCATACGGAGGAAAAACACTGTTGCCAACTCTCAAGAATCGCCATTGGGGGCCCCTTACCGACGACGACGTCGCGACGCCAACGCAAAGCGCGGTGAACGCAGCACCGCGGCTGAGTCGCGACCCAGAAGTCACGGCGCGGCGGTCGATCGCAATGCTGGAGTGGATTCCTCGTTTCTCTACATTCTCATTTACCGGCCGCATCACGCCGGCCGTGCCACCGCACCACCGCGAAGAGTTTGAACTTGGCCGCGGATCTGTTGCGCGGATAATGAAGCCGCCCCCCCCCCCCCCCNGATCTTAGCTCGGCCGGCTGGCGCTCAGCATGGGTCGAGAGTGTCAAAGCGCGGACCCATGCCTGCTATCGCCGAAAGCGCCTGGAAACCTCGACTTAGGCAACTAACATCACTTGAATTTGCAAGTTCAACGAGTGCACAGCGAGTTTGGAGCACTGGAAAAAAAAAAAAAAAAAAAAAACATTGGATCTAGAGTCCAGACTCTTGAAAACAGTGACAAGAAAAAACACTCTTGATTCAATCGGATTTTTGCTTGAATCAAAAGGAAATCCGCTTAAATTATGAGGGTTGGTTTTTGATTTAAGCTAGATTCTGATTGAATCAAGAGTTTTTCCAGTGAGGTCAAATATTGGCGAAAAACTCGGCAGGAACAGGGACGGATTCACCATATGCGCAAAGGGCCGTATGCCAAGAGGCCCGCATCACAAAGTGTTTTCCCCTTTCCCCGTCGCACAAAAATTTGTTTACTTGTCTTCGATACTTATAGATGTAATTTTTTTAATTTTTTCTTACAGGCTTGTAGTTAAGTGTATATTAAGCCCCCTCATGTTCATTTTCCTCTCAGCGTGAGCTTAAAAAGCCTTAAATCTCATTCTCAAAGGGTTAAAATTTCAAATATTTACTTTTGAATGCATCCAGCATCTCACGTTTGTCGGTACGTCTACTTTTCTGTTGCTGCGTTAAAGTCTCTGAAGTGATTCCGGCATTTTTCCGTCTAAACGATCTCACGTGTAGCTCAGAATGAGAAAATTTCTAATTAATAATGTCTCCACGTAATGTGGCAAGCAACTCGCGTTCGTTGATGCGCCTACTTTTCTAACGCCGCGTTAAAGTCTCTGAAATGGTTCAGCGTGCTTTTTGCATTCTTGGCGATCTCTCGCGGTTCAGCATGATCAATTTTTTAAAAACTACAGGTCGTTGAGATGGTAGGTAATTTGCTTTCAAATAAAATTTCATTGGCGGCCGAATTCTTTGCTCAATTTCTATCAGACTATGTATCATTGTGTATGATCTAAACAGACGTAGTGGCTTAGATTTCAAAGTAGGTAAGCGATTGCATGACAATTAAAACCTCCCCTCACATAGTTTGCTACGATTGTAAGGCTATAGATATATTTTTTACTTTCCTTCTTCATGCTTTTATGTACCGTTCAATTTATACCGATAGGTATGGTCCTAAAATTCAAATCCTTATTACAAATGCTGCGAATTTGTAAGTGGAGGATACGTGAAACAAATAGAGGGCAGTTATGCAGGACCTTGTGTAATATTGCCCCCCCCATTTGTGATGCAATATGCTGACGTAAACTTACAAATATTTAAATTACTTAATCGGTATAATGTGTATAAATTACCTTGATCAATGACCTTCCAAAGTCAACTCATTTTGTGGCAGTCACAAATCCTGAAACACAAATAAACAAAAACTTTAGAACTTTGGATATTGAGAAAAGATTAATGGACAAAACTATATGTAGCACCTGAAAATTGCCGGACATAGAAAGTGATACATGGATAGTGATAGTGCAAGAATTCATACCTCAGTTGCGGTATGTTTCAAAATCTCTGCTCCTCCTTTATTATTGAAAAGGAGACGAAACCCATACCGTGGCCTGAAATTTTCATTGAATATTCTTCAAGAAAAGTGAAGTTAGAGAAGTTTGCAAGATACTGGTCGCAAATTGAGGTGGGTGCGCGCTTCTGTAGTATCACCATCAACATTTAGTACACGTACCTACATAATACCAAAAACCAATGATGAGATCATGTCTAAGTAATGTCTTATAAGGCTCATAGCGTTGCGTAATCGTTAGCCGAACAATTTATAGGAAGTTAGACTTAATCATAACGCACGCAAATTTTAACATTTTTACTATACGATGAGCTGGCAGCACGGCCCGAGGTTTTTTTTAAGTTTCGCAGCGCGCAATTAGTTTCAATTACAGTTCCGAATGGGTAAGTAGGCCACCGTTTATCGGTGGAAACGTTAAAGAAGAAAATATTTAATTGTCATGCGCTAACCTGAGGGGCAGACATGAATATTCAAAGCTACAAGCGCCCGTGGTCCAAAAATGTTTTTTTGGTTCGTGTAAGGTTCGCCAAGCTTGATTGCTGTCGATCAGCAGCGTCGTCGTTATAACTTCCTTTTAAGATGAGGCTATTAATTCAGCATGAATTAGCCATCCAAAAAAAAAAAAAAAAAAAACTACTCAAGCAGTTTCACGTGTCTCTGAAAATAATCACCTGACCCGATGACCGTTTAACTCTCAATTATTTACGTATGAATTTTTATGCGTGAATTTTCCTCAAAGCTTGCCTCACCCAGTGGCAATCGTAGGAAGTTGGCAGCACGGTTTTTTCCTCATTTAAAAAATTAGAAATGATCGAATTTAGGCGAAGCAGTCTACTTCGATACATCAATTGTTTTAAATGTATTAGTAGACTAAGTCCAATGTTGCCAATTTGCTATTATCCTTAGCAATAGCTTTTCCAGCGGCTATGAAATGTCTGCAAAATTTAATTGCACAAAGGCACCGTATTAGATTGTGAAGAAAGGATTCATTGGCTACGTTATTGTTTATTTAAATCGAATAATTAATATAGTCATTTTCTAAAATAAATGTGTTTTTAATGTATCTATAACATTTTGCCAGTCACATTTCTCAAAATAGGACATTTTTTTTTCTTTCTGTACTTTTATCGAATTTTAATTTCTCGTCGAATAATCAATTCATTACGCGGTGTCATATTTCAGTCCATTCGCTGATTTTAGTAAAAAAACTCCCAGCCTATTTTCATGAAGGCACAGTTGGAACCCTGAAAAATAATCTGAAGAGAAAATCGACGCTTCTTCGCTTGGTTGCCTACTTTGAAAGCTTTTACTACGAGACATGAGGGGTAATAAGGTAGAAGTGGTAGTTGTAAGAACTAAAGGTGCAATTTCAAAGATCGAATATAAGCCAGGCCAGGGATCCGACGTAGGGAATTGCTGGATCGTGACTGACTTGGAACAAAATAAAGGCTCTATAAATAATTAAACCCTCAGACAAATGGAGTAGCAGACCTCCTTAGGATGATTTTTACTGGAGTGTGAAGAGGTATCGTAGCTAGATCGTGTTAAGAAGAGCGTAAATAGGTGTTGTTCAACAATAAGTAAAAGCTGACGGGCAAACAAGGAAAGATTGATGAGAGTAGGTATGAGTGGTGCGTTCGGTTAGGGATGCTACACGATTCTATGCTTGGATATACATGGTTCTTCCTCTATTTTTTTCCTGTTTTCTCTGAGACGTGGCAACCAAGAGGAGGCTCTGGAAGAGTGACTCGCTTGGTTCCCGCGGGCAAAATCGGTAATTGAAGGTGTAGAATCTTTAACCGTAGGATAAGGGAAAACGTTTGGTAATGTACTCGCCGAAGCAAATATGAAGCAAATATGCTGCATTAATTCCTAAGATTTTTCTCATTTTCAGCTTTTCCGACTGAAATCCTAGAAGTTTTGTTTGAGGTTATGTTCTATTGTTTTGAACCAAACGATACATCGAACCACTATCGAAAACGATCTATGGATCGCGAACTTGAACTTGGCATGGCAACGTGGGGGCGCCTTGAGTCGCACGGGCACACGTATGCAAATGTTAGAAATCGGACGGCGCGGCGCTTTCGGACATGAGCATCTGGCGTAATCAAACTGTGCCATCAACGAGCATTTAATTCTTCAACCGAAATATTTTAATTTCAATCGCGCACCGCACCGCGTCTACGCTCACCCACGTGTGAAAGCTGGGACCGACCAGCGACCACCATTGAAAAGCGTATCCGAGCCACCGAAAGTCAACTTCCGCACTCGCCACAGCCAAAGTTTCATGAAAAAAGACTCTTTTGTACCATTGACGATCTAAGCTCCAACATTAAGGTCTGCAAAGGTTCATTTTTGGGTGCGAACTGAAAACTGTCACACGAAAAGGCATGCTATTACAAAAGCGGAGGTATACCTCCATCACCATCATACGCAAGAAAACAGATAGAAAGATAACTCAACTCGTCCTCCTTTTAATTTCTTCTCATCTTTACCAATAATAAAGCCAACAACTCAATAGCCTCAATATGCACTCAGAAAAGTGAGGCAATGATCAATTTTAATTGACGAACATTATTGTTATTTTGGCATTACCGTCGCTAAATTCCCAACTTTTTGTTGTTTTGTAGAGCCATCTCAAAAAACATCGTGTAGCATAACATGAGTCAACCTCAATATAATCTTTTTAAGCGGGTAAAACGTTCATCTCATATCTGTAAATTATACAATAAATAAGATTAAACAATTTCTCCAGTTCCTTTCGGAGCGTTAATCTTCCTGTTTCACTTATCGCTATCAACTTCTCTTAGCAGAAACACTGAAATTATTTGACGATGCTCTCTTATTCCACTTTTTCGCACTCATTCCAGATTCTCATCTTACTCCCCTGAACGCTAATAGTCAGTACCGTGACAACAACTCTTTTTATACATGCAAGACTTCTTCACCTAAAAACTTTTATAGAATAAAAACCGAAAAAAAGGAGTAACAAAAAATCATGAAGTAGCCCGTAAAGATTTGCATTTGATTTTCAGGACCTCATCACAATCACTCTCAGTTAAATGGACGTGAACATGAACTCCCCTTGCATGAAACTTTTTTGAGATGGATATCAGCTTTGTTGCCGGTTCTCATTTGGACGTATTTATGCTAAAAGGAACTATGTTACACGTAAACTCTATGCACTTAGTTCCTTTTAGCATAAATACATCCAATTGCATGAGAGAACCAGAACAAAACACCTGAACCAGACACCGAGATAGACGATTAATTGGACTACATTTTGCAATATGGAACTATAAATTCTGGCTCATCTGAAAAAACTCTTATGTGCATTGGGAAACTAATGGCACATGCGTTGTTTTTAAATTGGACCAGAATTTATAGTTCCAAATTGCAAAATGCAGTCCAATAATTGACACGTGGGATTCGTTTGAGGAAACAATGTTCACAAGCATCGATTACTGCTCAACAAATGTGAGTTTTGCCTAGACGATTAACTGAAGGTGCACGCGGTCAAATCGAACATGAATTCAATATCTTCGGTTTGAAACTGAGAAAGCTTATTCTGATCACGATGACCAGTTGCCCAAATATGCCGGAAGAGAAATGACGAACCCCCAATTATTCTAATCATTTGATAATAGCTGGATTATTAGGAATAACGGTTTGAAAAGGACACACCTTCCAAGGTTGCGCCGAAAAGCATTCCCAAAAGTTTGAATGAACTACAGCTTTAGCAGGAGGAAGTTCCGAAGACTCACATTCTTTAGCAGAAGCTGTCAGTTCTTTTGACCGTTTCAGGAGTGCATTTAAACTCAGGTATTGATAGTTCTTTTTCCGTCTTTCCAATACATAACTATCTCTGCTTCGATGAACTGATCTCTCACTGCTATGAGGCAGACCTAATAATCAGATAACAGGAAGGACTAATTTAACGTATTTATGCTAAAAGGAACTATGTGCGTAGGGTTTGAATGTAACATTGTTCCTTTTAGCATAAATACGTCTAATTGTGCGAGTCACCGGACGAAAATGCAAAATGGTGAAAAAATGAAGCCGTGCTGAGAAAAAACGTCGTATCGGCCCTCGGATGTTGTCAAATTGCATTTGATAAAACATGAATTTCCTTAGAGACCTGTTTATATTTTCCCCCCAATTTTTTAGAGAATTGTGTGCGCACTTTGATAAAAAGTATCCGAAAAGTTCACGGAAAAATCTTCACAGTATTCTTCAAAAATAAATCTTTTACCCAGGGAAATTTGGCAACATCCGGATGTTCTTACGGCGTTTCTCCTCAAAACGGTAGTGAATTACTAAGGCATACGATCGTTCCACGGGACGAAACGCGCGGGCCACTTTAGGCAAAGGTGCATTTTTTACACGCGGAGCGACGAAACTAGTTCCGACAGGTTCATTTTTTATTCCGAGTTATTTTAATGAAAGTGAAACTTCGCCGTTCGACTCCTCTGCCGTGCTACAGAAAAACGTCTTAAGAACTTTCCAGTGTTGCCGAATTTCCACCGATAAAATTCGTATTTGTTAGAAAAGATATGAATATTTCTTCTCGAAATTGTCAGGTATACATCAGGCCAAATTGCCGATATAATTATTTGAAAACTTCGAATTTCTCCAGGGGTGGAATGGTTGTATTTTATTTTTTAATTTTTGACGACTGTCGGTTAGGAAACCCAATTTTTTTTACTACCTACCAATTAGTTTTTATTAATAGTATCAATTGTATCACTTTTATCAATTTTTATCCACTTCATTCTTGTCACACGTAGCTGATACGATAATGACTAGACAAATAGCGCTTATGACCTAGTCAAAGGAAAAATAAGAAGATAAAAAAGTACAACAATAATTGGAAGAAAAATACTCCCAAATTTCCCGGAAAATTCCTGCTTTTAAAAACAAAATTTGACAACTTTTGAATGCCAATAGGACGTTTTTCCTTTGCTTAATCCGTGAACGTGTACCAGTACCTCGGGTGCAAGGTGGCAACGCCGCAGAAGTGACTCGTCATTGTTGCTTGGTCTCGAAAACCTCAAGGAGGCAATTCGACGATGCACAAAAGCATTTTCTCTTTCTTCCTCTCGTCCTTTCGAGCTTTTACACGCCGATGGTTAATTCCTTTCATTTTTCAAGCGGCTCAAACCACGACCATGTCAAATGGGACGGCATCGTTTTCGTTTTCCTGCCTTTTCAAGCGGAGGTAAACGTAACGACGTAGAGTAAATCATCCTTGTTTTACCCAGGGTTAAACTTTGACTTTAAATTATACCATTACTTTTCTTTAACGTTCATAATCGTGGATGTCGATGATACCAGTTGTATAGTTATCCATAAGAATAGGGAGAGTCGAGTTACCCCTGTCAAGTACGGCACGCGCGTCAGGATGAATTTCAGCAGCAAAATTTATGCAACTATACTAATTTTGCAATCTTTTTCAGAGCGACATGATACAGTTTTAATTTTAGAGGGTTTTGGAGTAGAACGAGTAGTTGCTCTTTGCGCATGCAGCCTCAATTTTTAAAGACTGCTGTTATTCTTAAGTGTCCAGTACTTCCATCGCACAGAGTTCCGAAAAGAGAGATATTTCCGCTAAATCTAAGTGGAAGGGCCAAACTTTACTCGAAAGGAGATAACTTCGAGATCCACCCAAAGGCAGGTCTGACACTTCAGCCTACCCNGGGGGGGGGGGGGGGGGGCAAAAGTTGTGCCGCGGAAGTAAAATGTGCTTGCATGGGAGCAAAACTTCAAAAAATCCCTAAAAATGAATCAAAATTCACCCGAATTCTGCCGAAGAAATATTGACTCTAAAATTCGAAAGAGGAGCGTAATTGTCACATCTGCTGCTCCAATCCCCAAAAATGTCAATCCCGTAAGAATGCAGTAAAATTGAAAGCCATTTCCAAAAAATCGAGAATCTTAAATTTCTAATATACAATGCAGCACAAACGTCCACCCTGCTTGCGTGTGGTGATCTTGTCCGCATAAAGTTGCTCTAGACAACAATGTATCGCATATCTATAGAATTGTATACATTATTCTTCCTTACTTCAGCACTCGCATTTTAGAAGGGGAGGTATATGTCAAGTAACAGGGACGAAAAATTTCTCGAAAATCATGGGGGAAGCTCTTTTAGGATCATTGAGTGAGTGATTAACTGATTACTGTGTATATGAGCTTGTAGGCACATGTGTCTTTCTGTCAAAGTTTTCGGGGAAAGTAGATTTTAAGGGGGAAATCCTGGGAACGGTAAAGTTCATTGGCGTAATTAGGGGGTTGTATGCGGCGGGCTGCCTAGAATCAGAGGGCTGGTGGCCCCAGCAGAGAAAAATCGATAATATCCAGCCGCCAAATACTTGTAGAATCCGTTAGGAATAAAAGGGCCCTAACCCCTGTTACCCCCCCCCCCCAAAAAAAAAAAAAAAAAAAATAGAGCTAAAAGTTTTCCTGTAACGCTTATGGGAAAGTTCCTACTGAAGTTCCTACTCGCTGTACATGCAACCCGCAAATGGACACCACTTTCTATAGCAAAAAAGATGAGCGATCGGACATGAACTCGGAGCTCGGCGAGATCCCAATTTGACGAGGGGGCTGGGGGACCGCGGTCGGGGGGGGNGGGGGGGGGGGGGGGGTCCGGGGGTCGGGCTTAATTCGCAAAGGCCTTCGGCTCAATTCTCTCGAGCGAGGCGCGATGCTCACGATGAGCCGCGCGTACGCGACGTTGCCATTCCAGCAAAAAAAGTATCGATTTCGCGTGGTTTTACAAGAACCGCTTGGGGTAGCCGGCAATGGTGGATGCGGGAATGGTGTCGCGCGCTGGTCGGCCGCCCGCCCGCCCGCCAATGACGCCGGAATTGATTACCGGTATCCGGCTCCCAGCCTCCGTTACATATCTGCACCAGCCCGCTTCATTGTCACGTTTCCGTGAGAAAACTCGGATTTCGGGTATTTACGGGGAAAACAAAATTATGAGTCACCGAAAATGAAAATGACAACCACACAGAGAAAAAAACTTCGTGCATGGGACCCAAAGTTGAGGTCATATGGATCTCTGAAGTTCTCGGATCACGCATCCAGAAACTTGAGGTCCAACTGCCAAAGTTCGGGTCAGACACCTGAAATACTTCGGTATGTACAGGAGTACTTCAGATGTCTGACCTCGCATGCATTCAAGCAGTCAAGTCAAAGTCAAGTCCCTTATGCATTTTGCAATAAGGGACTACAATTTCTGGCTCATTTTAGAACAACGTACATGTACTATTAGTTTTTCTATGTGCATAGGTGTTTTTACGGATGGGCCAGAAATTATAGGTCTTAATTTATTGCAAAATGAAGTCCAATTTTTGCCCTTCATTCGCGGGAATCTGCTGGCACTAAGCCGGAGAATTGCCATGCATGCCCCGGAAAATGGTCAATTATTACAACAAGGAACATTCTTGGAAACTTCCAAGTCTTGGGTTTAAGTCACTCATTTCCTCAAATTTTTGTTTGCATGCGAATGGTTTCAGATAATTAAGGACTGGTTTTGTTCTTTTGAGAGACCGCTTTGCTCCAAAGAGATGGGATACTTCTACATCATGAAAAATGTAGCAATTTAAAATTTAGGAAATTTTGCATATAATCACAACCCATCATGAATTACTTTGTAAGGTAGATACATAGTATCGCTGAAAAGAGCACAATTAGTTCCCTACATAATCACAGAAGTCGATAGTTGTTGCCGTAGAGATCCGGCATCTGTTCTCTCTTGCCTTGAGTTAGTTCCATTGTCAACATACATTGTCAACTGACCTACCATCCACCGACCCACACCTGGAGGGCCAGAGAGCTTTGGAGTGCCGCGTTTGCCTTAATAGTCCATTCAGCTCCATAAACGTGCGTTGTTAACAGTAACCGTATTTTTACTTCATGTACTTATAAGTAGATGAATCGATGCAGATACAACATGCAAACTCAAATAGATAAAAAAATGCTCACGGAAACTTCTTCCTAACCATCGTGTATGAGACTGTTTTTTTAAAAAAACCGCTGAATGCACCGAGATGGGATTAATGAAAAGACATACAGTAGCCCATTTCTATTACTGATACGCTGAGGAAAAGCATCGTATCCTCACGCATTCCGGAAAGTTCAAATAGTTGTATCATTGCGCCTTAGAAATGTGACGGAAGATTACAATTGAAATAGCCTCCATACACGCTAGTCTCGTCGATTTCCTTTGACATTTTTGCAGTCGTGATTGCATAGCTAAAATGCGCTCCAGCTAGAATTGTATTTAGCAAATGGGTGGTTTTTATACGAGGATTGAAAACAAACAAATGGTTGGAAATAAAACATAATAATAGGAACTATACAAAACGATAATCCGGGTATCGGAACTTGGCTGTTTTGAAAACGCCTTCAAATGCGGCGTGATACCTCACTCATTCCGGAGAGTTCAACTAGTTGTATCACTGCCCCTTAGAAATGCGACGGAAAATTTCAATTGAAATAGCCTTCATTCACGCGCACGCTGGGCTTGCCGATTTCCTTTGACATTTTTGCAGTGGTGAATGCATAGCTGAAATGCGCTCCAGCTAGAATTGTTTATAGCAATTGGGTAATTTTTATAGGAGGATTATAAATAAACAAGTGGTACGGAATAAAACATAATAATAGGAACTATGCAAAACGATAATCCGGGTATCGGAACTTGGCTGTTTTGAAAACAACGTCAAATGCGGCGTGATACCTCACGCATTCCGGAGAGTTCAAATAGTTGTATCATTGCGCCTTAGAAATACGACGGAAGATTACAATTGAAATAGCCTTCATACACGCTGGCCTTGTGGATTTCCTTTGACATTTTTGCAGTCGTGAGTGCATAGCTTAAGTGCGCTTCAGCCAGAATTGTTTATAGGAAATGGGTAATTGTTATAGGAGGATAATAAATAAACAAGTGGTACGGAATAAAAAAAGAACAATAGGAACTAACATCTGGAGGCTCATACGGCGTTTTTACTTAGCACAGCAGTATAGCTATGCTGTCATTTACTCCTCCAAAGAAAAGCTGCAGTATGTGCGGGAAAACATAGCCTTTTACTTGCAGTTTATAAATACACAAATAAATAGATGTTGCCAAGAATCGTCTGATAAAATGAGAGGTTTTTCCTGGCTACTTGCGTGAATTTTCTTTTTTAAAGTTTTTAGGGAACTTCATTCGCAATGCAATCTAGTATACCGCGAAATATCAGAAGGAATTTGACAACGTCAAAATGCTCTAAAGGCGTTCCTCCTATGCATCGCAGATCAGCTTTCGAACAAGACCTCGTCGCTCATTTTGTCATAAGCTCACTTTTTAAGGTCAATTTATCGATGACCTATAATCGGTTGAAATATCTTCGAAATCAAATATAGTTATTAACTAAAAAAACGGAGCGGGGCTTGTTTTCTCACGCCAGCAAGAACCACGGAAAAAAATCTCTCGCAGAAAATAAGTTCTTCAGCTCTGCTACATCGGTCTCATAAAATGTTTTAACCTTTACCATTCCAAGTTGAATGTTACCGCGAACCCGACCACAAATCAATCAGAAGAAAGGACGGAAGGACTACAGACTGGCCGGGCGAAGGGATAGAGAGAGAGAGAAAGAGCAGTACTCCCGTGTTAGAGAAAAACGGCGTATGGACACTCACATGTTGCCAAATTTCCTCCAATAAAACATCAATTTTAGAGAGAATGGAGATGTTGCACGTGTGAGGAATTTGCGATTTGACTGTTGATTCTTATGTAAAAGTTCGCGAGAAACACGATGGTGCCACTGGTTTTCTATGAAATCAACTCCCAAGCTCAAAAAAAGCTCTCAAGTTGAGGCCAAAATGGAGGGGATATCCCACCCTATCCCGAGAGTCCACCTCTACATCAAGACAAACTCTCCATGAAAAGATAGGGAACAAATACATTAACAGGGTTGCAGTGTTTTCAGTTTTGGAGTCCTCAAATAAAGTGGCAGCCCTGTCAATGTATTTGCTCCCTATCTTTGCATGGAGAGTTTGTCTTGATGTAGAGGTAGACTCTCAAGATAGCGGGGGATATCCCCTCCATTACGCCCTCAACTTGAGTGCTTTTTTTGAGCTTGGGAGTTGCTTTCAGAGAAAACCAGTGGCACCATCGTATTTCTCGCGAACTTTTACATTAGAATCAACAGTCAAATCGCAAATTCCTCTCACATGCAACATCTCCATTCATGCATATTTTTACTTTAAACTTTCAGGAGTCCTATATTAAATTGCAAGGAAAATACTTTGAAAAATTCAAGGAAAAATATTTGAAAAATTGCCTGAGAATTTATAATACATTACAGGAAATTTGGCACCATCTGCATGTTCATAGGTCGTTTTCTTCAGCACAGGAGAGTACGGAGAACACACAGCGGAAGAGAGGAAGACGGCGCGGTAAAATGCGAGGAGCAGACATGAGCCGATTCCTCACAAAAACCAGTTTCTCGGAGTACCGTTAGGCGTTATCGAAAGTGCGCAACCTCTACCTCACAACGCAAGAACCGCGTAATTTCAATAGAAACCCTATGTACTTCTGCGGTTTTTGAGCTCTGTGTCGGTGGAGTCGCGAGCCGGCGCGAATAAAGATCGCAAGCGCGAGACATTGATCCTGAGCCGAACTAATCCCCCGGCTCATCAATGGATCTGAAAATGAGTCAGCCCCGTCCAGGCGTCAATGGAATCGCTCGGGATCCGTTCCAGACGTGGGGCCATGGATGACCGCTCTCCAGTCCCTTGACCTTTGCCCGGGGAGGACTTTAAACCGCGTTCAGAGCTGTGGTCATGGTCGTTTCTTGGACCCTCCCTTATCCCGAGTGGAATCTATATTGCCGTGCTGAGGCTGAGGGAGAACACTGTATACACCCTCGGATGTTGCTAAATGTCCTATAATAGATTACACATTTTGTTAGAAACTTCCGGATATTTTCCCTCCAATATCTCTGATGCTTTTTATCGCATAAGGTCAGTTTCACCCAAGAGGTACAGCAGCCACAAAATCCACGACAGAAACGCTGAAAAAGTCTGAAATCTACTCCTCACCGCGCAATTTGCGTAGTTTGGAACACGTTTTTTCAACTTTTCCGAGTCGAAGGACAGTTTTCAGTCACCGTATTTGGAATCAAGAGAAATAGAATAAGATGACGCTGTTCTTGTCAACTGTGAGACTCACGGTTTGGATGCGACTATTCGTGCTCCGGGGGTGTGCGTGATGCATAAGCATGAAAATGAAGGCGTTTCGGGTTCCATCTCCAGTCAACCAGGTGACCAGTTACGGGAACCAGCCGTAACGACATAACGAGGATTAGAATATAATAATTTATATAGTGCAATGTCTCGATTGAACCTGTGATCCATTTTGCATGCATAAAAAATGTCACCTATTATGCACAGTCACACAGGTAAGTTATAATCTCTGTCGGCTGTCTCAAAATAATTATGATCGCCACTTGCAAATGCAACTATTCGAACTCTTAAGATGTCCGTGTTGCGTGCTCTAAATTGAAGGCGTTCCGGCTACTCTCACCGGAAGAGGTACTTTGAAAGGAACCCCTTTACGACTTCCGAGTTGCTGTTTCCCGTAAGCAAGGGACATGAAATTATAAAGTGAAGGTTGCGCAGAACCGTTCGACGTCTCTTTAATTAATCGGAAGATAAATTGCTGGCAAAATTTAAAAGCGCACTATTTACCTTATTGTTGAATCATTGACTGGAGATGAAACTCGAAACGCCCTCATTTTTGTGCCTATGCAACTTAAACATCCTCGGAGTACAAATAGTCGTATCCAGGCCTTGAGTTTTATCCATCGACTGGCATATCTGGAACTTAGCATAACTTACGATTTCAGATTCCGCAAGCTGTCGGGAAGCCAGTCTTCAAGAAATACCCCCACTTTCGTGCTGGCTGATGCGCCGCTCTAACTACAGCACCGGATGAAACGGAAAGAAATAGCTGGTGGGTGGAGAAAGGAGGGGCACTGAGCTCCAAGATTGAGCTCTAGCGCGCATGGATTGAGCTATTTGCGCTCTGATACCGGTAATCCGAGAAGAATTGCCGGCCAAGTAAAATAGACCAGGACGAATTAAATTCAGCGCGACATTAGCGAGGTGTTGATGCCTTGCTCTTCTGCACGATGCCGCTAGGTGTATGTAATAAGCACCTGTACACTAAGGGACTAATGTACGAGAAAGTACATCTTTACCTAATACGCAAATTAAGTTGCGGCTAGCATTAATTTCAAGACTTCGCACACTTTTTGTGACTGTGTTGGTCGTGTTCGTGGGCTATAACGTCAATTTCCGACCACGATAGGGCCATTTTTTGTCAATCACTTTTCGTCTGTAAACGCAATCCGATGAATTGTCCAATACCAACAAGTTTGTGTTTAAATCTTATGTGGAGCGTGTTCATTCTTTGATTTGAAAAGCTGTCATAATGCTCTAATGAGGGGAAGGGGGTAGAGGCCCAAAATCTTCTCGACCACGCGATCGATCGCGTGTGAAAATGGAAAAGCCTCAAATACGGTATTTCAGATGGAAATGCCGGTGAAATCGCGATTTTTTTGGCAAAACTACGGTAAAAATCACATTTTCGCATACTCGAGGTAATTTATGAGTACAGAGCCACAAGTATATCATTTTTGTAAAATATTTGAGGAAAGAGGGGTTTTTTAATTGGGAAGACAAATGAAAAATGGGGAGGCTGAGAACTTTCTGCATGGTGGGGGGCAATACCTCGATAGAAAACAAATAATGAATCAATATGTCACTCCATATAAAACTGGTGCTAAAACAATAAGTCTCGATGGTGAATGTTCGTGTGAATAATCAGTGCGTTTGACAGACATAAATATTTGCATCATTTTAAGGACTAACATTTACGAAGCAAGAAAGAGTGAAACTTTTTAACGAATACAGCCAGGGTTAGTCATAAAGCTATGTTTAGCAAAGGAGCATCTCTTAAGAAAAGTATCTAAGATAATGGAAAACGTGGGTTCAATCCATAAAAATAAACAAGGCGAGCAAATAACTTGGTGCAAAATTAGTTCGGTATGCACCTGCCACTAACAGAATCCATTAACTCCAAGGGCGAGGAGCAATTTACTCCAGTCTTATCCTTTCGAGAAGGAGTATAAAATGTTGAGAAAAATTGAAGGAATACTGTAAACCGATGGGGCGACAATAAAGTCTGATACCCCAGCCTTCAAGCTGATAGTGGGTTATCTGAGTCAATATATAAACAATTACCTCCTTTCTCGAGAGAGGAAAATAACTGAAAATAAAGTATTACAATGTACAACACATCAAGAAGCCTGAGGAGAAGTCAAAAATAGGTCGCGTATTTGAATCATAAGTGATAAAGTAACCTTTATTTACCTTGATACTGGGACTAATTTTACAGTTACTTCAATCATGCGTGATCTTTGTGACGGTGAGTTCGCACTGGCTGTGCATTGATGCTGGTGAATATATGTGATAAAAAGCGAGCCATCGGATAAAACTATTCTCACACCACGGTGGCTTTATTTGCCTAGCCTATTACTTGAATTTGAGGGCGATCTCTGAGATCTTTTGATTTTTGTGTTTTTAATTTGTTGATCCGTTTGAAAGCGGGGCTGTAAAATCAACGTGCACTTTTGCTTACGTACGAAGGCGCGTAAATGAAACTAAGGGATAGTTTATATAGGGGTAGTTCCTCCCATCCCCAAATTTTACGGAGCTTCCTTTAAAATTGTGAGGAATTTTACAAAGTACTCGCAACTGTAACCGCATAACATTTCTGTCAACTCAGAAATATTTCAATTAATTAATTCAAGAGTTAGGGGGATGCTCTTAATTCTCTTTGATGTGTATCCCCCCTATGTATTCCCCCAAGACCCCTTTGGTAAGTGCCTTTCTGTGCCCCCCTTAAAAAAAAAAAAACTCCAAGTTTCGCCCGTCTTAAAGGGGTACTACTGAAAATCTGTCGCACCACACAAATCCAAGTCAAACACTCGTCAGGTACCTAAAAATGTAAACAGGCGCTTAATAATTTAACATACTCTGATTTCGACAGACTCTCAATACGGTCATGAAGTCGTGTTTAATTTGTAATGTACACAGAGGCTCCACTCCCGATGCCACTCAAGAATCAAGCCAACGATAAAGTGCGCTCTTGAGGAGCAACGCTGACTTCCGGCGGTTCTGCAACTACCGCACGATCGATTTGATTATCGATTTTGTTACGCGTGAATGAGCATTGTACGAGAGCGCGCTCGCGCATTGTGTCGAATCGTAGAATGTGCGTCGGAACAAAAAAACAGTAGGAGTATTAATAATACAATGCCCTCTCCACCGCCCCCGCCTGTGCACCTCCCCGGGTCCTCGACGCCAGACCGCCCTTCGTCGCAAGATCGAACTGAAAAAATGAACTTCGAGTGGGACGAAGGTAGGTTTGTTCCGCCGATTCGACATCACACAACTTGGGGCATAAATAGTGTAAACCATCGGGCGTAGCTATTCTTTACAGTTCAATTATGCTCATTTCACGCATGTGAAGCTTTATAAATAAGCAGTGTTGATAGACAAGCGAAAGGATGGGTACAGTGTGCGCAAAAAGTCCTTCGGCGGTGCGGAAGTCGTGTGCATTTAGGAAAATATGAGAATTAGGAGTGCCTATCCAATGTATTTAGGGGATAGTTTCAACGGACCACGGTGTCATCTACTCCAAATTATACTATAAGAGGGCAAATTTTTGTCTAAGGGGGCAGTATTTCCTCTTCGGAGAGAAGAGGGAGAACAACTTTCAAAAAACTAGTATAAATGCTTCCAAGGAGTCAGATTGAATCCAATCATGGCAGTGTACTTAGTCCATCAGATATTTTCTTTGTAATGGACAAATTATCGACGAGTGATAGGAATAAAGAATAAAATCCGTTTTGTAAGACTGGATTAAAGGAATAGAGTTCACATGGCAAAAGAGGTAATGCCAGAGACGGGCCGGCCCGGTTGGCCAAGGGGCGATCGGCCTTCAAACTTTTGCATAAAGAGTCTCGGTAGGACCCCTCTTGCACAATTTTGGAAACTATTAAGTACCAGGCCCGCCACAAGGGGGGGGGATACTGGGTCCCTGGTACCGGGGCCCGGGCCCTGGAGGGGCCCGTGACGCAGGTGACAAACCACTACGAATTCATGTGTAACCCTTGTCTCGCAGGGAATAGTGAAAAAATTACCCTAAAAATTCCGCAAAAGGTGAATAAAGTTTCAAAAACACGCTAGGGCACTATAAAATTTTTCTTACTTTTTTAGAGATTTTTAAGATTTTGAGTATACGTAGAATGATATTTTTAGTGACTGTTTCATTTTCTTCCGTTGTCAGATGCTAAGAGGCTCCTTTCTGGGCATCCTCGACTTCAATGGCGTAACTCCCTTGCCATAGACGTACGAAAGGGGAGTCTAGGGGGGCCCGGCTCCCCATGGAATTGAAAATTATCATCTGCCCCCTCCAAAAAAAATGTATAGATGTTTTGAATGCAACAATTCGAAAGTTTTTGGTGCTGAAAGTAAACAAAAAGGCGTAATTATTCTGCAGAAATTGACGGAAAATCTCCATCATAAGAGCTTCATAATGCGTCCAAATAGATTTAAAATTTCAAAAATTTCCCGGGGGAGGCCNCCCCCCCCCCCCCCTCTGTGCTAGGGCCCCGGGCCAGAAAATTGGTACCAGGGCCCGAGATGGGATGTGGCGGGCCTGTTAAGTACTCATCAAGAGATCATGGAAAACCTCCAATTAAAATATTTTCCCCTTTTTATCATGAGGGCTTCCTCGCAGCACTACTCTTAGGAGGGCAGAACCCCTAGAGAATGTGGGGCTAGTCCGCCCCTGATGGATTCTTAGCATTAATCCTATAACACTCGGGTTCACTGCGAGAGGAATAAACTCCAGATCCTAATTCACTTCGGGTTTCACTCCGATATATCCAACAGTGTACGAACTTTGGACCAGGCTGTGTCGATAGATACTGGAGGATGCTGCCCACGATGATGCTATTAGGGCGTTCTTTGTTCGATGTGGAACGCAAGCGCAAACGCGATGTGATTTGACATTACCGACAGTGAGGTTCCCTCAACTACGGATCAGTAAACGCGTCGATTGATGATGGGCATCACCGCCAAACCGTCTACTGAACCACCGACGCAACAAGCAACCCCCCGGTAGATAAGTTTTTTCCTCAGAGTTTTCACAACGCGGCTGATATGTCGAGGATTAGCTCCGTTAATTGGCTGCATCAGATTAACCGTGGTCCAAAGAAAATCGGAATCGAGGAAAGAACAGCGCCAAAGGGCCAAAGAAAACGGAGCAATAAAAGTAGGCGTAATTAGACTGCGCGTCGGGGTTTAACTACCTCTCATGCTAAAGAGGGAGAAATAACGTCGGGTTTATCACAAAATAACGTAACTATGTTTCATTTTTGCCGAATTTCCTCACATAGACTGCATTTTGTACCAGAAGATTTTGGAAATTTTGAACTGTAAATTGCACTAATTTTTCCTCCAATCTCATGGAAAAATCAGAAAAAATTCCAACGAAAACTGCGCAGGTACATTTTTGTAAAAAATTGAATTGTTCCAGGCAATTTTGCAACTTTGGAATGGAGTTCCGTTCCTTCGTCCAGGAGACGACGATAAGATAGACATCTTGATTTATAATAAAGTTAAGCATACTACAAATCCGACGATAACGACGGCAAAAGTTTTCATGGCATTTTTATGATATATGAATGGCATCTTATGTTTCATAATTTTAGTGCTAATCATTTTTATGAACTGCCGGAGAAAAATTCTTCGGAGTGAGGGGAGATTGCTAGCATTCTGCATTTTTAATATCTGCTTCCTCTTGATGACTTTTTTTTAAGAGCGTTGCATCATTGATGTTGCAGAGAAATGGATTAAAAGGAAGACTGTTTTCGCTGTTTCTCATCATTGTGTCTCTATCGCCAGCAAATATCCAAATCAAGCATTTTGTTAAATGCCTAGGCAAACACTCAAATCGTCTTAATTATAATGAAATTCTAATGCTTTTGCCAATTATAGAGCAAATAATTTGCTCATATAGAAAATTATTTGATTAATTACACATTTGTATGCAAGAAATACACGCAAACTGTCAACACCTGTCAAATTTCATTTGATGATGCCCATCTCTTAAGTCTAAAAGCACGAAGGATCAAGAAGCTTGGAGCTTTTCTTGGTGGCGATTTTGCAAGTTAGCGACACTGTTTTCCCACCATTTATATACATTGAAAATATCGATTTCAGGTGAGGCAAGCTGATTCACCGAGGTTCGATTTTTCTACATACATTTAAACGGAGGAATAACATTGTTGCCAACTTTTAAGAATCGGCACTGGCTCTTCCCCAGTTCACGGTTCACGCTTTGCGCCACTTCTTATGTCTGACACAAGTGCTACACTAGATGCAAATCCCGATTTTACTCCACTCTGCAGTTCTGAAACTTTCACGTAAGTTCACTCGGGGTTCATTCCTGACTCAGGTTGCATGAACGAGCCCACTGAAAACCTCCTAATAACATAGAACTGACGTATATCATGAGTGTGGGAAATGAAGCCATCAAACGTCGGTGTGTGTGTGCGCGGAGGAAGGAGTATATCATCTGTTACAATGCATTGTGCTCTTGAATTGTCTAGGTGAAAACAGTGGGTCACGGAGTGGCGCCGCGACGCAGGTGAGAGACTCGCCTCGACCGACGCGACGCCGCCACAGCTCTCAGCCACACACGCTTGAGCCGCTCGGCGCGGCGCTTACACGCACGGCCGCAAGATTAGCCTCAATCGTTGCGACATAGCCGGGAAATGCCCTGTTCGTAACCTCAGATTTCGAGGAGTCTACCGGCTAAAATTGTTGGCTGAAATCGGAAAGTGTATATTTCCAATTGCAACATTGCAAATTTTTACTTTTGGTGTATTTTTTGCAGAGGGCCATGCAACATTTTTTTTAAATGTTTGGCAAATTTTCTTCACTTAATAAAAAATTGGAAAATTTCGATACATTTTCAAGTTTTGAAAATTTTGGGTCGATATTGTGGAGATTTTTGGAAAGATTTTGAACAATCTAATGGAGGTACACGAAAACCTAATGCGAGGTTTTCCCGGGAATTAGGGAGGAATATTACAAATTTTACAATTTTCTTATATTCTATTGAACATAGCGAAGAACTTTAAATCCCTCCAAAAATGAAAAAAAGTAAAATAAGTGATCCCTTTAACTTATATCGATGGCTAAAGTGCGAAACCACGTATCTACATTTGCGGCATTGCAGACTTCTTGCCATACTTTAATTTGGACGTATTTCTGTCAAACGGAACTAAGCGCCATCGGGAGAGGAAGGTAAAGAGGGGCTTAGATTGGCGGCGGAACCGGGCGTCGGGCTCATTCGTTCCTATATTTTCGCAATGCTTTTCCATAGCGCTTAGTTCCGTTTGACAGAAATACGTCCATTTTTCCCTGAAAAACTGGTCTAAGTAAGTTTTTGAAAACTTCCCTGATTTGTCATTCCTAATGGCAGAATGTCGTATGTAAATTTCGAGCTAAACAGTTGACTTTTTATTTGAAAAAATAAAATAAAATGGGAACAGAAATTGTGAAACATCGCAATGGAGGTACGTGTTTTCGCACTTAGGCCATCGATATGCATTTCAACAACCTTACACATCTCCCCTTCAACATTCCGTAGTTTTCACCAAAATTAGCAAGGAACACTTTCAGTTTCATAATTTTTTTCCGTGCCCCATCGGCAGTAGTAAAGATATTTGGATCTTCGAACAGAATGTTTCACACGCATATCTAAAGACCCTCCCGATAATCAGCTACTTTCCCTGGTTATTACGCAGGGAACTTTCCTCGGAGTTTCTCCGGCGGATCATGCACGACCCTCAACGAAGCGTGTGCTCGGGCGGGAGCAGGGAGCAGGACCCTGATCGGGGATCGGGGGCTGATGAAATAGGTTGCGGGTAATGACGGGGCACCGGGCAGTGAGCAGTGACGACACCAGAACCAGAGTCGTGGGAGGGCACCGCACCGTCGCGGACCTGCGGAGACAAAGGATAGGTGAAAAGTGAGATGGAATGCGCGGATCGACGCGGTACACTGCCATGCTAAGGAAAAACGCCGTATGAACCCTCAAACGTTGCCAAATGTCCTTTGATAAAACACGTATTTCCTGGTAAAGATATGAATATTTTTCTCCCAATTTTTCAGATATTTTTTTTCGCAATTTCACCTAAAGTTCCTGAAAATTTTAAGGAAAAATATCCATAAATTTCCACAGAAATTTGAATTTTATCGAAGGAAATTTGGCAACTCTTGAATGTTCATACGGCGTTCTTCCTTAGCGCGGCGGTACGGCTCGCGGCTCGATTAGCCCCCTGACCCAATGACCATTTCTAATGAGGGCTTCATGCTTCATGCTCCGTCCCGACTTATTTGTCCGTCTCGACGAATCCAATCCGGATGCTTCTGCACCATCACACGCGCATCCCCGCAATTGAAAGAGAGAACTTCATTCTGAGCCTCAAGCGCCGCTAAATTGGATTTTGCATAAAGATGGGGGAGCTGGGGCTCGAAGAAATAGTTGCCCGTGCCGAAGAACATTATGATCCTAAAAATATGCACTGCTTGAAAGCACGAGTATTGATTTCGCTTTAATGTAAAGTGTACAACCAGCCCTTCTTCATCTGTTTACGAATATTTTATACATGGGAAAGTAATTAATTGATTTTAATCAAATTTTTACCGGGCTCGAATTTTCATTTGTATCACATGGCGGGGGTAGTAGTTGGTGTCGAGAGTTAGGAACCTCTATAGTTTGTCTTGCAAATAGCTTAAATCAGCGAGTTTTCGACACATTCGTTGTACTTTGAGTGCAGGATTTGCTACTTTTCTTTATTTTGAATATGCTTCATCCTACGATGCCTTCGATAAAGTACTCAAGGGGAATAAACAATTACAAATTGTTTTTGAACAAATTTAATTTTAAAGCTAAGAAAGGCCCTCATTAGAATTTGTTTCTTTTTTCAGGCACCTCATGAGAACTTGAAGTATACCCTGAAATCAGAGTCGCTTTTTGTTGGTTTTAAAATACCCGGAATTGGGGTTCACACAAACCGACTATACCCAAATACGGAAACTCCTCGCCTAGTTTCTTCTCTAATAACAACACTCTGACGCGGAAACCACATTTCCAAATTAAGTATGTCAAACTCTCCAAATTTTATGATATTCTATACGGTCGGTTAAAACCCAGAGCCAATTATAACACTTGCGGTACCGATAAAATTCAAAAACGCCATTAAAGTTCTCACGAAACGAGATCAATTTATTGACATCATAATACTCGAAAAGGCTTTATCATGCGTCTTCGGAGTTATACTGGCCTGTTGTTTTGTTCTAATTTGTTTTGATGCCGTAGATTCGCGAATGACATTTTTTCATTCCTTTACACCCAAGCCCACGATAAAACTGCTTTACTGAAAACAAAAGCGCGTAAATCCAACGCGATACTTATCGACAGATTCGCGGATTTTGCAGAAAAGGCCGGCGGCCGGAGCGGGTCGTCACACGGGACGGGTGAAAGTGCAAATTAGCAAATTGATACATTGTCACCATTAGCCAAGAATTTTTTCGCTCGACGTGTCCTTTTCGCTTTCAATCGAGCACAATGAAAGTGAAAAGAGGAAGGACAGCTTCCTAAACTCTTCAGCATGCCATGCGGCCGTTTCGGAATGCCCGTGGCGGATATTTTCTCCGGACTACAGTAGAGTGTGCTCTTGTAAATGCCACCTGAACCATCCTGTTCGATGGTGGATTAATTGAAATGAAGGTTGGCCTATTACCGAAGAAATGTCTGCTTGAAGGCACCAGGCCAGAGTGGATAAGCTCAGCAATGTTGCCCTTTTTCCGGGATTAAACAAGGGAATTACCCATTCCATCGCCTAACATTGCATTCTCGCATGCTCGTATAAGAGAGGTATCTCAAAATTGCAGGAGAAGATTCCACAACGCTAGCCCGACGACCAGTCATCAAGCATCGACAGTTGGAGAAAGGCCACTTGCTGTAATTTTAAGTAATTATCAACTGCTACTGTTACCGCATATGAGGAGAACAATATAAACACTTTATCCCCCCACATGCCAGGAATGAAACATAAGGAGCTGGTTAAATTCAAAAGTTGTGCCGGTCAAAAGGTCGCGCTTCGTCACAAAATAAATGGCCAGGCTTGTGGTTTGGCGAGAGGATCTCTCAGGCACAGGCACTTCTTTGTTTTTTTGAAATGTTTTTCGTCGAGCGATTCTTTGGCTCCTGAACCATTTTTACCGGAATTGAACGTTTTGAGACTCATAACTAAAAAATCTCTAATTCATGACTGCACATTTTGGCTAAAAGTAATGCGAAACATAATTATGGTGAAATTAAGTTCGTCAAGAACGAAGAACGTATTATTTGGAATGACGTCAGGGTCGGACTGGCTCGCATCTGAGGGCGTAGACCCTTGGTTGATTTAAGGGGCGTAATGTGATATTTCCTGGTAGGGCATTCCCTAAGTGGAGAGGGGTTCAGAAAATTTTGGCCAAACAGCACAAGTTAACGCTATTTTCAGGTTCAAAGTTTATTGATCGCACGGAGTAAAAATTGCAAAATTGAAAGTGAAGCAGAGCATTGAGAGCTCACGGTTTGCGTCATCGCGCCTTCAATTTTTCAGATGCAGCACGGACGTCCATCAAGTACGAATAGTTGTATCTCTGCGCCGTCGTAAACACGCATCCTTTCCCTCCCTCTTTTTCGATATTGTGTTTGTTTCCGTTTGTCTTATTCGTAATGAGGCTTCAAACCCTACGTAAGTAACACAGCCGAAGGTAGGAGAGATGTCTTCATGCCTTTTTTTAACTTTTCTTCCGAATCAGAGCGACGCTTCATTGACAGTATAAAGCAGAGCATTGAGAGCTCACGGTTCGCGTCATCGCGCCTTCAATTTTTCAGATGCAGCACGGACGTCCATCAAGTACGAATAGTTGTATCTCTGCGCCGTCGTTAACGCGCATCCTTTCCCTCGCTTTCTTACCATATTGCATATTGTGTTTGTTTGCGTTTGTCTTATTTGTAATGTTGCTTCAAACTAGAGCAGAGCATTGCGAGTTCACGACTCACGGCATCGCGTCTTACATGTTTCATATGCAATGTGGACATCCATCTTGCGCGAATAGTTGTATCGCGTTTACATTTTAGATGTCTCTTCCTTTTGAATTTCGAGATAAAGTAAGGTTAAGTTCGCCCGAGCTATGTTATGGTATGTCCAAATTAACAGTCATTTGAAAAGGAGGAAATATGTTTAAAGGTCTCTTAAGAGGTCTATAAAGGATGCGCATGTCTAAAAATCGAACCGACCATCGCTTCTAAGGGAGTTACACATAGCGAATGAAGGAGGGGGTTTGCTACCTGTATGTCAAGAAGAAGGTGAAAATTTCACAGAAAATTGTTCACGCTTCAGAAAGTAGTTCTTGGACCTCTGTTCACCACTACCATGCGTTAAAGCACCTTTCTTTACTCCTAACTCTCTCCTCTTCCGTTCATTTAAGAAATTTTTCTCACATATTCTCGGTCATATCTTTTTTCTTCTTATTTTGCTATCTGTAAGAGGGGCGCGTTTTCGGCGCGGAAAGGGGGCGTATCTGCCAATGGCAGATTGGCCTTATGGCCAGTCCGATCCTGAATGACGTTATTTTTTGCACGTGCCAGCGAGTGCGTGGCCATCCTTTCTTCGGAATTACGTCTGCCTGAATAAAATTTCCTCCTCTTTTCAACAAAAAAAAAATAAAATAAAATAAAATAAAAATAAATTAAATTAAAATAAAAATAATTAAATATTAAGTTGAAAGCCGAAAAAAGCGCTGCCTTTTTTTTTTTTTTTTTTTTTTTTTTTTTAAATTTAATAGGAGGCTCACGTAATATTTGAATGGCCATAGGATCAAGCCGTTTCATTTGAAAGATTCAGATTCAAAGTAAAGTCTTGGTGCGATCATCCATCGCGCTCAAAGTCAGTTTGCGATCTCGGGTTTTAGTAAATGCGACCTATTAATAACCCAAATCAATCCTCACAGGTCCTCATTCCCGTGATTGATGCCCAAATAAGCATGGCGACGGGAAGCTAAAATACAATGCACTCCTTTTCAAGCAGCCATTGCCACAGAACACATAACAAGAAGAATACCAACACAATGATAGCTGTCGTTAACAGTGATCGCGATCCTAGCGCTCGCCTCCTCGTAGAATAGCACCGGGCAAAGGTGGAACTAACGGCTGAGATTTAGCGGCCGGGGTTGCCGGGCGTTCAAAATAACCGCGGGAAATTCAATTGCACGCGCCCAGTATTCTTCGCGCGCCTTCTGCCACGTGCTGAAAATATGACTTAATGCACGGAAAATGCTAGATTTTTGAGGAAAGGGAAACTCGTGAAATCAAAACATTTTTCGAACAGTAAGTGATATTGACAGCATGTTGCAGTAATAAAGGAAGAAGAACACAAGGCACATACAATAAAATAAACAAATTCGGGCTATTAATAAGATAAGTTAAAATTTAAAAATACAAGAAGCCAAATTATTTCTTCTGTCTTTAAGGATATATTTTTCTTTACACTTCACAGTCATACTTATGGTTATTTTCTCTCTCCTCACTATGAATATTAATCTATCTTTTTTAAGAGTGATGTGTTTTATGAGACCGTATGGGGGACTGTTGTCACAGGTATAGCAATCCTGCGGACCCCAGCTGGTAGCCCCTGCCTTAAAGGGGATAGTGGAGATGGTCACCGGCCTCTGGGCGTATGAACCACTTGCTAGAAGGGCAGACAGGGCTCTGAGCTGAAGTGAAAGCAACCTGTCTAGGAGAGGCAACTCCAAAATCAAACCCTGGTCCTCCAGGTTGGGGGTTGAGTCATCGGGCTGACTCCCCGGTACTTGTAAAAGGTTTCACTGTCAAAAGACCTAACGTAACAAGCCTCGGTACCACTGGAAACAAACGGACACGTCGACAAAAATTAAGAAAACGGACATTGATATTTGGGACGTGGAATGTCCAAGGCATTTCGAATAAGCTACCGGAAGTGATATCGGAGATCCAGAAGCTTGAAGTGGATGTCGCTGTTCTTACTGAAACCAAGAAGAAAGGGCACGGGTCAGAGAATTACGGTGACTATGATCTATTCTACAGCGGCGTGGCCAAAGATCAGCGTGCTCAGCAAGGAGTAGCAATACTCATGCGGAAAAGCCTACGTAAGTTTGTGGGCACCTGGGAGGCCGTCAACCAGCGACTTATCAGAATGAACCTCAACCTATACGGACATAAGATCACGCTGCTTGGAGTGTACGGTGTAAATGATGATGCCACTGTCGCGTGTAAGGACCAATTTTTTGAAGATCTGAATGATGAAATTCTGAACGTTGGTGCTGGCAGGGAAGTCATACTTATGGGTGATTTGAACAGCAGAACGGGACGACGAGTAAACTGTAAAGTTGTTGGACCGTTTGGGGAGGATGCTGTTAATGATAACGGTGATCGGCTCATCTCAATTTGTTCTCAAACTGAGATGAGAATTTTGAATGGCTTTTTTCAACACAAAGACATCCATAAGTATACCTGGGTCCAGCCAACGCGAGGATTGAAATCCATCATCGATTATGTGATTGTTAAGCACTCTACTAAGCTGAAATTGCAGCAAGTTAGAGTGTGCAGGGGTTTCTCCTGCGGCAGTGACCATCATTTCCTCCGAGCAGATATAGCGTTTCCCGTTAAAGGAACTAAGGATGTAGAGCCAGTGCCTGAACAACAGCAGGGACAGGGGATGCAAGAGCGTGAGGTAAGATACAACATCGAAAGTTTGCAGCACCCTAGTGTCAAGGCTCTGTATCGGAAACGCTTGGATGAGAAGTTGGGGGATGGGCTTTCGGGTACCACTGAAGAGCAATATCATTTCATTAAAGATTGTATCCACTCTGCAGCTAAAGAAGCCCTAGGTATTTGCAAAACCAGTAATAAAAAGCAGCATCCTTACTGGTGGGATGAAGAAATTGAAGACGAGATAAATCTCAAGAGGCAAAAACATCTTATATTTCTGTCGTCTAAAAAGGCTGAAGATAAAGTTGCTTACAGGAAAGCTCAGTCTAAAGTTAGGAGCCTCATAACACGGAAGAAGAATGAAGCTTGGGAAAGCAACTGTTCTAGAATTAACACCTACCTAGGGGGGAGAAAAAGTGCTGAGAGCTGGAAGTTAATTAAAGGTTTACGTAGAGACATGAAGCGCGACATCGTTTCTCCGATATCACTTAAAAAACTGGAGGATCATTTTAAAGATCTTTTGACGGAAAGGCGCCCAGAGTTTCGAGACAGCAGCACGGACAACGGAAGAATGAACAACTTGGAGATTCACACTTGTGACATAATTAAAGCGGTTAAAGAGCTAATTAATGATAAAGCGCCGGGTCCTGGCGGGATTCCTGTTGAGTTGGTCAAGTACGGGACTGCCAAGCTCTTTGAGTGCCTCAGGAAACTGATGCAGCAATGCATCAGGGGTGACGAGGTACCAAGGGAGTGGAAGGAGTCCTGGATCAAGGCCATCTACAAAAAGAAGGGAAAGAAGGACGACTGTAACAACTACCGGGGGCTCTCAGTGACCGGGACAATAAGCAAAGTGTACGGGAAGATACTGAAAGCGAAGATCGAGGACGAATGGCAGGATCACGAAGCAGAGGAGCAGGCTGGTTTTAGAGCTGGCAGGTCTACGATAGATCATCTCTTTGTTATTGTCCAGGTCATTGAGAAGAAAATGGCCGTAGCTCAGGAGCTGCATTTAATTTTCGTGGATCTCCAGAAAGCGTATGACAGTGTGCCGTTGGTGAAACTTTGGGAGGCCTTGGAAAAATCGAATTTTAACGGGGGGTTGATTGATGCTGTCAAGCTATTTTATAAAGGGAGTTTTACCAAAATTAAGTATCATGGGGGGTTGTCAGCGGGATTTTATGTGACTAAGGGTTTAAAACAGGGATGTTGTTTGTCGCCAACATTATTTAAAATTTACCTCGAATGTGTGCTAAAGGAATGGAAAAGGAAGTGTTCTGGTATGGGTGTCCCCTTGGGTGATCTTGAAACTCTGTTCACTCTGTGCTTTGCTGATGACCAGGTGGTGGTTGCTCAAGATCAAGAAGACGCGGAGTACATGATGCGCAAGTTAGAAGAAGAATATCGGAAGTGGGGTTTGGAAGTCAGCATATCCAAATCTGAGAAGATGACTTTTGGTGGTGATCAGCAAAGCATTGAGTTGGAGGATGGGCAGCAGATCAAATGCTGCGAGCACTTCAAGTACTTGGGAGTGCGGTTGACCCAGGATGGAAGGACGGATCAAGCTATCAGGGAAAGGAACACCTTAGCAAGGAAGGCTATAGCGATGTTAAATGGAATCCTCTGGGATCAGCGGATTTCCAAAGATAACAAGAGGAGGATATACAACGCTGTAGTAAAAAGTATATTAACATACGGATGTGAAGTTTGGCAGCTGAAGAAACGGACACAGGATATGCTAAGAGCAACGGAGATGGATTTCTGGAGAAGGTCGGCAGGAATTTCTAGGAGAGATCGGGTCCGTAATGATAGAGTGCGTCAGATAATGGAAGTCGAAAATGACATCGTGTTCGACGTCATGACCAAACAACTTGTTTGGTATGGTCATGTCAATAGGATGACGGAAGAGAGGCTGCCAAAAAAGATGCTTGATTGGGTTCCTCCTGGGAGGAGGCGTAGGGGACGCCCAGTGAGAGGTTGGCGACAGGGGGTGTTAAGTGAGATGAGGGAGTGTCAACTCCCTGATAACCTGTGGGAAGACCGAGCTTTGTGGCGTTTAGGTGTCGCAAAGCGCCAAAGAGCGCTATAACAGCGACTCGTATGTATGTATGTGTTTTATGATATTCGATAATAATTCATAAATACTGTAAATTTTAATGAAAGACTATTAGTTGTAAACATGGGATTGAAATAAATTCATAAAACCAATTTAGAGTGCATGTAAAATTTATATAAAAAGATATTTTGCAAAAGAAAGGAATACATAAGAGCTGAACATAGTATTGTCAGTTCATTGTTACAAATTACTTTACAAGTGAGTTACGCATTTAATGTTTCATAAATTAAAATACATATTTTACAATTGTTTACAGTTTTACAATTTTTTACAGTTTTACAATTTTACAATGTTTTACAAATTTAAAATTGTTTACAAATTTACAATTTTTTACAAATTTACAACTTTTTACAAATTAACAATTTTTTACAGATTTACAATTTTTTACAAATTTACAATTTTACATACATGAAGCGTCTAGCAACGACACCGGCAAACTAGCACTAGGCACACTTGACTATTTATGGGTAATTTTATCCATCTTTTCTTTTACTTTACGTTTGTCATCACTGAAAGACCTATTTTTCCGATTTATCCACCAATTCAACCAAATCGAAATGGTGGAGTTCTTGATACTATTTACATTTTCCACAAAATGATTCGGACATTCATTCAGCCAAGTAAAATTTATTTCAGTTTGCAGAACACTGCTAATGCCTGCCTTCAAATTTGACTGATGGGCATTGGTGTCAAGAATTTTGTCAATAAGGGTTGCACAATTCCCTATCGTGACAGCCATATCAAGGGATGGGCGATTGAGGCGTTGCTTGTCATCATATTCCTTAAAATCTATAAATTCATTGAAAAATTCAGAGTTTTTCGAAGTCATGAGACCTCGACATTGGTCACAGTTTGATTTCTTGAGTATTCTACCCGCAATGAAACCAGCAACGTAAGCAATAGATAGGATGCCAGACTCTCCCTTTCTCATACTCTTCTCCATTTCCTTACTATTCTTCCTAAAGTCTTCTTTCACTTTTCTACACAAAACATTAAATTCTTCCTCAATTCCTTCTTCGGCAGTAGCCTTACTCAATTCTGGATCCGTCTCTCGACTGTCCTCGCTTTCAACCTCACTATTGTCAGTTACACCCTCTTCAGATGTGGAGGAAAGACAGCACTTATCAAGCAAGTTTCTTAAGTTACTTAAATAGGGGGCATCATCCGACTTGCAGTTCATGTTTTTGGCATCCAGAGACGCAACATTATTAATTACTGCTGTTTTTAAGGCACCTATAAATTGGGGGGTGTTGGGCCTGGTGTTACCACCGCACAAAGATCTAATAATACCAAAAAGATTTTCAAGACAATCTTGGTTTAGGCGCCTTGGTGACAGATGATCAAATCCCATTTTAACTAGTTTCTTCCACAGATACTCAATTGCAGTCAGAGACCGGATCCATCCACTTTTTGAGGGTGGATCAGATCCCCCAAATTTCCACTTACGAATTCTTCTCTTTGCCTCCGCCCAGAATTTTAAGTGCGGACTTCTCTTGTTAATCTGCGTTTTAAGGCGCTTCCCGTCTTGCAAGGTAGGCTTGTACCCATTAACGGAGTCTAGCAGATTGTCCATTTCCAATAAAAATGATGCTGTAGCTACACCATCGCTGATCTCATCTGTAACACAAAAATTAAAAGAAAATTAGTCTACTGTCAGAATCTACTGCATCAAAATGCAAAAACTTAGAGGAGGAATTTTTAGTACACAAATATCAACGGTCTAGATTTATTTTTTTTTTTTTTTTAAATTTGCCTCCTAACCATTAAGTAACTGGTGCTGGGTAGGTTTTATTGCTGAGTTCAAAAATGACCTCCGTTTTGCTGAGTCAGATCGATTTTCTCCTGACAAATCAGAGTTTTCCCTAAATATCAATCAGCATTGCTTCAGCAGCAAAATTGAGTGAAAGTAACTCCACTTGTTGCCTGAGAAGAAAAATTTTCCTTCTTTTTCTGACGCCTAAAAATTGGACGAGTTTAACATGGTGTTATATGGACAGAGAGGAGTACTTGTCCAGAAAAATCTTGATAATGGAACAGAAAGGAAACTATGTATGACAGGCATGCAATACTAACGCGGCTTCTCAGGTAATTTTTTAGGAAGGGTTGTGGGGCCTGATGGCTGATGCAGAGGGTGTAAAATATGTGATGGTACTATAACTTACTTCTGGCTGCGTATGCAAGGATGGCAACAGCTACGGAGTGGCTCATTACTTGGGCTGCTAGATTCACTTTCATCAGCTGCCCATACTTTGGATACACATGCGCTGACTTCAATTTTCGGGCTCTTCGACACAAGAACTTTGGCTGCTCCAGCTCATAGAGCTTCTCGATAACTGACCATTTAGCAGTTCCTAGAGAACAAAAAAAAAAAAGAGAAATAATTAGAAATAATGAACTCTACAAATGTCTGTTCAGTATTCGGAGAATTAGGCGAGAGGTGTTTCTTTTATCATGATTTACCATTACTTTTACCAGTTCTATTTTTCCCTCCATTTTTCTTATCTTAATGATTTTCAATCAAGCGTAACTGAGTTGAGAAGAAGAAACTCTTCAAAAACTGTTCAAATGTATGAAGAAGGAAACTCTTTCTGGGATTTTCATGACTTATCATTTACAAGAGGAAAAATTTACCTAAAAAAAGTGTCGAAAACCAGTGTATTATTTATAAGAGAAAGCTTCGACAATCATTGGACTTAGATTTGATCTTTCATAAATTTTACCTAAAGAGAAAATCCCAAACAGGTTTCCTTCTTCGAAAATATAAACAGTTTTACTAAGAGTTGCTTAATTAAAATTTATAAGCTTTCTAAGAAATTTTTTGCAGTTTAAACAGTTGAAGACTTTAATTAAGAGGTTCCTAATTAAAAATTATAAGCTTTCTATGAAAATTTTTGCGGTCCCTCATACTCGGGTAGTTAATGTAATGTATCAAATGAGAGAGAGTAGGTGTTATAGAAAAACAGCTTACCAGTGACTCCTTTTTTCCCGTTCAATTCGGCATCAATAATACAGGTGACATCATGTTTCATGAGCATGTTCCTTATGCATTTGAGAAGGTGCGGCGGGTCGTAGATTATGACAACTTCTTCGTCATCCACTTTGAAGAAGCAATCATACGGCTTATCCCGTAGTTCCTTCAGAGCCTTGACGTTGGTGCTCCCCATGTCGCAGATTGTCGTCATTGGTTTCAAACCTATGCTGCGCAACTTGCGTATAAGGTCCTTCAAAACAATTTTAAGTCTGTCCGATGAGATGCCGGTACCACTCAAATAATATGCTACAGGCTGCTTCCAAAACTTTTTCAATCCGCAAACCATGAACACGCAGGCATAAGAGGCAACTTTGCTGCTCCTTACTTGATCGCCATGATCTTCGTAGCCTTCAATCAAATCCAACTTTGGATTGTACTGTAGATGGTGTTTCAAAGACATTTCGTCAAAACAAAGAGTGCAAACTTCATCTCCTTTCTTCATGGTTTTTACAGTATTTGCGAGGGAAGATAGCACTTCATCGCTGATTCCGGGTCTCAGCGGAAAGTTGTTGAGGAGACTGTTCAATGTGCTCGGGCAGGGCAGAGAAAACAGTTTACGCAGAAAGCGGTACCCGGATGGTGACTTTTTATAAATTGTCAATGCGAGGAGTTTATCTTCTAAGGTCCATCGTCTACCTTTAGGCTTCTTCCCAGCAGTTCTAATTTGTGATTCAATGAATGCTACAGCAGCTGGGGACATTTTACTGCCCAGTTTGCTGTTCATTAGGCTGGAGTTAATGTCCAGAAGGGTAGTTGTCGGCTTGCATGACTTTGCCTTTTTCTGAAGCCTGCGGATTTCTCGAGCCTGCTTTTTCCAGCTGGCATACAGGACTTGCTTGCGGGGAGTCATGTGAGCAGCCCTGGTGACATTTATCGAACGCAATATGGTTCTGGGAGCTCCAGCTTTGTTTGTGGCCGATCTTGATGAAGCCAAAGGTGGAGTACAAGCTGAAGCGGCACATTCAGGGGTCCGCATCTCAGGTTCTGCCTCACCACCATGCCTGTCATTTGGAGTGCTTGGTATCGGAGTTCGCTGGTCAGAGAAGCAGACTCTACGAGGGGTTGTCTCGATACTTGATTGAACTGCAGCTTTTTGGGGAGTGGTAACTGAAGCACAAACTTCTCCTCTTGGCTGCTCATCAGCAGGTGTATTTGGTGCATTATCCACAGTGGATTTATCCGTGGATGTGACATGAGGTACAGCAGCTCTACGCAGTGTTCGACGCACATTGTCCGAAAAGTCTGCTTCGGTAAAATGACTTGAGCAAACAACTCTCGACTTTTTGTACAGGGCCAGTAGATCAGATTCAGACTCCCAGTTACTTTGTGGGTAAAGCCAACTTGCCCACTGACGGCATCTGCAACAAAGGAACGTACACAAGGATTAGTAACGATATGAAAGGTGTAAAAACTGAAAACTTATGATCAAAATTAGAGATCTGCGTTCTATCTAGCATGAAAGGAGTAGTTTGTGGAGGCTACTTGTAATATTGTCAGAAGTAAAGGGAATTTTGCAATAATGTATTTTAATTTACTTACTACAGGTTTTAAATGCTGTGGGCCCCTTTTGAACAAGACCCAGTTCAAGAAAAGAAATAAGTTTTACAAAAGGAATAAGGTATGAAAGTTTGGGGCACAAGCTATTCATTCTAGAGAAAAAAGGAGGCAGAAAGGACAGGTTATACAAGACGAAACTACATCAGCTGATGAATATTAATTTGTGCTTCGCACTGTTGCAATTTCTCCATCACGCCTTCTCAAAAATTAGAATTGAAAAGGAAACAATTCTGTAGCAGTGCATATTTTTATGATTCGGGTGCAACAGCAGTTATGAAGAAAATCAGCTGATATAAGACGCATTAATTTTTCCTCTCACGGCATTGCCATATTTCGCCTCCCCAGAAATTAATTCCATTTTGAAAAGATGCTAACTGGGAAAACATGCAGGTCCAACATTTTTAGCTGCAGGTGAGAAAAACCTCACCAGACCTCATTTTAAAACAAACTGTACAAAGAAATTTTTATACTAGAATTCTCTCAACAAAGTTTGACTAGAATTTTGTCTGGAACTCCAGATTTGAATCTCGCTAAAGTCTGAGTCCCAGTCTCACAATGAGTTCCTTGGATTTGCAAACCAACACAGATTTAGTTAACAAATCAGCCACTTGATTAATTACCCTTAGGAAAAGATTTAAAATCAATCGCTCCCTTTATTTAAAAGAAATAAGTGATGAAAGTTCAGGTCCGAAGCGATTTAATTTAGAGAACAAAAGAGGCAGAAGAGACAGCTTATATGCAAGACAAAACTACATCAGCTGATGAATATCAATTCTTGCTTTGCATTGTTGCTAATTCTCCAATGCTAATAGCAGCCTTGTTTGAAAAAGAAGGTATCACATTTTTAAAAGAAGCAACAACCTCAATGCCTGCTGGTTCGCAAGCAATTTGTACAACTAATATTTACTAAATGACAGGAGAAAGCTTACTTTTCCGTATTGGCTCCTCCTGGTTTAGGAATTCGATGGAAAGACCGG